>NESQ01000199.1:0-165338 GCA_003070745.1 Tuber borchii | reverse complement strand
AAAAAACCTATAAAGCACAAAACATAAAAACAAAAGAAACCATTTCCCACGCCTGTCGTACTAAGTCGTGAAGCCATAAACCTCGGCCTCGTCTGTCAAAAACATAAAAATATAGGGAAAATCCAACATACTTCGCAATTCGTAAATACAAAGGAAATTTTACAAACGCAACATGCGGGTCGTAGGGTGGGGGGGATGGGAGGTGTTACGCTGTGCGGGGGGTGGTGGGAGCGGCTATTCTTCGAGGGGGGGGTCACCAGGGGGGAACCCGGTGCGGGTGTCTAGGATGAAGCTCCGGAGGGCTGAGAGGGAGGGAGGGTGGTTCCAAATTGGGCTCTCGGGCGAGAGGCTTTCGACCGCACTTAGGTGGCAGTGTCTGGCTTCAGCTCTGGCGGGCAGCGTAGGATGGCGTGTTCGAAGGTTTCTGGGGCTTCTTGACACCGGGGGCAGGTGGGCGGGCGGTCTGGGTCGTCGCGCCAGGTAGGGTGGGCCAGCAGGTAGCTTTTGCCAGCGCGCATTTGGTGTATGCGGCTGGCGGTGAATTTGTCGAGTCCCATGAAGGGATGGGGGGTCGTAGAGCGGAATACGCGTAGTAGGGGGGTGCCGGGAGTGATTCTTCCCAGTCTTGGAGTAAGAGTTTCTGAGACCTCTCTTTGAGGGTGGCGTAGGTCCGTGCCATGAGGGTCGGGGGTGGGATGTCTTCTGTCTGGGGGAGGGTGGCTCCCCCGATCTGGAGGAAACGAGGAAGCCGTGACCGAGAGGAAAGGCCAGTGTGCGAGTTCGTCGATGGGAGGTGTCTCCTCATAGGGGGGGAGGGGACTGGGGGTCTTCCAGCTGAGGGGGAGGTAAACGGATGAGAGGCCGAAGTCATTGGCCGGCAGGTATCGGGGGCCCTAAAACTGGATAGGAGGGAAATGTGGCGGAAGGCGGGCCGCCGCGGGGTTGAGCGTAGGGGGTGAGCAGCAGAGCTGAGAGCCGCGGTGCGTCTCTTTATGCCTGCAGTAAGGACCTATGGGGGGGAGGCAAGCCTCCCTGGACAGTATCGGGATGGGGGTGGCGAAGAAGCAGTTGGTGGTCCATCTTTGGACCCTGTGCCAGAAGGAGCTCATGCGGGTAGTGGAGCGGGCGTTTGGAGAAGAGGTCTGCACCGTATGTGAGGATTGGGAGGGACGAGTCCCATGGCGAGCCTGTGTGAGAGGAAGGGGCGGACACCCGCTCCCGGGGGAGGCGACTCTTTTTAAGAAGGAAAAGACGGCGTTGGCCAAAGCCAGGCGTCTCTCAAAGTGATTGGTGGTGGTGAGGGCGGGGGTGAACCAGTAACCGAGCACCTCACTCCTCGGAGGGGCGGAAGATCTGGTCATTAAGGGTGACGGGGTGGTTGGATTTGAGGGAACCTCTTTGGCTTGGGGTACGCCAATGGATGAGTTCTGTTTTTGGGATGGAAAAGGACACCCCAATGCTGCGGCGCGTCGGGATAGGGATGAGAAGAGACCTTGTAGCCGGGCGCACATTGGACCGGTAGGAGGGGGAGGAGACTGTGAGTGAAAAGTCGTCGACGTAGGAAAGCATAAGCCTCCCTTAATATCGGCATGGAGGGGTGCCACGTATATGAGGAACAGTAGGGGGGAAATTGGAGAGCCTTGGGGGGTTCCAACCGTAACTGGGGAGGGGGTCCTGGGGGAGTCTTGGTAGACTAGTGTGCACTTCCGTTCTGTCAGGAAGGAGGAGACCCAGTCGACCATATATTTGGGGGTGTTTTTGTCCAGGAGACGTTTGCGGAGGGTGAGGGCGTCGACGTTATCGAAGCCGGCTTTGATGTCGAGGAAGAGGGAGGATACCCTGCGGTGGGTGCGTTGGAGGGTCTTGACTTCGTGGGCCAGGGTGGCGCAGGCATCAAAAGTGCCTAAGCCTGGCACGGATCCACATTGGTTGGGGTGAAGCAGGCCAGATGACGTGGCCAGCGAAAAGAGCCGGGCCGCCATGATCCTTTCCAGGATCTTGGAAACGGTTTTCAGTAGAACTATGATGCGGAAGGATGCTGGAGAGTCGTAGGAGGTCTTGCCTGGTTTGTCCAAGACGACGCCATTGGCGATTTTCAGCGAGGGAGGGTGGTACCCATACGTCAGAAGGGGGTTTAGGAGCTCTAGAAGGATGTCAGGGTAGTGTTTGTGGATGTGTTTCCAGACGGAGTACGGTATATCGTCCGGTCCTGGGGCGGAGGAGGGTGAGGACTTGGCGAGAGCCGAGGAGATTTCATCTCGAGTGGGGGGGGTGCGTCGGGCACGGGCGAGAGCCTCCCCCTGGGCGGGGGTTCTGGCCGGGGTGGGAAAAAGTGGGCGAGGAGGGCGTTGTTGATGGAGGTGGGGTCGTTGGCGTCTGGGAGGGAGGGGAAACGTACTGCCTGCCTGGGGGTAACCAGTTTCTTGGCGGTCCAGATGTTGTTGGGGGTGGTCTTAGCGAGGAAATCGGCCCAGTATGCTGATTTGGCTCGTTTGATGGCTTTGAAGTAGCCATTCCTGGAGAGTCTTGCCGTTTCCCTTGCTCGAGTATTTTGGAGTTTTTTTGCTTTTCTTGTAGCTTTGTTGTATTCCTTCGGAGGGCGGTGAGGAGGGGGGTCCACCATGGTTAGATTTGGCGGAAGGTCGTGATGTGGGGGCTGCCACTCTAAGGATCGAGGTTAGGCAGGACAGGGAAGCTGAGAACCAGGAGTCAAACTGCTGGGGAGAGGGGTGTGGGGGGGGCGGGGGGCGCGGAAGGCCTTGAGGGTGGGTTCTAGGGCAATCCAATCCAAGAGATCCCACTTGGCTTGGGGGGGAGGGGTATGCCGGAGAGGGGCTGAAAGGGAGATGGAGATGGGGACGTGGTCCGATCCTGTGGAGGGTATGGATGAGGTATTCCAATTGTGTACGAAGGGGTCATGACGGGGTTGGCAAAGGCCAGGTCTATGACGCTAGGTCTGTGGGGGCCAGAAAGGGGGTACCGGGTGTATTCCCCTGGTGTATTGATACAGGTAAAGTTGAGGTCATCGGCTTGTCAAATAGGGGCCGGCGATGGAAGCCTCTGAGAAGAGGGGAGGCGGAGGGGGTCGGTGCGGGGGCTGTGAATGTTGAAATCCCCCACTATGAGGTAGGGAATGTCAAGGGGGACGAAAATTTGGTCAGGTTTGACCGTGTGGGGTTGTGGGTATCTGGAGCGTGAATAAACATTCGCCAGGCGAAAGTAAGGAAATTTTGTGCCGAAGCAGCCTGAAGGGGTATAAATATCAATATGCATGCAGTCGCTCACATCCGGCGTGAACACTGGGAGTATGGAGTTGAATTTCAAAAACTCTGTGGAAACATAACAGGCCACCCTGGGGAGGGGCGAGGGGGGGGCGAATGACTTGTACCCATTAAAGGTAGGTAAGAAGCCTTTGGAGGACGGGGGGTCTTGCAAGAAGACCAATTGCGGAGGATGGCGCATTGTAAATGACGAAAACAAGGAAAGAAACACATCCCAGCTTCCCAGGCTGTTGTGTTGAATGAGAGTGATATTAGGCGCGGGGGCCAGCCCCTTCGTGTTATTAGAGGTTTGGGTGTTATCATGGCGGGGATGACCCCGACGGTTTACTGGAGTTACGGGGGGCGCGGGGGGACCTGAGGGAGCAGGGCCCATCGCGCCTGTGGGCGGCGCATGAACGGCAGTTACGGGGCGGGGGGTGGCAGGGCCAGGATCGGAGGTTGGGTGGGCCTGGGGAGTAGTGGGTGCTGGCACGCCATCTTCTTCCACATCCATGGACTCTTGACTGTCTGAGGATGCGGAGGAGCCGATAGACTCCGGAGGCGGCACAGGGCGGGCGGGGGGGATGGGGCGGGACTTGCATTCCTTGGAGTAAGCGGTGTGGTCGTTGCCGCAGTTGGCGCAGTGGGGCGGTGAGGTGGGGCAGCACTCGGCCACGGGTCTTTCGTTGCCCCCTTTGGGGCAGGTGGGGTTTTGGCATCTGTGGGCGGCCTTGGTATGGTGAAGCGCACAAATGGGGCAGGATGGATGTTTTTGCTTGCACCGGGCGGCGGCGTGGCCGAAGCGGCAACAGTTGGAGCATTGTGTGTAGCGGTTGGCTGAGATTGCTTTTTCCACCTTGCGGCGTTCTGAGTAGAGGAAGATGGAAGGGGTGAGGGTTGGAACGTCGTCGGGGTCAACGGAGATAACCACCGAAAGCGCTTCTTTGGCGGTTCGAGTAGCTCGGTCAGGGTTAAGGTACCTGGCCGACTGGATCTGGACCGCTTTCGCGAAACCAATAGATGCTTTGAGATGGGGGTAAAGCTGCTCGTCATCTTCGGGCATCTCATCGGTGGGGATGCTGTGTATGACCAGCTGTATAGCGGTCGGGGCGAGGCAGAAGGGGAGCCAGGGGTTGTCGCCTGTTGGGAAGGCTTGATTGAGGCGTCTTGTGAGCACATCGAAGTAGGGGGAGTAGGAAGAAGCGGGTGTCTGAGGGTCGGTACAAGTGAGTGAGACTGCGCCTCGGTCATTGACTTTGGCGAAAAAACCTTTCGGGAGGAGGCAGTTTGAGTCGGTGAGGGTATTGGCGACAATGTCGGGAAGGGAGCGAGCGATACGTCTTGAGAGGGCGTGGGGGGCAGGAGATGAGCGTGGTGCGAAGAACCGTCTTGAGGCAAAGGGGAGGGGGGGGGCGGAGGCCTTTAAGGCTCTGTCCTCGTTACTCGCAACCTCTGTTGCTTTGGCTTGCTTGGGTTTCTTCTTCCCGCTCCTTCCGCCGGAGCCGGCCGCCTGGGCGTAGGTAGGTTGGTTTCTGGGTTTGTAATCCGGGTGGAGGGTGGCGTCTGTGAAAGCAGACAGGTCGTATTCTCCGGCACGGAATTGTTCCGCTTCCCAGGAGTGGGGGAATGCCTTGGCATAAAGTTCGGGGTTACCGAACATTTTGCCCAGTCTTGTGTCATAGTAGGGGCAGTGGATTGCGGGGTTAATGGGGGCGGGGGGGGGGGCGGAGGAGGGGCTGTGAGGGATTTTTGCTGGGTGGTGGGGCCTTGTGGGGCGACAGGGTAGGGTGGGTGGGTGGGCTGATTGTTTTTAGCCGGGGCCGGGGGTCGGGAGGGTGGGGCTGGCGTGGGGGCCGAGACCCTATGTGACAGGTCACGTAGGGCTGAGGTGATCGGGGTGAGGTCTTCCGGGGTTACGGAGGCATTTGTGATGTGGGAGGAGAGGTCGTGGATTTGGGTGCGGAGCTCGCCGTTCTCATTTCTGAGATCGTCGACTTGCTTTGTGATGGACTCGAGTTGAGTGGTGATGGCTACAATGCCAGAGACAGTTGAGCAGAGGATGGAGAGGATGGAGCCTTCTCCGGGGGTGATAGATTGCAGGCTGGAGTCGGAGAGGTCAGGGACCAGGTTGGGGGGGAGGCGTAGTTCATCCCTTGTCTGCCTAAAGATATCCGCGAGGAAAGCAAGAGGGGGAGAGGGTCTGGGAACTGGGGAAGGGGATGGGGGGATTTGGGCGTTCCGTGGTGTGGAGGCTCGCGAGATGGCGGCTGCCAGCTCTTGGTTGCCTGGTGGGATGGGAGGTATTTCCGACATGGGACGGAGAGGGGCGGGGGTGTGCTGGTGTGTGTCCCGGAAGCGAAGCGGATTTGTAGAAGAGTTTTGAAGTGTAGGGGGGGGAAAGTAGAGGGCGAGAAGCTTGTCTCAACCAAGAGGCCTTTTTTTTTTTTTTTTTTTATATCATGTGCTTCGATTTCAACTATCTAGGGTACGAAGACTACGTGCAGCGCTAGCTATGGTAAAGAAAAACCCTCTGTGAAAAGAAATCCTCCTCGGACCACCGGAAAAAACCATCGTCCCAAGTCCCTCTGGTGTGGAACCAACCGCACGATCCCGCCGCGAAGACAAAAAACCCCTATCGGCTAAGTAGACAACAGAAATAAATCACCAACACGACAAGCAGGAGACAACAGGAAAACCGGACCCGAAAACTCCCCCTTGACATAAAACAAAAGAAACCACATTAATATCCCAGAGTACTCTAACAGAAACCCGACCGTGAAAATTCAGCCAAAACTACAGAACACAGAACGGGGGGACAGTAAACGCTAAACCCAAGCAAATCCATCACATTACTCCGTAACCCAAGGTGTTGACATCGTCCAAGGAGGCAGTGCAATACCATGACCGAGCGTAACCGAGGGCTGTGGCCGAGCCGAGCCACGGGGAGGGGGAGGACCCAGGGGAAGTGGCAGTAAGGGTGCCAGCTAATGAGAGGATGTTTGGCTGTAACCGAGCCACGGGACGAACCGAGCGGAGGAGAGGAGGGGTAGACCCAAGTATCGTAGAAACTATCGGAAACGTGTGCGTGTCTGACTAGGCAGCCTCGAGCGAAACGTAATCGAAGAGAGTAGAGAAATCGACCGTAGCCTGATGAAAAGCGTTCTCTTACTGCGAACCGTGTTCCCAGCCGTCTGTAACATGGACGCGAGGGTGTTGCCGACCGTGCAAATGCTAAGCGAAGACGCGAAACAAAAGCGAAAAGGTGGATGGGACGGGCCCTAAGAAACGGGTGCCCAAGTCCGAATCTATCATAGGGGGGGGTGCAGCTCACTAAGAGTGCGTTTGGAGAGGAGGATGTTGACGATGATTTCTCGTGGTGTTGAGATTTCAATCGCCGGAGGTGTAGAGGAGATGGTTCGTGCTCAACCAAGAGGCCGTAAGGGCTCTCTTTTATAACCGTTCTTCCCACAACCCATGACTCATCCTTCGTGTCACATGTCCCTATGACTCATAGTGAGTCATAGTATAAAATCCATCAGCTGACTCTCCTAAGTCACTGCACCATAACAACCAATCAATCAAAACATAATAAACTCATTATGTGCGCAACTCGCATCACATGTGTGAAACTCATGACTCATAACTATGAGTCATGTGCGAAAGTCATAATCATATGACCACAATCGTGAGTCATGTCGAAAATAATAACTCAATCATAACAAAGAAATGACACGCTATTGCGTAGTCATGTGAAATACCAAACCCTATGACTCATTAGTATGAGTCATGTGAAAACCTATCTTGCTAGTCACCGTTTGTGACAGCTAATTGGGAATTTTTCAGGATATTACAATAGGAATCCTTATCGATGCTTATTGGAATTTTCAATGTAGAATGCGCAGTCTTGCCAGAATTCAATAAAGTGGCTGCTATACCACTTGATGCAACTGCAATAGCAATATTTCCATCCATTCGAAGTGTACTCAAGAGCAGATTTTCTACAAAGGTTTTTCCTGTTCCTCCAGGCCCATCTAAGAAGAAAAGCTGCAGATTGTTAAATCTTATAGACTCCAATACTGTATTCACCGCATTCTGTTGAAGTGCATTACACTTTCGAAGATTCTCCTGCACCTCAACTCTCTGTATTGCTGGATTCTGGAATGATTCACCATTCTGAGAATCAATGTCGGAATGTTCAATCCGATCAACCAAATGAAATTGGTAATTTGGTACCTAAATTCCAAAGTCTCTCCGTGATTTGCCACATTGTTGAATGATTTTCTCTATCAAGAAAGGCCCGAGTGATAGCCTTTGGTGCTCTGATGGTTCGGCAATACCATATCGGTGTATTAACTGATAAATGCAATCATCTGTCATAGACATCTTGAACTGTTCCCATAACTCGCTTGGCTCAGCAGGATTGCACTCAGTTATAATAACTGCAAATAGTAGCCGTAGTTGAAATCCTGTTAGTATTGATGATCCGTCCTGAAGTACCTCTTTCCACACCTCATCATTTGCCAGTAACCCTTTCGCATTGCAGGCCTCACGGAATATCGAATACACAATATCATTTACAGTTCGCAATGAGTTAAAGCTGGTTGCACCCTTTGTATGAAGAGGTAGCAGTCGCTCATAAAATCTTTCCCCTGCCTTTGGACCACAGAAGTACATTCGGCCAATAGATATTCCTTCCTTGCATGGGGTCCATTCTCGTTCTTTTTATTTGAAGACAAATTGATTTGGAAAGTCTTGATATAATAACTCTCGTGCAAGTGGATACTTGATATTTAACTTAAAATATGCAGTCAAGGTGGTGTCTCTATTGCTGGCTTGATTGACAATATTCTGAAGATCATCGGTGGTATGAAAGTAAACTGACTGCTGCTGAGGCAGATGTAGTTGAAGGCGCTGAATAGGAGGACTTCCATTATGCATCCTATTTCCCAGTAGTCGCCAGGTTGCTTCTGGGGCAGAAATATAGTGTGCATCCAGATACACCTTTACCTTATCAATATGGGAAGGATCATCAAATATGACATTAGCGCGGTCAGGTCCCTTTTGTACAAATACTTAACTGCCTGAATTGAGAAACATATTTCAACATTGATATGATAGTTATAGCGCTTTGTAAGAAAAGGGTTATATGGAATAACTCAACGATTATCATAACGAAAGCTTGATACTGTTCCATTGGGCTGAGTCTGACTTTTGTCTACATATCTTCCATCTTGCCGACGGCGATAGTGTGGATAACTATCTTCTCCTAGAATTGTTTCCTCCAAAAAGAATTTTGGATAATGCTTCGAGCAGCAGCCATCTAGGCCTCGTCCATCAACCATGCATGGAGCACTGGTATTTTCTATACCACATGGTCCATGAAGCATGCAGGTTGTAACTATTTCCCATAACTAAGGGTCTACTTCCTTATCAAGTATCTCTGCAGATACAGCCTGATCAATTTGTTCCACTGTATGCACAACATCACCTGCATGCAATATCATTAAGATATGTGCATGAGGTAGTCCTCTCTTCTGAAACTCGATAACATAGATGTAAGCCTTCACTCTACCGAGTACACCTTTCTCAGTTAGGTCTTTCATAAAACTAGCAAGCTTTAATTGAAAAACTCGAGTGACCAAATCAGGACGATCTGTAACTTGTTGTCCATAAAGTAGATGTTGCTTGATTTCTGGTCATGCAGGATTGCATGTTATCGTAACAAAGAAATTTGGTTTGCTGAATGCTCGTACAATTGCCATTGGATCTTGATAAAGTTCTGTCATCTGCCTTGGTGATCCCGCAAAGCTTAATGGGAGAATCACTCGCTTTCCTAAACTTGCCAAATCTATATCTCCTTGATTCATTAAGGTATCTGCCAGGCCTTGGTATTGATCACTTCAAAGTGCTTTTTGATTTGTAAAAACCCACCGCAGATTGTTTTGCTCTATAGCAGCAAATGCATCAATACACCACTCTTGAAAAAGCCTTCCAGAGAGGAACAGATGTGATGGTATTGGCAGACGGAGATCAAGCTGGTAGGCATGAAACTGAGCAAGTGTGACACATTTTGACCCTCCACGACCCGTTGTCAGATTCACTGCCTGAAAGGCAATTTGTTCTTCATTATGTAACTACTCATCAAGATCCATATTGTACTCATCGTGGACTGCATTTGCTGCTAGCTGATTGCCTGCCAAGAGAATATCTGGATGCCATCCTTGCTCACCTTGAAGCAGAATCAATGGGTATCGTAAAGGAAGATAGGATGCATGTAATTCTGATATTCTCTTCAAGGATTCATCCTGGTATTCTGCTCCTTTATAATGAAGAAGGATTTCTCGTGGCTGCACATTATCTTCACCCATTCCCTCAATCAAAACTCCAATCTCATTTGCTGATTGGGTATTATAGGTACATGGATCCTTGCCATGCTTCCAGGGATCTTGAATTTGCAGTCGTAGAGTTCGTACAATTGCAGGATTTGATGCGATCAAGTTACCAACACAGTGAAACAGCTGGACATATGGATTGGTTTCTGATAGTGCATGTTGAATTTGAGCAACAATTGTGGTATCAAGATTGCCGAAAACCTGAAGTCGATTTTGTACCTGGGTCTCGTAGTTACTTGAGTCGTGTGTATAGATTTGTGCAAATTTAGGTGTTTCTCCAGGATTTGGAAGTAATAATCCAATGCGGTGGTATAAGGCTCCTTTAATTTGAAAGGAATAAACTCCAGTACCTTGTGCACCTAATGTTTGCTCATCAACACCTAAGGAAGTAAAGGCAAAGATATTGTTATAACAACGAATCTTCAAATGAAACTCCTTAGCTACTAATAATCCCCAATTCTCAGTTATCTTCTTATATCTTAGGATAATAATAGTTCTATTATTAGGAAAACTTACTGGCAGATTGAGAGGTGAATAATTCCAATAACTCAAGAGATGGTTGCTGAATATTTGGCAATACTACCTTTCCATTGGCACAACATTTTGAGAATACCAAGGCTCTATCTCGTGAGGGCGCAGTCTTCTCTTCATGAAAATGTAATACATGACAGTGACTACATTCATGATTTAATAACGAAAGTGTATGACGACTGATAGTGTTAACTGAAGAAAGTGCAGAATGATAACCAATTGGTTCAGGTTCCCTAATAGCCTTAATACATAGTTTCAATTAGCCTTCTTGCAGTAGTTAAAAATAAGAAAATGATTAAACATAATGCTTATGCTCACTATAATCGGATTGACAACCATATCAGGTAGTCGTTGTTCTCTTTGTCGATTTCAAAGCCGATATGCTGTTGCCGTAGCACGACATGTAGAGCAAGTCAAATAATACCCTCTTGGTCCTGATCTTGCAAAAGACTCATCTTCTTTAACCTGTCGGCATTTAGAACAGGTCCGCATTTGTAATGAAAAAAGCTGGTTACAGCCGAAATCACAGAGAGAATCATAGGTTGTTGATTAATGTATGATTGTAGAAGGAATAAGAGAGTACTAACAGTATTAAAGAGGAGGCATTATGGCAGTTAAGTATTTCAATTGTTAATTATTTAAACAATAGTATGAATAGGGCTAAAGTTTATAGCAATTTCTACTATTTTCATGCAGGGCAAAGGATAAAAGATTATACTAAGACACAGTGGGCCGACAGGAATTCCACCCTATTGCCATGGATAGGCATACAAAGTTTACAGGTAAAAAGTCATATGAATTGCTAATACTAAATATACTATCTTTTATGTTTTTATTTATATTTGGAAATAACTCAAAAAGGGACAATCAGAATATTATTAAAATTGGAGGAACAGGAGAGAATGACCAAATCTGATATTCTATGAGGTTTAATTATGTGAGAGTACATATTCTAATGGCCTATGCACTTGCAAGTTGCATTTCTGAAACTTAGCAGTCTAACATTACAATATTGATTTAAGACTTACTGTTGGTTTTCTTGGCATTTGTTTCCTTGGCATCATGTGGATATCTTGGCATGTTGGGTCACATGACCGCACTTTTTGGAAAACCTTCTTTTATATAATAGATATGAGACCAAAGACTTTGCGGAGCCGGTTGCTATGCACCTCCGTACGAGTTGGGCACACCACCATCACCTTATTAGTCCCGCGCAAAATAAATTATTGTCCATGAGCCGCAGATTTGGGTTTGTTTCCTCGTTGATCAGCGCAATAGCTTATTTGGCGCGGGAGTACTGTACTAGTACGAGCACGGCATCGCCGCGTATCTTTCCGTGATGTCAATCCGGGCTGGAACGCACTTCCCTCAGCCCCAGATTGGGGGCATTCAGCACCCGGGATTGGAAACCCATTTTCGACTGCCAAGTTTCTAGTTGCTCAGCCAGTTTTGTGTGCAAAAAACCTGCAGAACCGCTTTTCAACCTCAGGGCAAGATGCCTCTGCCAGTATTATGCCAAGCTATGAAGACGGACATCACACCACCGGATATTCATCGAGACTGCCAAGTAGGGTACCGGTACTCGTACTATGCGGTGTCATAGGAAGTCGCTACTTGTACTAGTACTGTACTAGTACACCTGTTGGGTATGAAGGGGAACTCGCTAGACCTTTCTCCTTCGCCAAAAATCCCATCCCGTCTACTCGGATGCATAATTCTCGTTACCACAAGCGGTTTCCATGAACCAGAT
Organism: Tuber borchii; assembly: GCA_003070745.1. NCBI lineage: Eukaryota > Fungi > Ascomycota > Pezizomycetes > Pezizales > Tuberaceae > Tuber > Tuber borchii. The sequence continues at coordinate 153,405 of NESQ01000199.1, read as the reverse complement.
CAGAATTTCGCCAGACCTGTTTTTCTAAAATAAAAAAATCCTTTTTCCACTTCGTGCCTTTCGCTAAGCTCCTGTGCACACCACCAAGTACTACAGTACTCGAGTACCGTACGATAAGTGCTCAGGGCAGCGCAGGTGCACAACTTGACTCAAGTGTCATAGGTTGCTATCCCTTGGGGTGTCTGAAACCGTCAAATTCGCGACCAGGGACGCTAGGTCCAGATAAGTCAGCCGTTAGCTATGTTAGGTTATGAATTTGGGCTTTTCAATGTTCAAGTGACTCAGCACCATCGCAACCATTAATTGCCAACGAATCACAATACTTGAATGCCCCCAAAAGAGGACTAGTGTGCCTGGTCGCGAATTTGACTGTTTCAGACACCCCAAGGGATAAGCACAAAATTCCCCATACCGATACAGTGCTGTCTATTTTTTCTGAGCGATCGAGGCGTAAATTCATCAAACCCGAAACGGATAACCAACCAGTAATTCAAGGAGTTGTTTAATGTAATAAACCATCTTGGCCCATTAGTCAATTAGCCGAGACCTTCGAATAAATAATTCTCGGGTGATCAAACTTTCAAAGAAACCACCCGATCGACACCCCTAATATACTCGGACAGGGTCAAAAAGGGCGGAAAACATTCGGTGGCGAAACAAGGATAGAGGCGCTGATCGGTCAGGAGGAAGTGGAAAAAATGGGGTGTTATAGGACACCATTAACCTGGCGATGTTGCAGTGTAGTCTATGGGTCTTATTAAGAATCTGATCATATAAGGCCAAATTAATACCAAAGGAGAAGGAATCAGGGCTTTTGGAATAGTTCTTTAAAGGACTCATATAAATGTATAGGTTCAATTGCACATTGGCAATTTCATCATCATCTAAATGTCATTTAAATGGTCAAGTATCATACTAGGATACTTATTTCTTCAGTCTGGATTTCTGGTGTCCACCATGGCAAGAATTTTTCCACTGTTGCAACCTACTTCCTAACTACCCCACCTTATCTTGCTGATCTTTTTTTCCGCCCTTTTTGACCCCGTCCGAGTACTACCGATACTCCAAAGACGAACAATAAGGTAATTAGTGCTTTTTCTACCTGAAAAACAAAAAACAAAAAAACAACTTAACTCAGCCCCGGGTCTGGCCTATTGCCTCCAAGCGTATATTGTTGTGTAACCCCCCCTTGCCAAAGAGTAGCTTACCTGCCGACATTGAGACTATCGCGGCCCTAAGCTCCAAAATAGTCAAATTGACCGCCTCCCGCCAACCAAAGAAATCGATGGTAGTGGTGACACACTTCTTCTCCACAGCTTTTAGCCCTGTAACGGTCATCGCAAATCCTCCCCCGGCTACTTTTGATCGAATCACAGACTGTCACTCGTCTTGACTAAATTTTTTAGGGTTTGAATGGTAAGCTTACACAGCTGCGATAAAATACAATATAGTAACATACATCTACTAGGCACTGCTACCCAGAGCAGTACAGAACAAAAAAAACCCCCCACACTGCACACTGTAGCTATTCAAGCCTTTAGAGGCAAGGTAGAGAAGTGAAGATAAGGCCCCTCCAATTTAACCTTTAAACCCGCAATTTGTTTGAAACCCCGAGATGCCACTCAGTTATCACCAGTCTTATTCTCAATGTTTTCGAGGGTCTAGAACATTAGTAATGTCTCCGTTGGTATGATACATTAGTTAGACTTCGCTAAGGGACCCTGTTCATGCCAGAATAAGTCACAATAGGGAGAGCCAAATGAACTGGATGAATACTATGTTCGAAACCAGTTGATGTTGCTTGGCATGCCTTAGTTGGAGTTTAATTATTCTAGGAGGGTTCAGAGTTTCAGAAATGCCTTTCGTGATGGATCGGGCTTCTACTAATATCCACAGTGCTAAAACCGGAGAGTCAAACGGAATACATTGAAAGCAGGAGTCTTTAGTATCCGCTACCTTTGTACGGGAATGTTACACTCATTTTTTTATTGCGGAAGAAAGCAAGGGGATTAGGGACACACATGGGGGAAAATGCATATGTGGAGTAATCGATAGAAGGGTAGGGAGCATTTTATGTTTCATATATACTTATGTCCTTACCTTTTGTTTATATCAGAGTCGTCGGATAAGGGTGGATATGAGAATTGGAGATGGTTGTATGGTTATATCTGTCCTTTGTTATCACAGGAGTGCGTAGGAGAATGGAGATATAGATGAAGAGAAATAGATAGGTATGGGAAGCGATGGAAGGGGCAGAATAATTTGGTCATATCTTATATATAGTTCATGTTTGGACTAGTTAGTTTGGGGTGTGTGGGACAAGAGAACAAGTTTTATGGCTATACCTCCATCGAGAATCCCTGATTTTGCCCGCTTAGTCTATTGTCGGGTTAATTACTAATTATCCTCCGACAGTTTAGAGAATGATGGCAATCAGAGAAGCAAGCTGTGATCTATCTATCCACCTTTCTATTCGGTACTGTACCTTGTCTCATGCAGCACTATAGAGGTGACTGTAGAACAAGCTTGGGAATAACGGCATTGTGGATAGAAAGCTCTAGACCTCGGGAGTCTTCATAATCCACCCATTTTTTCAAGGGATTGTAGAAAGTTTTCTTTTCTCCTGTTATCATAAGAGCAAGTAAGAGAGCGGAGACACTTATGGAGGAACATAGATATGTACGTGGTAATCCATTGAAGGGCAGGGATGATTTCATTAGTTGTATATATACTCTGGTATTTGGCGCTAGTTTGAAATAAGAGAGTCACGAGCCAACCACACCAGTGCCATTCGCCCCCTGATTTGCTAGGCGAGTAACGAAAGCCTATTATAAGCTCCTTCATGCAACCGAGCCAACCTCTGTAGCTTTGCCGTCTAAAAGCCCGCCTAGATGAATCTTAATACGAAGGTTCTCCGCGGTACTGAATTGGGTTTCGCTCTTTTCCGTAGTATACGAGATCGCAAGCTCTCGTCCACACACCCTTGCAAATTTCTACAGACTTGCTCAATACTGGGGGTAAATCATGGGTGTTTGCTTACTAGGTAATAGAGATGTGTCATAGGGGGTATAGGGTGAGACATGTGGGGGAGGAAACGGCAAGGGATGATAGAGGAAAATATGGCAGGGGACGGCTATGGACTGTAGAGGGCAGGTGGAAATAGTGAGCGACGGCAGGGGATGGTGGGGGGCGGTAGTTGACAGCTAGGGATGACACGAGTGATGTCTTATGATGCGTAATCATCTGCTCGGAATTGTATGATTTCAACTTAGGATAGTACTGGAGGTCCAAGCGCTGGGAGTATGGCTTCCTACAGTCTATCCTAGCGCCCCCAAAAAGACGGACAATGAACTGTCCATCTATTATATCTATCTATCTATGGCTAGTAGGGAGAAAATAAATATCGGTAATAAGGAAAAATAGGAAAGAGGGAAATTTTAGAACACGGGATCTATTCTGAGCTACTAGGAAAATAGTGATCAAGATAAATGCAAGATGATAAATGAAATAGCGTCCCGGTTGCGGTATACTGACGGAAACTTGTGTACCTTCGCTCATAAACGTTAACAAATATCGGTCGGCTTCGGAGGGGTATTTTTTTTATATACAGGTTAGATCTCCACCAACCCCAGCGGGAGAGAACTTCCAGATCACGCTTTATAACTAACGTAAGGGATATATAAGGGAAATAAATTCAAATAATGAGGATGGCGGTGGGTGTAGCGGCGCAGACAAGGTTCTTAGCGGTTGAACAAGGATGGCTAAAAATGGGGGGATCCCAGGCGATGTAAGCGTTATCAATAGACTGCGCCGGTTTCTGCTCAATGTTAATTCTTTACCAGCTCGTGGAGCGGCTGCGCATCTAAGTTATGCTTTCCACAGATATTAGGGCTTGCAAAAGTTTGACTATTCCTTCATGCTCCTTCATCACAGCCCACCCGAGTGGGGTATGGCCGAACCTATCTGGCCTGTTGGGGTCGATATCTTCCCGCCCCAGCAGTAGCTTGACAACCCCTTCATGTCCCTCGACAGCAGCGCACCCCAGTGGTATTTGATCATTCTTGTCGAGGCGATTGGAGTCGACATCATCACGTTCCAGCAACAGCTTGACAACCCCTTCATTTCCTGTAACAGCAGCACATCCGAGTGGTGTTTGATAATTCTCATCTGGGCGATTGGGGTCGACATCATCACGTTCAAGCAGTAGCTTGACAACCCCTCCATGCCCGTCTTCAGCAGCCCAATTGAGTGGTGTACAGCCTTTGTTATCTGGCCGATTAGGGTCGACACCTTCCAGCTCTAGAAGTCGTTTGACAACCCCTTCATGTCCTTTTTCAGCAGCACACGCGAGTGGTGTGAAACCGTCCTTATCTGGTTTGTCGGAGTCGACATCTTCCCGCTCTAGCAGTAGCTTGACCACTCTTTCGTGCCCCTCTCTAGCGGCAGCGCGGAGTGGTGTTTGATTATTCGTGTTTGGGCGATTGGAGTCAACATCCTTTCGGCTAAGTATTAACTTGACAATCCCTTCATGTCCAGAATTAGCTGCCCAAAAGAGTGGTGTACCACCTTGGCTATCTTGTTTATTTGGATCGACACCGTCCCACTCTAGTAGCAACTTCACAACACCTTCATGTCCATTTCCAGCAGCCCGCGCAAGTGGTGTACTATCGTGCTTATCTGGCCAGTCGGGATCGACATCTTCCCGTCTTAGCAGTAGCCTGACCACTCCCTCGTGTCCTTCCCATGAAGCACACCCAAGTGGTGTTCTATTCGCATCGTCTGGGCGATTAGGGTCAACATCCTTTCGACCAAGCAGTAGCTTGACAACTCCTTCATGTCCGGAATTAGCTGCCCACAAGAGTGGTGTACTGTCTAGGTTGTCCGGCATGTTAGGATCGACCCCTTTCCAGCGAAGTAGCAGCCCGACCACTCCATCATGCCCATTTTTGGCCGCCCCATAAGAGTGGTGTATTGCCGCCGCAATCGCCTTGGTTAATCTCGCAACCTTTTACATTCAGAAGTGCAGTCACAAGTTCTTCAAGCCCGAAGAAAGACGCGCAGTGTAATCCAGAGAAGCGCGGGGAAGCATCTGTGTCTCCGACATATCTTGGATGTAGGATTTGTTTCGAGAGCGATAGGGCGGAATGATGATCTTCGTACTGATTCAACAGATCTAGTGCAAGGGTCCTCGCGTGGTCTGAGAGTTCCCTATTCGCATGTGTTCCCCAATACCTCGATGAATAGTTCAAGAATGGCATGGTTTGGTGGTCGGGAAGAGGGTGGAATGGGAGGTTCTTGACCTGCTGTGAATTCAAATAGGTCAAGCAGGCCTCCGCAATTACCGAGTGAGGTTGACTGAAGATGTCTGGGTGGGTACAGAGATACTCTTGGACTGTAAAGTGGATTAACCGGACTGTCGAAGCTTCCTCGTCCACCGTGATCAGTCCTTGACAGCAACCTAGCAATGCACCGATCGAAGGAGCATTTTCGCTGTCGAAGTCCGTCGCTCCTATCTCCACTGCTAGCGCGTGACGAAGCTCGTCCACCTCTAATGGCCGTTCGGCGTGACAGATCCACATTAGAGTGGCCATCGCAAGCTTTGTCTTTTCCTCGCCCTGAGTCTTTATCCTCTCCAGGGTCACACCATATGAATCGCCTAACCCTGCCCCATCTTCCACTGCCTGGAGCCTTTTCCCTCGCTAATCGATACTAGTTTCTCGCAGGATTGCCTCTATGTGGAGAGAAGCCAGTAGGAATCTAGATTGGAGTATGTCAGCCATTAGTGTCAGGTAGCTTTGCATAATCTTATCTTTGCACTGGTTTCTACATACGTTTCCGAGCTTATTTCGGGAATGCTTTCCATAATATCCGCCTACAATGTGCCGCTCATCATCTCCGGGGCAGTATCGTTCCTGAGCTTCTCGCGCAGATATTTAATGATACCGCCTTCCGTAGCCTCTATCAAAATGAAAACCGCCGCTCTATCCAATTTCCTTTCCACCTCACTTCAGACATGCGATCTTCCTGTCAAAAATATGCGTACGCCGAGTGACCCCTGCACGATCTGTCCTAGTGATTCAAGAATCACCATTCGATGCTCTGGCACACATTCGTCAAGTGCGTCAACGCATATGAATGTGCGTTTTGTGGCTGTGATGGTCTGGAACATCTTCAAAATCCCTGACACTTGTAATCCCCTACCCCCAATAGCCTTTTTCTCGTTTCGGAAGCACCGGACTACCCTCTTCGGGAATTCCGTCCAATCTAGTAACGAGCTATCGCAGTATGGACCCGAGCATATTTACTAGTGACTACTCATTCCGGGCAGTAAAGTCGAAGTAGAAACAAGCAACGGCGGTATCTTCCTCTACATCGCACAACTTGTCTATCACTAGTGAGCTGTCATCCCAATCCGTTAGCAATACGATTTCTTGGTTTCCGGTAATAATGATCTCTTACATCATATAGCTCTTTCCAGCCCCTGGATTGCCGTGGCAGAATAAGGCGGGATGATTAAATCCATCCTCCCTACTACCGTTATGCCAACTTCTAAATTCCTTGGTTTCGAGTAGCCAGGCCCCTATACTGTCCACTCGCTGGGCTCCGATGTCTTGATGCCGTGCCCGTGGCTCTAATGGAGACAGCCACGCCAATACTTTAGACTCATCATCGGGGGTGATATAGTTAAGGGCATTTGTGGTGTGGTTGAAATAGTTTGTGGTGTTGAAAGAGTGACTATTATGGCTGAGAGCTTGTGACATATTTCAATTTTCGCTACTGTGAATGTTATGGAGAGCGGAGTGTTAGTTAACTTGGAGTCAGTGAGGGGAGCTACTTGACATTGAGGCAAAGCGGGGTTGATGGTCGCATTGGTGACAATATTCCGACTACGTTACTCAAACTCTCGCGATTTATGTCAAACATGATGAGTAACTTTGCATTTGCTTGTAGGAACTTTATGTTGAACTACACTATAATATTCCATACCTTTTGTTTGTTGCATTCTAAAGCTGTGGAAGTTCGAGGGGCTGCCACTAGTAGTATTGTTCGAAACCCGTTTTTTCAATACCTGCCCGCAATGCTGCGGATTGCTCAAAAAATATGTGCTACACCAGCACGCTACACCCTAAAGCTGCTCCTCAAGTGGGCGTCAAGCGAGGTCGTCTAGTATGGTGGGGAAATTACGACATGAGCACACTTTTTGGTAAGAACAGTAGTGATGGACTAGTCGCAGAGTTATTAAGGAGCAGGAGATATTCAGGGAGTATTCTTTCGAGCGCACAAACTTAGAAGGAAGGGTGTCGTAGGGAATGCATCTCAGCAGGGCAGTGGTGGGGTGGGCTGAATGCTAATGTGTTAAAGCCTATCATAACTCCGGACTCTTGAATACTCCTATGATAGGAGAAACTGTTACCCGCAACGGCAATACCGGTAACCTTCAAAAATAGGACCGCTTCCATCTTCTCCTGTGAGGAGTTCGGGAGACGCCACAATTGAAGCTGCTCTCGAACTTCTGACTCCCAACACTTGCAGGGGTTTTAGCCGCACAACATTAACCTTCATATTCCTCAGTCAGCCCACACCTGGACCTCTGGCGTCCATTTCCCTACCCCGCTATCTCCCCGTTACCCCCCTGCCAACCTATTCCACCGCCAGCACTGGACACCGCCGATCCGTTCAGGGATGGATGCTACTCTTCCGTCGCACAGCGCGAGACTCTACGAGGACCCATCACCGCAACACTCCCGCCCATTATCAGGACCCGCAATCCCGTGCCCTAACCCATGTCGTACCCTCGGCCCACGGCACACCAAACGCCCGCCCTTCCCCTCTCCGCCCAGCCTAGTTCCTAGCCCTGCTCGAAAGCTGCCCGGGAAAGGCTTGGTCCGCCCGAGTCGGCGTGACGAAGACCGCCTTCTCTGCACAGCCCTAACCTGAGTTAAATCATCTATGGCGGGCAGAAGGGACCGGTAAGCGCCTTGATGGTGGAGATCCTCCTGCACCGGAAAAAAGGCTAAGAAAACCCTGCGAAAAGGTACCTGATTGAGGGCATCATCCTGATAACGAAGATCGTGAGTGCGCACAAAAAGCTTCTCGGGCGGCTGTAGACTACAAAAGCTCTTTGGGAGGAGATTCCTAATAAAGCCGGCTTATGCAATTGTGGTGAGGGGAGGAAATAAGACAGGAGTGGATGTAGAAGCACATGCCGGAAGGGATCTCACTCGTAGAGAGCTATATGAATAGACCGCGGAAGTTAGACTTTTTGTGCCCGGCGGATTTACTTGCGCTAATTATGTTGCCTGGGAGGAACCGTGGCTCGAGTGTTGTTCAAGTTAAAGCAGCTCTCGTAAGGGGGGTTGGATGGCTAGATGAGGTGCGGGATTTTTCCGGTAGTGTGGTAAAGTCTGCACTAAACCTCTTTTTAAAGTCCTTAGAATGGGAAACTACCAAGTGATCTACTCATGGTATGGTTCATGGCTTTAGAGAATTATATTTTGCGGGCGCCGCCATAACCTAAGCCACTAACATGTGGCTCGCGTTCCGGGGGGCATTGAAAACTCTCGGAGAGTGGCATTATTAAGCGGCGTGAGGGAGAGAAATTTGAGGGCGTTACTAATGGGATAGATCGTGAGGAGGGCACATCAAAAGTGGGCAGGTTAATGAAGTGATTTATCGCTATGAGTGTTGTATCATACTAGTATCTCTTTTTCCCTAACCCATTGACCCCTCGACTGGCGGGAAGCTAACAGTGATCATAAGCCTACTTTACAAATTCCCTTTTTCTTTCACTTTTTCCTCCTTTTTAAGCTTTACTTGTAGATAGCCTATATATAATACCAAATACATACAACCTCTGGTGTGTACTTAACTATAAATACCCATAGTTCCTATCGCTATAACCATTATGATACGACTAATTCGGTAGGCTAAATCTTACCCAGAGGGCCCATTCCAAAACCACATCAATAATCACTATCACCGTAAAAACCCTTGAAATCCATTAACCCGGCCGGCGCTGTAATCTCGGGATTCAGAGACAGCGCTTCTGTAGAGAAATAGTCTTGACGGGCTAGCACATTGGCCCACTGAGCGTACTAGATCTCATTAACCGGTATTCGCGGTTCTATCGACCCGCAAAAATAGGCCTATCGTGGCCTAGCTGATTGTTGTGGATGATCTAAGAGTGAATTTCGAGAGTTTTTACGATATCCCTTGGGGGGGTGGAGACCACGGTATCTCGAAGGCAAGTAAGTAATTGGACGACCGCGAGAAACCAAGAGATGCTCCACTAGATTAGGTGTCGCAGTCTGTATAAATTAGGTACAAGTAGTAAAACATTTAGCATTTGCGAATGGCATCACTTTTGTCGGAAGGATGAGTGATACGCGTGCTTCAATTTAGCCATGGATCTTGATCCTCCGCCGCCGGGGTTATGAAGTTTAAGCAGCAGTCTAGGCTACTATCATACTATAGAAATTCCGATGCAGCAATGCCGCGGTAATTTCCCTGGCCCACTGACAGCTCGGTTGGTGACTTAACTTCGGCTTAGAGCTTGTATCATAGAATGTTGTGAGGGTTCGTTCGTGGGTGGGCAATGGCAACTTAGGTTCCACTTTGGGTTTAGGGCTTTGCCGGGTAACCCCAGCAAAGCCTGACTTAGAACAAACTTACCGTAGCCCACGGTCCGGCAATTTTTTTGCTTTATCTCAAGCTTGGGGCTCAGGTAGTCACAAGTACCTTAGCTTTCGCTGTGAATTTACTTCCTAATTTAAAAGTCGGAATTGTAGAATAACCTATTAGTGCTAAGCTTAATTATTCTAGTTCTTACGATAATAGGGCGTCCACCACCCCCGGTTGCTCGAAAACTCGCAACCCAAGGGCGCTTCAGAGAAGTGCCCGACAGCTCAACGATAATTTCATGCTGAATGATAATTTCATGCTGAATGATAATTTCAAGCATAATCCAAACCAAAATCCCACCACATGAAAAAAAAAGTTGCAAATGAGAGGAAAGAAAATGGAAGAGTTATTTTCAAATTTCAAAAAACTTTAAAAAATGTATGAGAAAGCCAGAAGGACATTTAATGCATCAGGAAATATTTGGTGGTGGTTTGTAATCCTTAAATTCACATACAAATTGAAATTATCGTTGAACATGAAATTATCGTTGAGCTGTCGGGCACTTCTCTGGATTGCCCCTGGGTTGCGAGTTTTCGGGGGTGGTGGACGCCACCACCTTGGCACGATTAGGTTGCGCTAGTGTTTTGGGAAGAACTGGCTGAAATGAGGCTCTGAACATTTTTCGTGTCAACTGGTTGGGCTATCATACCAACAAATGGCAACCCCAGCATTGTATGTTAGCGCGAGGTTCCTGTTTCAAAATTTAACAAGCTCCGTTACCACAATTTTCCTGACCCCACTTTCACCTTCCTATTTAGGAAGGTGAGAGCGGGGCTCAACACCACAAAACAATCTCACGATCCTGCCCGGCCACTGAACTTGGAGCTTCATAAGTGTGCTGGGTTGGCCTCCTTGTGGGATAAAACACCATGGCTGGCATCCTACTGCTATCATCAAATACATGGGCATCATTCTGTCTTCAGTCTGTTGTCAAAACACACACAAAACCCACTAATACCCAAGGTATAGTGGGAAATACTATTTTAGCCAGTCTCAGAGACTGGATGCATTCATGAAAGTTGCTGATGGACAAAATTCACTTTGATATTGTACCTTATGGTATCTATTAGTTGTTGTTTTGATTTATTTCTTTTGTTTGAGTTTTTGCTTTGGGTTTTTATTTGCCATGGGATGTTTCCCGAATGCAGCGGTTGTACCCTAGGGAGTGCTTGTCATGTACCTAAAATCATACCACGGATTTAACAAAAAAACTGTTTCAAAATTTAAAGTCTCTTCAGCCTTAAATCTGGCCCGTGCAGATCCTCGCTTACCAGGCAGGAACAACCGAACCGGTTCCCGTTTTAGCAACTGTCAGACATCCGGGGTTGATAAAAAGCTTGGCTACGCCTTCTTGTCCATTGGCGGCAGCACACCAGAATGGCGTTCGATCATTCTCATCTGGCTGATTGGGCCCGGGATTGACATCTTTCCGGCCAAGTACGGTAATAGTAGTGCGACAACCCTTCATGCCCGTTATTGCCCCCCACAGGAGTGGCGTATTCTCTCCCTTATCAGCATCCTTCCGTTCCTGCAGTAGCTTGACTATCCATTCATCGTGGCCCATAAGAGGGTGGAGGGCCAGTGCATTCGCCTTGGTTAATCTCACAACCTTTACCCTTCATAAATGCACTGACAAAGTTCAATAATGTCGAGGAAGGACCAATGTAACAATGTAATCCAGAAAAGCGCCGAGACGTATATGCGCCTCCGATAGGTCTTAAATGCACAACCGTAAAAACTCGAATAATTGGACTACACGCCAGGACACTGGACTCCCCTCTCCTAGTGGGGTCTGAGACTTTTTACTTTTATTTGTTTTTATCTCGGGGGTTCTACATAAACTTATGTTTCCGAACTGTAGTCCGTCCCGTCCTACCCCGAAGCCGGACGGACTGGACGCCTAGGAACTGCCAATTTTTGAGTCAATCGTGATAATGTCGGGAGAGAGCTATCGTGGAGTGACTGAAAAACACACGAACTGGACTAAGGCTAGACTAAATGACAGGTATAATCTGAATCTTTGTTCGCTTGTCCTTATTTTAATTAACTAACGAGGCAAAAAATATAAATATAATATACAGTATAAGGAAACCATCTTGCCCATTCAATCGTTCCCCACACTCGTCCATTTCTCTCTGTATATTACCTCATTTGCTTGAGTACTTCTCAAACGACCATAAAGGAAAGACATGACCATAAACCATTTCCGCTGATCCTTCTATCTCCTTTGAACCTCAGAACAAATGAAAACGCTTAAAGACGTTCTGTAATATTTCATTGTTTTTTTCAGCCTATATCCACTTTCACATCTTTGTCCATCAACTATCCACTTTCATCTCTAACATACAAGGCATAGAGAATGTTCAAGCTTACAATTTAGCAAAGTGGTAGCGTAGTAACAGCTCATGCATTGAGATTCTGCATAAAATCCTTTATAGCCATCAGGGCACGGTTAGTTTTAAAATCCTATTTTTAATTTTCACATAGCTAGTTTTCCCTTTTTTTTTGTTCCCCCCCTTTTTCCCCATACGAAAAGCATTTATATATCATTGTTGTAGAGCTCATAGCTAGGAGATAATTACTTTTGGTTGGTGTGAACTATGGAAAAAAAGAGATCATCGCCCGGAACCATATATCCTAGTCGCGAGATACGGTTTTTTAGTATTGTGGCTGTAATTAACCATGGCATGGGTACTGCAATGCCTATTATTCAAACACTAATGTCCCGGACATGATAATTTTTTCCTTATCTGTCTCTCGAGATTGTAATATTATGATTTTATGACACTTGACCTGAGGATCATATATAATGCTAGGGGAAAGCAGAAATCATGCAATTGTGGCTGGTAAACCTAAATTAGAGAAGCGTGGAACATCCTTCCTTACCCGCTTGTGGGTCTGTATTAAATTTACGTAGCGCTGTGGGCCGATCAATCACTCTTGATATGTTAGAGTAGGGTTCTGGTGCTCGTGAAGTGGGACTTAATCTCATACTTAGAAGGCTCTCTCCACTGTACTGATTTTTCCGTGATGAGCAAGACTAAAATTTTTCGACGGTCACCTAACTGCGCCTCCGAGCCCGGACCTCACGCTAGAACGAAAGTGGCATATAATTATAGTGCTTATTAAACTATCTCCATAATTAGCACCGGCAGCTCTAGCTAGCAGCAAGCTCTCGGGTCGATTTTCGTGAGTGTAAGAAATTATTCGCACTTCACAGTTTTTATTCTTTATCTATGTATGAAAAATAGCCTTGGGCTTACACCTAAGAAGGAAAGGGAAAAAAAAGGGGGCCGGATTGGGGGAAAGACGGGTAGTCAACAAATGCTCAAAGAGGATCTAAAGTAGAAAATAACGATAAAGGCAAATAAGATAGAAATTCCAAGCCACGCTATTTCAATACGCTAGAAATAGCTCGTAACTAACTTCAAGGCCTAGATTATAAACAGAAATTGCTAAATACTGACTTGACTACAGGAGAAAGTACATGGAGGGGTTGGGCGGGCATGTGAATCTGTGTATCCCGATCGCGATAATTTCCTGCGGCGAAAAGGAAGCATACTTGATCTGAGTTCCCGTGGTGGCTACTCGGAAGGGCAAGAAACGACCGCGATTACGGAAGGACGGTATTTCAAACTGAGGGGGGCTCGGAGCGGGTGAGAGGAGGTAGGTAATGATGGGACTGGCGTGCTGATAGAGCTGCCGCGGTCTTTAGGGGAATGGCAGATGGGTTATGCACAGTCGAAAGCGGTGAGGATAAAGATGTCCTGATGTCCTTATGTGGTGCTGAGAGCCATAGGAGCTCTGTGCTCTCGTAGTAGCCTTTCCCCTACCCAACGCCGAAGCCGTCAGGGTTCTCAACCGTCCGGGGGCCCCGGACAAGACGGGACAGCACAAGGTAGTTCGTCCTCATCCGTGAACTCGCAGGACGGCCGTCATTTGAAGGACGACGAGCCCCACGATGTGAGACACTTTTAGGTAGGCCGCCGGGGGTGGCAGAGGACGGCAGGGGACGGCAGAAAGCGGCGGAAAACAGTGAAGAATGACGGAAGACGGCGGAAAACAGCGGAAGGCGACCGGAGACGGCGAGGGACGACACAATGTCGTCTGTCCCAGACCTTCCTTCTCACTTGTCGGGCAGGTTGACAAAATGACCGGACGAGACCACGAAATGTCGTCCGTGTGAGTAGAATTTTGACCACTTCCTCGTGCCCATTCTTAGCAGCCCACCAGAGTGGTGTTAGCCCGTGTTTGTCTGGCCTTTCGGGGTTGACTTCCCCGCATCCGAGTAATACTTTCGCTACTTCCTCGTGCCCATTCTTAGCAGCACGCGAGAGTGCTGTTTCGCCATACTTATTTGGTTTGTCCGGGCTAACGTCGTCCCGTGTGAGTAGCATTTTGACCACTTTCTCGTGCCTATTCCTAGCAGCCCACCAGAGCGGTGTTAGCCCGTCTTTGTCTGGCCTTCCGGGGTTGACTTCGTCCCGCCCAAGCAATATTTTCACCACTCCCTCATGTCCACTCGCGGCAGCACACCAAAGTGGGGTTCGACCGTCACTATCAGGTTTGTCCGGGTTCACATTGCCGCATCTGAGTAGTATTTCCACTGCTTCCTCGCAGCCGTTCACAGCAGCCCACCGGAGTGCTGTTTCGCCATACTTATTTGGTTTGTCCGGCCTAACGTCGTCCCATCTGAGTAGCATTTTGACCACTTCCTCGTGCCCATTCTTAGCAGCCCACAAGAGCTGTGATAGCCCGTATTTGTCTAGCCTTTCGGGGCTAATTTCGTTCCACCCAAGCAGTATTTTCACCACTCCCTCATGTCCACTCTCAGCAGCATACCAAAGTGGGGTTCGACCGTCACTATCAGGTTTGTCCGGGTTCACATCGCCGCATCTGAGTAATATTTTTACCGCTTCCTCGTGCCCATTCACAGCAGCCCACCGGAGTGCTGTTTCACCATACTTATTTGGTTTGTCCGGCCTAACGTCGTCCCGTGTGAGTAGCATTTTGACCACTTCCTCGTGCCCATTCTTAGCAGCCCACCAGAGCGGTGTTAGCCCATCTTTGTCTGGCCTTTCGGGGTTGACTTCGTTCCGCCCAAGCAGTATTTTCACCACTCCCTCATGTCCACTCTCAGCAGCATACCAAAGTGGGGTTCGACCGTCACTATCAGGTTTGTCCGGGTTCACATCGCCGCATCTGAGTAGTATTTTCACTACTTCCTCGTACCCATTCATAGCAGCCCACCGGAGTGCTGTTTCGCCATACATATTTGGTTTGTCCGGCCTAACGTCGTCCCATCTTAGTAGCATTTTGACCACTTCCTCGTGCCCATTCATGGCAGCCCACCAGAGCGGTGTTAGCCCATCTTTGTCTGGCCTTCCGGGGTTGACTTCGTCCTGCTCAAGCAGTATTTTCACCACTCCCTCATGTCCACTCTCAGCAGCACACCAAAGTGGGGTTCGACCGTCACTATCAGGTTTGTCCGGGTTCACATCGCCGCATCCGAGTAGTATTTTCACTACTTCCTCGTGCCCACTCACAGCAGCCCACCAGAGTGCTGTTTCGCCATACATATTTGGTTTGTCCGGCCTAACGTCGTCCCGTCTTAGTAGCATTTTGACCACTTCCTCGTGCCCATTCTTAGCAGCCCACCAGAGCGGTGTTAGCCCGTCTTTGTCTGGCCTTTCGGGGTTGACTTCGTCCCGCTCGAGCAGTATTTTCACCACTCCCTCGTGCCCATTCTTGGCGGCACATGAGAGCGGTGTTCCACCAGACCCATTTACTTTGTCGAGGTTAACGTCGCTCCGCCCGAGTAGTATTTTAACAACTTCCTCATGTCCATTCTGAGCCGCCCACCAGAGCGGGGCTAGCCCGCCTTGATCCGTTTTTTCGGGGTCGACATCTCCCCGTCCGAGCAATATTTCCACAACTCGCTCGTGACCTTTCAAAGCAGCCCACATGAGAGGTGTACTACCTGTGCAGTCTGTTTTGTTGATATCACAACCTTCCACCTCTACAAAAAAAGTTACAATCTCAACAATCCCGAAGAAAGATGCACAGTGTAACCCACTGAACAAGGAAAGTTCGCCGAGAGAAGGATCGAAGTAACCTAGCTTCTCTTGGCCCAAGAGGATTTCGGTGGCAATGTGGTTTTTGTATTCGTCAAACAGCTTCAGCGCAAGCTTGTATGCCCGATTTGAAAGATCTCTCTTTGCGTGTATTCCCCAATATAGAGAAGAATATTCCAGAAAGGGTGTTCCCGAATATGAAGGAGAATGTTCTAGAATGGGTACACTCGAGTGTATAGAAGGACCTACTCGGGTGGATGAGCCCGAACGTAAAGAATATTCCGGAAATGGCGGGCTCGAATATGAAGCAGAATGTCCCAGAAGCGGTGCGCTCGAGTGTACAGAAAAACCTCCCCCAAAGGATGAGCCCGAACGTAAAGAAGAATATCCCGGAAATGGTGTGCTCGAATGTGAAGCAGAATGTCCTAGAAGTGGTGCGCTCGAATGTACAGAAGAACCTCCCCCAAAGGATGAGCCCGAAAGTGGGGAAGAATATCCAACAGAGGATCTGCTCAAATATCGGGGAGGGTGTAGGAGGGAGGGTGCCTTCCCAATACCAAGGTGGAGACTAGCCGGAAGAGACCCAATTTGACGGGAATTTAGATAACTTAAACAAGTCTCCGCCATTGTCAAGTGAGGTGTACCAAAAAGCTTAGGGTGAGCCCGGAGATATTCTTGAAGAGTAAAATGAATTAGCCGGATCGTGGAAGTCTCTTTGTCTACAGAAACAAGTCCTTGACAACAGCCTAGCACCGTCCCTATTGAGGGGACATTGCCAGCATCGAGATCTGGCGATCCTATTTCGACTCCAAGAGCGTGACATAGTTCATCAGTATTTAGGGGCCGCTCCGAGTGAGAGATCCACATCAAAGCGGATATGCCGAGCCTCGACTTTTTCTGCTCCTGTCCCTTTATCCGACTCAAAGCCTGACCGTAGACACCTCCCAACCCCGGGCCGTCAGCAATTACGTTGAGTTTTAGCCGCCGGTTACTGATTGTAGTTTCCTGCAAGATCGCATCGACATTTAACGAAACTAGTAGGAATCTAGGTATATATCTGTCAGCGGATAACTTGAGGTAGCTTCCCCGGCATCGCTGCTTCTACCCACATTTCAGAAATATCTTGGGAAATTTTCTTTATGATGTCCGCTTTCAAGCTACTGTCCATCGCCTCTGGCATTGTGTCTTGTTCCAGTCTGCTATGAAGATAACAGACGATATCGTGCCTCTTGGGGGTGATTCGTATAGTCGCTACTCTTCCAGACAGACGCTTCACGACCTCAGCCTCGATGTGCGGTCTTCCTGTCACGAATATTCTAATGCTTGGGGACTTTTGTAGAATTTGATCCAGTGAATCTAGAAGCTGGGCTCGATATTGCGCCGCACACTCATCGAGAGCGTCGATGCATATGAATGTGGGTCTTCTGGAAGTGGCAGTCTGCACCATTTTCACAATATCGGCAAGCCGAGGCGCCCGCCCACCAATGGCACTTTTCTGGGCCCGGTATCCTCGTGATATCTCCGCTGGGATCTCGTCTAGCCCGCCCACTAGCTGTTTCAGAAGGGCGCCCAGGATGCTCGTGGGGGAGTACTCCTTCTGGGCCGCAAAGTCAAGATAGAAACACGCAACCGTGACATTCCCTCCTCCAGCCCGATCACACAACCTGTCTATCACTAGTGAGCTAGCATCACAGCCTGTCAGCACTTGCCTTTTTCTTCCCCTCCTTCAGGTTCGTCCTTGTTACCTAATAAAAGTCTTGCCAACCCCCGGATCTCCATAACAAAACAGAACTGCGTTATCCGATTCACCTCCCCCACTGCCAGCGCGCCAGCTTCTAAACTCCTCGGTTTGTAAGAGCCACTCCCCTACATTTTCAACTCGACTATCTTGGATATTCTGATGTCGTAACTTCGGATCCAGTGGAGATAACCAGGCTAGGATATTGGATCGGTCATCGTCAGTGGTAAAGTTGTTAACGATCGTGTTCAAGGAGTTGATATTATTACTGAGTAGTGATTGAGACATTGTTTGTGTTTGGTGGTTAGAATACTGTGGATGACGGATGATAGAGTCTGTCGACTACAAGAACGAGAGATCCTCGAGGCTGAAAAAAAGCGGAGATTTTTGTGGAACCTAACCAATCCTTCAACACCGTCTAATAAATACCCTAAATCTGGGCTATGTAATACTCTGGCTGTGCAACCAAAATGCCACACATATCCGAGCACTGCCCTGCGACACAGCAAAATTTTCCCTGCAATCGTATGACCAACAGCTTAGCGGGAGTGTGGCGGAATCATCCGTCTTGGCATACCGGTACATACAAACGAATCAAGCTTTATTAACAAGCCAGTCGAAAACGAATACCACCTACAGTAACTTACTCGAGCACTCGTGCTGCGCATGATCCCTGCTGCATACTGCTGAGCTGCCGGATAGGCAGGGTTTAATCTTGGGTTGCCTTGCACTCTCGAAGGACTGAAGTCTTTCCGCCCGGATCTGGTTGCTATGCAATACGAGTTGTGTTCACGGCTGCCACCCCATTACGAGTACAGTGCAGAATTGAGGCGTAGTTCTCCTTGATGTCGATACGGGTCTGAATTCTCTTCCCTCAGCCTCGTGTTATGCTAAGCTCTGCGAAGACAGGCACTTAGCCTCCGGATATCTATCGGGGCTTTCAAGTAAGGAACTTTTATAAGTGAGTGCTGTGTCATGGGAAGTCGCTACATGTGTCGGACTTCTCTTGATTGGCTCTAGACCAGCTCGGCCGCTTACGGTATTGTACTCAGATGCATAATCTGCATCAAACTCATGTAGCTTCCAACAACGAGACCAGAGTTCCGCCGAGCTTTTCTTCCCAAGATTTTTTTTTTTAATTTCGCGCGTTTTTCCAGACATTCTACCGCCGCGAAGTTAGAGTAGGCGCTCCGAGCAGCTCGGAACGGCCTCACTCTAGGTTGCTGCAAGCACAATACATCTTCCACACCGGTGCACTCGCTCTCTCCAACGGCCGAGGAGTAAATTCGCCAAAACCAAATACCGTTTGACGGCTGACATAAGCAGTAGTCCAAACAGTCGTTGAATTTGATGAATAGTCTCCGATCACTAACTAACCGAGACAGCAGAATAAATCTCCGGTGATCAAACTTTGAAAGGAATTACTGTATTGATAACACCCCTAATATATTATGACTTACTCGAGTGTAACCCCCCTGGCCATGCATTCCGCTACCGGTATTGAGACCATCGCGGCTCTGGACTCAAAAACAGTCTCGTTGATAGCCTCCTACCAGCCAAAAAAAAATGAAGTGGGGGTGGTTACACATTCCCCCACAGCTTCTAGGCCTGTAGCAATCATCACACACTTCCCACGGCTATTTTTAATAGCGTCACAGACCATCACTCATCTTGTCTAAATATCTAGGATTTGAATGATAAGCTTACATAGCTATACAAAGCGATGTAATGAAACACAGTACAATAATGGACGCTAAATATACCGGACACTACTACCCGGGGCAATAGGTAACAAAAAACAACCCCCTCAGACCCAACGTACTGTAGCTATGTGAGTCTCCAGACTCACCATATTTTAAATCGGAAAAGACATGCCAATTCAGTCTTTAAACCCACAATGTGTTGGAAGCCGGATGCGACTCAGCATGTGCTAGTAGTAGTCTCTTTGTTTGGCAAAGCTAGAGTGTCAATCATGAGAGATCGTTTGGACTTTCGCCCTAGAAGATACAACAAGGTGGAATAAATCCTGATATGGGGAGACAAATGGACTGCATAAGTGGCATGTGTTGGAAATCATTAGATGCTATTTAGCATGCTTTGGTGGGAATTTTATTCTTTCTGGAAGTTTAGATCTTCGGGAATGCTTTTGATGATGGATCGGTCTATTGTTGTAATCCGAGTGTTGAATAAGGAGAGTCAAACAGAATGCATGGAGAGTTGGGGCCTTTACTATACGTTTCCTTTATCTGGGGATGTCCCTTTCTTTGCTGTTGTGGGAGTAAGCGAGGGACATACATGAGGAAAATGGGCATTTGTGGTAGTCGATGTAAGGGTGGGGATGATTTTTATGTTTCATATATACTCCTCTTTACCCCGAGTTTGTAATATTAGAATTAATTGATAAGGCTGGATGTGGGAGTTCTCGGAAGTGGGAGGTAGGGTGTGGTTGACGGTGGAAGTTTACAGAACATCTTGAGCGATTGATTTTATTCTGGAGCTAGACCGATTGCGAAAATGATTGTATGGTTATATCTTTCCTTTATTATCACAGGGGTGCGTAGGAGAATAACGATATACATGAAGAGAAATAATTAGATAGGTATAGGAAGCGATGGAACGGGCAGAATAATTTGGTCATATCCCGATTTTCCAAAGCTAGTCAAACATTGAGATCATCGATGGTATGGGGGGGGGTGAGAACCAGAGAGTGCGTAGGGATGTGAAGCCAAAACACCATCCTAGCAATTCCTTCCTTCGATCCCGCTTCTTTCATAAGTCCACTGGTGGAGGCGTTGGGAGAATGTTGCTGCCCTTGTCACTTGGGATGGTTGCTACTGATATATTCCTAGTTGACAATGGGGGCGCAATGTAAGACTTATGAGAGGTGGGTGGGAAAACAAACGCGGGCTGTAGATGAGAACGCGAGTTGTAGCGAGCTTCTAGGTCTCCAACCCCCAGGGTTCGATGGTCGTATATGTCCCGCTGGCGGTGGCTCCCGGGCCCAGGTAGCATGCTATGGCCCCCGGGCAAGGAGCGACCGATTAAACCCTTTTCCCAACACCTCCGAAAGATCTCCCACGCTTGGCCCAATTCGCAATGGGTTGTTCCAACCTGACATTTATATACGGAGGTACAGCGTGTAAGTTTTGTAGGTTCCACAAACGTGGACTGCTACCTTCACCCCCTGTGTGAGCTACAAAAATTACACGCTGTACCTCCGTATGTTGATGTTTAGACTAGTTAGGGTGGGGTGTGTGGAACAAGGAGACAAAGTTTATGGTTATGCCTTCTCTATCGTGAAGCCCTGATTTTTTTCTGCTCAGTCTATCATCGGGTCAGTTATTAATTATCCTCTAACAGTTTCGAAAATGATGACAATCAGAGAAGGAAGTTATGATCTATCTATCCGCCTTTCTATTCGGTACTGCACCTCATCCTATGCAGCACTATGGGTGACTAGAACAGGTTTGGGGATAGCGGCGGTGCGGATAGAAAGCTCTGGACCGCGGGAGTCTCCATAATACACCCATTTCATCCAGGGATTGTATAGAATGACTTGCTCAATACTAAGGGTAAATCATGGGTGTTTGCTTACTGGGTAATGGAGATGTGTGATAGGGGTATAGGGTGAGACATGTAGGGGAGGAAACGGCAAGGGATGATAGACGACAATATGGGATGGCAGGGGACGGCTATGGACTGTAAAGGACAGCCGGAAATAGTGAGGGACGGCAGGGGATGGTGGGGGTGGTAGTGGACGGCCTGAGATGACACGAGTGATGTCTTATGATGCTTAATCATTGGCTCGGATGTGTATGATTTCAACTTGGCCGGTACTCGAGGTCCAAGCGCTGGTAGTATAGCTTCCTGTAGTCTATCCTAGCGCTCCCAAAAAGACGGACTAAGAGTTGTAGTTCGTCTCGCTCTACCCCGAAGCCGGGCGGACTGGACGGCTGGGAACACTGCCAATTTGCTAATCAATAGTAATAATGTTGGGAGAGAGCTATCATGGGGCGACTCACAAAGGCGCAACAGTCAAACATTCGAACTGGACTAGGGCTAGACTAAATGGCAAGTGTAATCAGAAACTTTGTTCGTTTGTCCTCATTCTAACTCACTAACTAGACAAAATATAAAATATATAGAGTATAAGGAAACCATGTTGCCCATTCAATTGTTCCCCATACCCGTCCATTTCTCTCCTTATATGACCTCATTTATCTGCGCGCTTCCATAACGGTAATGGAGGAAAGAAATAACCATTAACCATCTTCCCTGATCCCTTCATCTCCTTTGAAGTTCAAAACAAATGAAATCACCAAAAAGACATCCGGTAATCTTTCATTGTGGCGACTACCGTATTCCTATTTTGGCGATCTTTGCACAAAAGCAGGCGATCGCTAAGACGGCTCAGCTCCTCTAGTTTAAACAGTCTCAAGATTAACCCTCTTTTCAATTAGAGAGTTTGCGCAAGGAGACCTAGGTGGCAGGAAAACAGGTTATTTTCTGTTAACCTAAAAGTCTTGGACACCTAGGTGGGTAGTCAGACCTGGAAGAAGTGTAAAATAGGGCTTTTTAGTGCTGAAGAAATCACATCGCTGCAGAACAACACAGCTCTCTTTTTACATTTTATTAAAAGATTTTAGCCATAATAATATTGGGCACTCAGTAGCAGATTATCACCCTTTTTTATAGCAGTCGGTAATGTTAGTGCCCAACTTGTGTAGCCAAGAATTCTAATTCGAGCAGGGAACAAATTTGAAGGCAATGCCATACTACCCTACTCAAGCCCCATCTTCTTGCTACCAGGCCACCTACACCTATTGCGCAAACTCATTCTTGGTCCATTTCACATTAACCGCCACCTAGCTCCCCATGAGCAAACTCTCTAAGATCAGGAGCTCAAGCGGGTGTGATTAACCCCTTAACTGCTTAACCTGCCTATTCTGTTTATCACATTTGCTATGAAAAATAAATTTAATACAAGTCCGGCAAACCATCATGAAGTGATCTTACTTTACCCTATCAAACTACACCACCATGCTGTCGGGAAACTACTCCTGTAGTTCGCCCTGATACCTGATCCATTCGTAAGGAATAGGCATCACGCCCCCCCCCCCTAAGGGATCCGCGGAGAAAAAGAAATTCCAAAATGCACTACCTATGGGTATTGAATGAGTGAGTTGATCCAGGTTCCTAGGAAAGTTAGAGCATCTATCTAGAGCGGCCCTCTCTGCTGAGCATTAGGCAGAGCAGTTTTGTACTACACCTGGGCCGAGTTTTGTAGCATTAATTTATTGAGATAGTAGGTGAGTACCATAACTTGCTAACGAGCTCTAGTTAAGATGAATAAGTTAGGTGTAGCTTAAAGTTCCCATGGCTCAGGATCTTGTTTTTAACAGAGTAATACTAGTAGTGCTTCCACTCTTATTCTAACATATTTCTGCAATTAATTCCTACCAGTAGGGAGCTCTAAGCCAAAGTTTGTTTTTGTTGCCCTAGCAAAGAATAAGCTAGCGCGCGGGTCGCCCTGGCGTATGTTGCGGTCCTTGTGCTAACCCTGTTGCTATGCAGCACGAAGCTAGGATTCTCGCATGCTCGGAATCTTAGCAGGGGTCCTCCTCGTCAGAAGTGATTTGTGGGGGATATAGCACCAATCCATCCCCTGCAGTTAAAAATTATTTATCCCCTAAACTGCTGAAACATTCAGGCCCATTTGAATTGTTGAACACTGACTCTGTAGAGTAATAGATCTGCATACTTGTCAACCTCAACACATAGCCCAAATTCAGTTGATGTGTATTTTGAGCAGAAAGAATCATGATCAACAGAAATCTGAATGCTCTCTTATACAAAAATGCCTTTGAAATGAAAGCCTCTAGGGGACTTGGTGCCAAATGGAACCTTGAGACCACCTAAGAAGCCCAAAATCTCACAAACAGTAGTACCCGCTACCCAGCCCTCCAACTACTCCACTGAGCCCAGTACTAGCCTATCTGTACCTAATAGGATAGTTGAAAGTAATGCATCTTCAACTCTTTCTCCTTCCCCGAGTTCATTTAAGCAACCAGAGGTAAAATGTAAAGAGATAAAAATGGGAAACAATGTGAGGCACAGGGTTTCAGCTAGTGATTTGCTAGGACTACCTATATACGATCCACCAGGGATATCTTTTGAACCACACAAAGCACAAGGAAGTATCTGAGTCTTTAATGAAAAAGAGTAACTTAGTGTGAAAGGGAGAGGTGAATGTAAGTAGGCTAAAAGCAGAGAGAAACTAGGTACTCCTACCAGAAGATAGTCCAAGTCCACTTCGGCCCTTTGATTTGTTTTCCCTATTTTGGGATGATACCATATTTGAGCAGCTAGCTGCAAACACCAATTTGTATGCAAAAGGTAAAAGAGAAGAGAGGAAGGGCTCTCGTTTGAAGGTAGTACGACGATAGAAGGAGACAATGCCTGGGGAGCTTAGGATATTCGTTGGACTTATAATAAAGATCAGCTTGCATAAGGAACTAAGATTAGCTTTATATTGGTCAAAGAGGGGAAGGAATGGCTGGAGGAAGATATTGAAGCAACCACTGCGGAGATATCGGATACTATCAGCCGAATACCAATAAGTTATATAAAGAAGCCGAATGTCTTTAAATTATTTCGAACAGCTCAAACACTACTTTCATGTAGCTGATTCTCAAGTAATATTGGACCAAAAGCATTGGTATGAGAAGTTAGAAATACTTGCTTCGATTCATTGTCAGTGGTTTCGCCAATACTACCTTCTCGGAACCAAGGTAGCAATTGACTAAATGGTTGTTCGTTTTTGTGAACAGAGTAAGCACACCTTGAAAATACGTAATAAGTCAATAAAAGAAGATTACAAAAGTTTTCACTTTATGTGACCATGGCTACACTTATGGGTTCCTTTGATACTCATCAACCCAAGGTATCGCTGAACTCTCTCCTATCACCACTGATCATCTAAGTTCTACCTCAACAGGAGTCTTATAGCTAGTGCAACTTCTCCCCTCTCATTACTGGTGGAACCTACTTCTAGATAACTACTTTACAAATAGTCCACTGTTTGAAAGATTACTAGAATTGGGAGTTGGCATTGCTGGGACTACTAGAGTAGATTGTGCTGACTTTCCTACCTCTCTGAAGATTGAAAAAGAGAAGGTAAGGAAAGTCTTACCATGGGACATGTGAGTGAGAAGGTGGTTGGTAATATCTGCTGTCTTGTATGGCAAGACAATAGCTCAGTACTGTTCATGACCAGCTATCATGATATTACTAAAAGGGTAGAGAGGCTTGGACGTCGGCCAAAGAAGACTAGTACCAACACTACTGTTGTTGGCAATATTTTTAACAATGAATCTCGCAAAATCCTACCTATTCCAGAGTTCATTGATGACTACAATTACCATATAGGTAGTGTTGATATTGCCGACCAGTTGAGATCCTACTACAGTACCCAGCAATGATGTTGTCGAAACTGGCTTCCCCTATTCTATTAGCTACTTGACACATCTCTTGTCAATGCCTGTAGAATACAAAGGACGATCGACTCTCACTCAGTCTCCTGCCAGAAGCTACATAGTGAACACTTTCATTTTCATTCGGAGGTTGCTAGCCAATTGATCAACACCGGCATTCAGCTTAATAAGACTGCAACCTCCCTACCCAGCAGCCGTTCTTCTCCTGGCTTGAGACCTGCACCATGTGAGCTCAAAGTGACTTATATTCCCCTTACCCTGGGTAGGAGTAGTTGTCCCATCCCCTCAAGAGATTCTGGGCCCACTCCAGCTACTCTTCCTTTCCCTAAACCCACTCCAGTCACCTTTCCCCCACCTCAAGCTCACACTCTCGAACAACGTCCAACACGAACTCTTTGTTTGCTTTGTTGTTGGCACCGCTTACTACATCCTTTGGGTACAGCAAAGGTCAAGTCCGTCTATTGGGGCTGCCGTGAGTGCAATTGGGCACTCTGCCGATCATGTTTTTTATTATTTCATAATCTTTACCAATAGCTTTTTTTGTTATTTCTTTCTTTGGAATTTCAAGGAAGGTACTGTATCGCATAGGATTTCAATTTAATATCATGTGATGGCGATCATATCCTTACAGGGTTAGTGTTCAACATTTCAAATGGGCCTGAATGTTTCAGCGGTTTAGGGGATATCTATCCCCACGAAAGCAGGAAGAAATGCGGGAAACAAAATGCCCCAATGTCATCGAAGGGGTTGCGCCCCTTCAAACTACACTTACATGCTCAGCCCACTTAATCCTTGTATTGTTGGAATAACAAGAAGGGAAAGAAAGCCCCGCTTGTCGTCTACGAGTAGCGGTAGGCCTGCTAAGATGTCCCATCACTGCGGCCTGAATTAAAAGCCCATAGTCTTTACCGTACCGGTACCGTACTCAGGGAGACGAAACCGGACGCCGGTGACCGACTTGGGTGTTTGGTTGGCGGAAAAGGATTTCGTTAAGGTTAGGGTTACAAAAATTGCTAAAAAAAAGTGGTCCCTGTTCGTAACCCTCCCGGTTTGGCGAAACCTTACCGGTATTTCATTCTTCCGTTTTTTTCCGTCGTGGCAACGGCGAAGACCTTACCAACCAAGCGGAACCATTTGAATCTTGCCCTGCACCGCACCAGGAACCCTAAACGGAGGGACAAGGCATAAGCTTTGTAGGTTACACAGGGCCTTGTTGGTGGCAGACCTCGCTTGTGGAACCTACAAAACCTATGCCCTGTACCTTCGTAGAGTTTCTTAGTAGTTACCGGTATGCAAGCATGATACCAAACCCCTTGTGAATGAATTAACCGAAGACCTTACATAATATCATCTCACTTAAAACTTCAACGCAGCATACTGTATTCCTTCGCCATGTCGACACAGGCTGGAAAACCTCTTCCCGCAGCCCCGCAGCCTACTAGGTTTCCTAATTAAAATGACAAAATAAAGAAAGGGATACGTCACCTGCGGTGGCTGATTAGCTCGTGTGGGGTCACCATAATATTCTTACAACAGCAATGCATCTACCATAATTTACCCCATCTCCCAAGTAACCGAGGGGTAAATTCGTCAAACAAGAAACCTTTCGACCGCTAAGTTAGGTGATAGCTCAAAGAGTTATCAATTCCCAACCGTCTTCTATCACTAATTAACTAACCGAGATGATTGAATAAATCTCCGGCGAGGAAACTCTGAAAGAAATCATGGTTTGGGCGATACAATGATAATATGACCCGCTATACCTCTAAACAAATGAAGAAAAAGCTCCTCTTCACTTACACCTAGGTTACAATCCCACCTTCAGCCTCGGAGCAGTCATGAAAATTCTCAACATCACAGACTGTCACTCACATAATCAAAATTTTAGAGGTTTTGAGCCCACAGAGGTACTCGAATACAGCTCCTTAGCTTTGTATTTTACTAGAAAGGGGTTCTTGGCCAGCAAGAGTGAGGAGGTGAATCAGTTAACCATGCCCGATCGGTTGCCCTTATATTGAATTTCCTACGATTAGCCATGCTAGTGTAGCACGCCTCGCTAGTAGAATACAAAACTTAGGCACTATTCCACCCTAAGTTCAAATGGTTGTGATACAAAGCAATAATCTGGCAATAGTGGGATTAACCCTAGTGAGGATTTTCTCGAACCAGCCCGGCCACGGCCACCTATATGTTTAAGCTGTGGCGAATGGGTGTTCTTCGTGCCCTCCTGGTAGCTGGTTGCCTTTGTTTAACTTTAATCCGATTTAGCTCCAATCCCTCTTTTGCTGGATTACGGTACTATTCGCAGGAACAGGACTGTGCGCTCCATTACCCGTGAGCCCTCAGTACTCGCGTTACTCCCATCCCCCGAACTACTCCTCAAGCACATCACGTGTTCTAGCGTGATCTTAGCCCCTCTGCTGCTAGCGCAAGCATAATGCATCTATCATAATACCGGTATACCCTCCCCCTCAGCAACCCAGGTATAAATTCATTAAAAATAAATAACTTTCAAACACTAACCTGAGCACTAACTCCAAGAGTTGTTCAATATGATGAGTAATCTTCTAGGGTATCATCTGAGAACTAAGATCTACTATTAAACAGATCAACCAAAACCAAAGCCCAAATCTCCGCCGAACTCGGAAAGAGAGAACCATCTCAATGGCACTCTTGGTGTATCTACAGTAGCTATTTTTAAAGTGACCGGAACATGAGTTACCAGACCGACGGAGTCGGCCATGGTACTTTCTACAAGATTAAGTGCTTGCAGAGGCAGTGATGATGGCATAACCTGCTCACTTTCCTTCTCCCGTCTCCAATACTTAAAAATATCCCCTATTAACTTCAGCTTAGTCCCCAAATATGAACAAAACTGCTAGGGGTCGTGCAGTACTGGTGAAAAAAACAAAATCCTACTCTACTCTGTTCAAACACTCTCCTATGCTTGAGCACTGTTATCTTCAAGGGTGTAACGATTATCACCAGTCTTTCCTTGGCTGTTTTATTCAAGAGTCACAGACTGTCACTTGGCAATCTAAGATTCTAATCCCGTGTACTGAACCAAAATATTTGTTTATATTCCAATCCTCCATGCTATATCACTTTATAGACTCCTCTCCACACCATGGAAATCCTAGTACTCTTCATCCTGATAACTTTGCATTATAAACTGTTTCCTCTTTCTTTGATTCTAGCTTCTAGCTCGAACTTAACTATACCAAAGACAACACAACAGAGTTGTCTGGTTTAACTTTAAGCTCTGCACCTGGTAGAATTTTAACTTGACATTGTTAATTTCTTAATAGTCAATGCAAATGCGTGCTAAAACCCAAAATCCTCCAGTATTCTATTAATCACAGATTATCACTCGGCACCTCAGGGGTATCTGCACCATGTTGAAACCTCTTAGCTTCGTATACCTTCAAGTACCATGCATCAAGCCCCACCAGCAAATCCGCAAAAAGCCTTGAGTATCGTCTTGACTAGAGCATAGCAGCGGATCGATTCGTGAGGTTTTAGCAGACTGGAAAAGATCTTCCTACAGCCTCGTAACCCTTCTAGATTCAGTGAGGCTAGGCACTGCGCTTCCTGATATGCAGTGAGGCTGCCCGAGCACAGTTTACGATAACGCAGTGCGGCTCTACCGTATATTATTATACAACCACAACACATCTATCATGATACTCCCCACCTTTCCAACCACCGAACCGCAAATTCGCCAAAACCAGTCATTCAATGATATGAACGGCCTTCTATCACTAACTCCCCAACCAGAATAAACCTCCGGCGAACAAAGCTCAGAAAGAAATTCCGCTAGAGACCATACAATAATAATATCTCGTATTTGGCGTCAGTTTGAAAGAAAAGAGTTACGAGCTAACCACACTAGTGCCATTTGTCACCTTATCTGTGAGGTGAGTAACCAAAGCCCATTATAAGCTCCTTCATTCAACTAAGCCAACCTTTGTAGATTTGACATCTAAAAGCCTGCCTATTATTTATCTAGATGAACCTTAATCAACGAAGGTTCCCCGCGGTACCAAATTGGTTTTCGCTCATCTTCGTGGTATACGAGATCGCAAGCTCTCGTATACACACCCTTGCAAATTTCCACCGAATTGCTCTACACTAAGGGTAAATCATGGGTGTTTGCTTACTGGGTAATAGAGATGTGTGATAGACATGTAGGGGAGGAAATGGCAAGGGATGATAGAGGGCAAGGGATGATAGAGGACAATAGGAGATGCAGGGGACCGTTATGAACCGGAGAGGATAGCTGAAAATGGTGAGGGACGACAGGGGATGGTAGTGGACGGCCGGGATGGCACGAGTGATGTCTCATGATGCTATTATCATTGGCTCGGAGGTGAATGATTTCAGCTTGGGCTAGTACTGGAGGTCCAAGCGCTGGGAGTATACCCTCTATAGTCCGCCCTAGCACCCCGAAAAGACAGACTATGAGCTGTGGTCCGTCCCGCTCTACTCCGAAGCTAGACGGACTGGACGCCTAGGAACACTGCCAATTTGTGAATAAATAGTGATAATGTCGGGGGTGAGCTATCGTGGGGTAACTGAGAAAGGCGTTGAAATTCTAGGATGCTCCTCGGCATGCTCAACCTATCGGACACGCACACACCCTATCCTGTTATCGTCAGACAAAGAAGTTCACCGCATATGCGCTCCGGATAGAGACACCCTCCGGGAGCAAGTTCTTTGATGCTGCTCGGCATATTACGCCTATGGCGATGTCGTTCGACAAACCTCCGGATATGCACTTTGGATCAGTGAAGGAAAATTCGGATGCGAGTAGGCTATGGAGCCTAAAGAGTTTTCTTTGTGACGTTCATTCTTTCCTTTGTAAACATGATTGCTCCTTGTAGGGAAGGAAAGGAAGCATGCGTGGAAGATGGGATATGCATCGAAGAGAATGGATCTCCATGGTTGATGGAAGGATAGGAGAATAGGAAGGCATAGTCGTTCTTTTATATATTTTCATGTCTTTACAATCAGTTAGTTAGATCTTTGTGAGTTGAGATTAGCGTAGATTGAGAAGAGCAATTGAGCATCGTGAAGTCGTGCGCGTCAGAGCAGAGAAGTTTTTCCTTTCTTTTAGTTGCGCGTTAGCGATCAAACTCAGCTTTGATCTTGGCGTTTTGTTTCCGAGCCACAGCTCGGCCATTCCACCGCTATTTGCACCATCGTATCGTCGGTCGTTATTCACCTAGCCTATATATAATATATTTTCTTTAGTACGGAGGCATCATCTTCACTCTGTCAATAACCCAAAAAGATTACTGCCACACTTTAATTAACAGCCAGCTCTCGGGTCGCTTTTTATGAGTGTCAGAAATTACTTGCACTTCAAATTATTATGTTTTGTATATTTGTATCTAAACATCTCTTGTGTTGGGACTTTAGAGCTAGGGGAAGGTGTTATAGAGAGATAAATAGATAATAAGTATGTAATGAGAATTCGGAACTAGGAAACAACTATGAAACCAAACATGATGGAAATTTCAACCCCCAGCAGCCTATCTCGATGTAATACAGATACCCCGCAACCAACGCCAAAGTCTAGAATATAAACAGAAATTGGCAAATCCTGACTCAGCTACATAAGGAAATGAGTGCAGAGGTTTGAACGGTCATGCGGATAGATTTATACATCCCCGTCACAAATCATTTCCTGCGACCAAAGTAAAAATATTGAATCTGAGTTTCCGTGGTAGGTTTACCCGGGAAAGAAAGGAAAGAGGAGAATTACACAAGGGAGCGTTGGAAGCAGCAGAAGGGGCAAGGGAAAGGGTGAGAGGGAGAAAGAAGCTGCGGGGCAAACATATTTAAGGATCTCTTGCAATTCTTGCGGGGATGGCAAATAGGCAATCATATCGAATGCGGCAAGAGGGGTAGCGATTCAAGTGCCTTAGGCTCAGCCGGGGGCGGTAGAGCCTGGGCGCTGTAGTAGCGCTCTGACTCGCGCTTTGACACGCTTAGCAACCCGCCGGAGAGGGGTTCGGCGGTCGCTATCTGGTTTATGGGGGTAGACCACGTCCTGTCCGGGTTGCATCTTCGTAGCTCCCTCGCATCCATCATCAGCACACAAGAGCAGTGTTTCGCCATCATTATCTGGTTTTTCAGGATTGATGTCGTTTTGTCCGTTTATTATTTTCACTACTCCCTCGTGCCCATTCTGGCTAGCACATAGGAGCGGTGTTTTGCCACTGTTATCTGATTTTTCGGGGTTGACGCCCTCCCGTCCGAGTAGAATTTTTACCACTTCCTCGTGCCCATTCTTAGCAGCACACCAGAGCGGTGTTGCACCGTACTTATCTGGCTTGTCGGGGTTAACGTCGTCCCGTCCGAGTAGTATTTGCACCACTCCCTCGTGCCCATTCTTAGCAGCACACCAAAGCGGTGTTTCACCAGACCCACTTGCTCTGTTGGGGTTGATGTCCTGTCTGAGTAGTATTTTCACTACTCCTTCGTTCCCATTCTGACTAGCACACCAGAGTGGTGTTTCGCCGCACTGATTAGGTTTATCAGGGTTGATGCCTTCTTGTCCGAGTAGGATTTTCACCACCCCTTCGTGCCCATTCTTAGCAGCCCATACGAGAGGTGTGCTACCGATACAGTCTGCCTGGTTGATGTCACAACCTCCCACCTCCACCAACCAAGTTACAATCTCAACAATTCCGAAGAATGATGCACAATGTAGACGGCTGAACAGGGAAAGTTCATCGGAAAAAAGATCGACATGATCCGGTTTCTCTTCGCGTAACAGGATTTCGGCAGAAATGTGGTTGCTGTAGTTTTCAAATAGCTTCAACACAAGTCGTTTCCCACAATCTGAAAGTTCTCTTTTTGCGTGCATGCCCCAATACAGAGAAGAATATTCCAGAAAGGGTGTGCGCCGGAGATTGAGAGGGAGATTGGCTGAAAGAGCTCTGACCTTGTGTGAATTCAAATAACTTAAGCAGGTCTCTGCCATTGTCGAGTGAGCTCTGTCAAAAAGCTCGGGATGAGCCTGGATGTATTCTTGAAGTGTAAGGTGAATTAACCGGACAGTGGAAGCCTCCGTGTCCACAGTAACAAGTCCTTGGCAACAAGCTAGGAGTTTCCTTATTGAAGGAACATTGTCGCCTTCGGAATCCAGGGATCCTATTTGGACTCCTAGAGCGTAACACAGTTCGTCGACCCTCAAGGGCCGCTCCGAGTGCGAGATCCACATCAAAGTAGCCATGCCGAGCCTCGATTTCTCCCCACCCTGTCCTCTTATCCGGTTTAACGTCTCACTATAGGCATCCCCCAATCCAAAGCCGCTGGTTATTGCGTTGAGCCTTTGTCGCCTGTCACTGATTGTGGTTTCCCGCAAGACAGTATCGATACCTAACGAGAGTAGCAAGAATCTAGATATGTATCTGTTAGTGGATAACTTAAAGTAGCTTCTCCGGCGTCGTTTCTTCTACCTACGATTGAGAAATATCTTCGGGAATTTTCTTAAGGATATCCGCATTCAGACTACTGTCCATCGCCTCTGGCGTTGTGTCTTCGCTTAGTCTGCAGCGGAGGAACCTGGCGATATCATATTTTCGCGGAGTGATGCGCACAGCTATTGTGATTCCAGAGAGATGCCTCTCGACCTCAACTTGGATCTGGTGTCTCCCTGTCATAAAAACCCGAGTACCCGGTGATCCCCGTACAACCTTATTGAGAGAGTCAAGAAGCTGGACTCGATATCCCGCCAAACATTCATCTATACCGTCGATGCATATGAATACAGGGTTTTCGGAAGCGGTTGTCTGTAGCATTTTCAAGATATCGGCAAGCTCCAGTCTCCGTCCATCGCTTTTGTGGTCCTTATATGCTTGAGCTATGTCCTCGGGCATCTCTTCCAGTCCTCGCACAACTTGTTCGAGAATAGCACCCAACACGTTCGTGGGGGACAGCTCCTTTTTAGCGGCGGGGTCGAGGTAGAAATATGCCACTGTAGCATTTTGTTCCCTAGCCTGATCATACAAGCTGTCTATCACTAATGAGCTAGCATCCTGTCAGTACTTGCTCCTCTCCTATTTATTGACGTTTGTCCTTGTTACCTAACAAAAGTTTTTCCGACCCCGGGATCTCCATTGCAAAACAAAACCGCGTTATCGGGTTCACTTCTCCCACTACGGGCGTACCAGCTTTTAAATTCCTCGGTTTCCAACACCCATTCCCCTACACCTCTGACCCGGCTCTCCCGAATGTCCCTCTGCCGTAGCTCAGGCTTCAGTAGGGACAACCAGGCTAGGATATCAGATCGGTCATCGGAAATAGTATAGTTGTTCCACACAGTATTATAAGAGTCCACATTATTACAGGAGGTGAAACCACCAATGGAGTCGGTATTACGAAAGGAATACCAATTATTGGAGGGGTTGGTATTCAAGTTGTCATGAAAGCGATATTGAGACATCTTCGCTGCTCGGAAGTTGATAGAGAATAGGCGATGGGTTAATGGAATCGCTGGAGGTTGAAGAAAAGCGGGGTCTTTGTGGCACCACACGGATACCTCATAACCGCCTAATCAGTGTCCCCCAAAGTTTTACCAACAACACTCTAACTGTGTTTACCGCACCAAGAGCAGGAAATTCCACATCCCTTTAAATGCTATCCTGCGATGCGGCACAAATCCTCGGCCATGATGAAAGAACATCGTAGAACGCCTATGTTGGAACCACGTAGCATAGTATTGATATATATCTAAGGATATTAAGTCTTATTAATGAATTGGTCAAATGCTTTATATATCATCTTAAATAAAGTATCGCAGCATATTCCCTCGTGATATTCCTGCAGACTGGAAATGCTCATCTCATGGCCTCACAACTTAGTGGATTCTGCGAAGCTAGACAGTGCGCTTCCCGACGTTCATCAAGACTGGTAAGCACCTTTCAGTGGGCGTCACCGTAGCTTGCATAAGCAGAACACATCCATCCTAACTTTAATATACTACACCCTTCCAACTCCCCAGGCGTAAATTCGTCAAACCCATATACGGCTCTGCTGCTAGTCCAGCCAGTCACTCAAGGAATATGGTACCACTGGACGGATAGTCTTCTATCACTCACTAACTAACTGAAATAGCAAAATAAATTGTTGAGCAACCTCCCGAAAGGTATTGCACTCCTCATCACACAATAATGCAATTAGTAAAGTGCCAGTACTCGTACAGTGCATCCAACAAAAAAAACTCAATTTTACTCCGGCTTGCACCATTACCTCCAATTTGATATAGCTCAAATTTATAGGGCCTTAACCATGAGTTACTAGCTACGATATAGCCCAATACCATAAGACACAGTACAGTAAGGCATACTGAACTCACCAAACACAGTTATCCGAAATTCTAAGTCACACTAGCCTATCTAAATAGAATATAAATCAAACGACCAGTCCAGCTAGGGTTTTTTTAAAAAAGCTAGGGTCGGTCCGGTCAAAAAACCGACGGCCGCCAAAACCCCGAAGTAGCCCGGACAAAGCCGCCAGATGCCCAGACGAAGCCGCTAGATTATTCAAAATTTCAATTCGGGCTGCATGACCCGCAGATGCCCAGGTTTCCTGCAGATATATGTGAACTGCTTGTAGGCTTTTCATGGCCAATCACTCAGAATACTGGTATGAGAACAAAATACGGAGCTTTACGTGTTGCCGTACACTGATAGATTTCTCTTAAGACACATCCATGTCCTCAACTGATCAACAACCATGATCTTCGTATCTATTGTTATGAGCGGCCTATTGTGGAAGGGTGCACGAGTAGAAGAGGGAACGAACGTGAAGACAAGGAGGAAAAACTGTATTTTCTGAGGATTCGTATCTTGCTTATTCTTTTGTCTATCTAGAGCGGGAGAGAGGGTTTATATACAGAATACAAATCGCGTCCTCCCACATCCTAAGCTGCGGAAATCCTTCCAGATATGTGCATATACAATGGAGTTCCGGTGCCATCTGCGCTCAACATTCTGGTCGTCCCTCCCTTTTGCCTTCCGACCATTGCCGGCTAGGTGTGCGAATCCTCATATAGGCGGTACAAACCAGGTATCCCATTCCTCCTCCTTGATAATGACTGACAAGGAATACCGGAAACTAATGAGCGATACAATAGGAAAGGTATAAAGGAAAAGGCTTTCGTGTGCGGAGTGATCACCGGTGATTTTCAACAGTATCCGCTGTACCAGTACTCGAGTAGTAGTACGCGACCATGATCCTGCGTATGATTGTTTTAAGGACCTTTCCCCTTCTGGCTTATTAATCTTAGCTGAGATACTTTTTATAGACTGATCTTCACCAAATTTGTACTGTATCTTTTCTCCTACTACGATATTGTGCGATAATATTATGTAGGATTTAGATGGCAACACAATAGAATTAAGATCAAGATATCCTCCTTCGACATGAGAGCCTCTAGTGCCGTACGCGTAGAGCGCGATAGCGTGTTTCAGCCTTGCTTTTGAGGGACAGGAATCGCTTTTGGGTATTGGGGTCAGGGTTGAAATACCCGTAGCCTGCAGGTGGCCCAGGCCGAGCCTGGCTTCGGTTTTGGAAAGCCGCTTTTCCACAGTGCGGCCCGGGCGTGGCTGAAAAAGCCTGGGTTAGTCCGGCCGCTTGGGACAACTGATATAAATAGCCCCTCAGCTAACTCCAAAGTGCAGATTGTAAAAAAAAAATTAGCAAATCCTCACTGGACTGCATAAGAGGTTGCACATGGAGGTTGACAGGTATGTGATAGATCCGTGCATCCCGTCGCAAGTAATTTTCTGCGGGGGGAGGAAAAAGAAATCTGAGTTGCCCCGGCGGGGTTACTTCGAAATGAAGGAAAGATGGCGATTATCACATGATGGTGTTTCAAACCTCGGGGAGGGGGACAGGAAGAAGCTGTGAGGAGAGGTAGTGATGGGGATAGGCATCTTTATAAAACAGTTGCGGTGCTTGGGGAAAAGGCACAGAGGTTATCAGTGGTCGAGAGTGGTAGGGGAATGATGCAGTAGGGGTCGCGCACGAGAGGCTGCAGTAGTGCGATCACTCCCGCATGGCCAGCGCTAGTAGCACAAGAGAGCGGTGTTTGGCCGTGGATATTCGGTTTGTCAGGATCAACGTCGTCCCGTCCGAGTAGAATTTTCACCACTCCCTCATGCCCATTCTCAGCGGCACCCCAGAGCGGCGTTTGGCCGTAGATATCCGGGGTATCTGGACTGATATCGTCGTGTCCGAGGAGTATTTTCACCACTTCCTCATGCCCGTTCTGAGCAGCACTCCAGAGCGGTGTTCTGAGGTTTATATCCCCTCTGTTGAGGTTGACATCGTCGCGCCTGAGTAGTATTTTCACCACTTCTTCGTGCCCGTAATAAGCAGCACTCCAGAATGGTGTTCGACCGTAGATACCCCGTTTGTCGGGATTGACGTCCTTCCGTCCGAGTATTATTTTCACCACTTCTCCGTGGCCATTCTCAGCAGCACATAAGAGCGGCGTTCGATTGCTCCCATCCGGGGTGTCGGGGTTAATGTCATCCCGCTCGAGTAGCATTTTCACCACCCCCTCGTGCCCATAAAAGGCAGCACCCCAAAGTGGTGTTCGACAGTACATACCCTGTTGGTCGGGGTTGACGTCGTCCCGATTGAGTAGTATTTCCACTACCCCCTCGTGTCCATTCAAAGCTGCCCATATGAGAGGTGCACTACCTGTGCAGTCCGTTCGGTTGATATCACAGCCTTCCACCTCCACCAAACCGGCTACAATCTCAACAATCCCGAAGAAGGATGCACAGTGTAGACTACTGAATGAGGAGATTTTACGGAAGTCAACATGAAAGGGGCGCGATTTTTGCGCGCTCAAGAGGATTTTTGTAGAGATGTGTCTGCCGTAGGGGTCAAAGATATCAAGGGCAAGCTGTTTCGCGTAATCTGAAAGATCCCGTTTTGCGTGCATTCCCCAATATAGAGAAGAATATTCCAGAACGTGTGTGCTATAGAGATCGGAGGTAGGGCTGGCCGAGAGAGCGTGGACCTGGCGAGAATTGAGATATGTCAAGCAGGTCTCTGCTATTATCGCATGAGCTGCACCAAAAAGCTCAGGATGAGTCCGGAGGTACTCTTGAAGAGTAAAATGAACTAATCGGACCGTGGAAGCCTCCTTGTCTACGGAAACAAGTCCCTGGCAACAGCATAGCAAAGTCTCTATTGAAGGAACATTGTCGCTATCGAGGCCTGCCGACTCTATTTCGACCCCAAGAGCGTGACAAAGTTCGTCAACCCTCAAGGGCCGCTGCGAGTGAGAGATCCACATTAGAGCGTCCATTCCGAGCCTCGATTTCGGCCCATCTTGTCCCTTTATCCGA
Source organism: Tuber borchii (assembly GCA_003070745.1). Taxonomy (NCBI): domain Eukaryota; kingdom Fungi; phylum Ascomycota; class Pezizomycetes; order Pezizales; family Tuberaceae; genus Tuber; species Tuber borchii. The sequence goes on along the minus strand of NESQ01000199.1, from coordinate 116,042 downwards.
CTCAAGGTCTCGCCATAAACACCTCCCAACCCCAAGCCGTCAATCATCGCCTTGAGTCTTTGTCGCCTGCGACTAATTGTGGCTTCCTGCAGGATCGTATCGACATTCAATGAGACTAGTAGGAATCTAGATATGCACCTGTCAGTGGACAAAGTGACTTAGCTTTCCCAGTATCGTTGCTTCTACCTACATTTCTGAAATGTCTTTGGGAATCTTCTCCAAGATGTCTGCCCTCAGACTAAGGTCCATCGCGTCCGGCGTTGTGTCTTCATCCAGTCTAGTATGGAGATAACTGATGATGTCATGTCTCTTAGTCGTGATGCGCATTGTTATAACTCTTCCGGTAAGACGCTTCCTGACCTCAGTCTGAATGTGCGGTCTTCCTGTCACAAAAATCCGAGTGCCCGGAGAGCAGTGTAAAATTTGACTGAGCGAATCGAGAAGCTTGACTTGATATCCGGCTACACATTCATCGAGAGCGTCGATGCATATGAATGTGGGCTTTTCAGAAGCGGTATTCTGTAGCATCCTCATAATATCGGCGACCTGCGGTCCCCGCCCACCAATCGCATTTTTTTGATCATGGTATGCTAGTGATATCTCCTCCGGAATCTCCTCCAGTCCTCTCACGATTTGTTTGAGCACGGCACCTAGCAGGTTTGTGGGAGACTGCTCTTTCCTGGCGGCGAAGTCAAAATAAAAACATGCAACGGTAGCATTTTGTCCCCTGGCCTGATCACACAACCTGTCTATCACTAATGAGCTAACATCACAGCTTGTCAGTGCCTGCCCTTGTTCTCCCATTCACTGAGGTTTGTCCTTGTCACCTAATAAAAGTCTTTCCAACCCCCGGATCTCCATAGCAAAACAATACTGCGTTATCGGATTCACTTCTCCGGCTACCGGCGTACCAGCTTTTAAATTCCTCGGTGTCTAATACCCATTCCCCTACATCTTTAACCCGGCTCTCTTGAATATCCTTGTGCCGTAGCCTAGGCTCTAGTGGGGATAACCAGGTCAAGATTTGAGATTGGTAATCGGTAACAGTACAGTTGTTCCACACAGTAGTATTATAAGAGTTCGTAGTATTGAGGCAGTTGCTGCAATTGTTGATGGTACTTTGAGACATCTCCGCTGTCTGGAAACTGGTAGGGAATGGGTGATGAAATCCCTGGGAGCAAGAGAAAGGCGGGGCCCTTTGTAATCCAGCAGAGCCTCATCGATACCTCAAAGCTTGCTCAACTGGGGGTCGTTAAAAACCTTCACTTTAGCAGCCACACGACAATACCATTTTAATCTCAATTGAGCGCCTATTACATCCCCACTTAGAAACTGGTCTAGACCTCACGATACCGGTATCAAATTCTCGCTGAATTAGCCCCATTCCACCCTGCTTGTTAGCCCGTGAAAATCCAAATTTCCTAAAACATGTAACATTTTTTTATTGGGCCAATACAAACTACGAGGCTTGGCACAACCTTTTCGACACCTTGACCTTCACTTGCTCGCGCAAGCGCTAATTCACAGCTGTAACTAGAGAGACATGTGCTACATCTACGAGTTCCTAACTGCCAGGACATGAATTTTTGTAAAAGTTGACTACAAGATTCCCGAAGTGCTGCGAATTTAATAAAAGCTCGATTTCACTTATGTTGGTGTGGTTGGTGTGTTTGACTAATAGTTTACTTCACTGACGATGCCTTACCAAACACCGCTCTCTGGACTAGTATAAAACAAGGAAACCTTCTCAGACCCGAATGTACATGCGCAGTACGATCTATATTATACTATCAAGGAGCATAGAAGAGTGGACATCTGTGGACACCTAGGGCATGAACGGATGTATCGGGTAATAGACGGAGAAGTCTTTCTTTATAGTAAATATCTCATTTCCCTCTATGTTTGGAAAAAATCCCCACAAATGTCACAGGACATTATTATGTAGGTTTTCCCATAGTTAATTTGAATATTTTGATTAAAAAGCTTTAGGAATTTTTTTACATGATTTAAAATTGAGAATGAATCTAGAATAAAGGCATCATGACAAGTTTAAGTGCCGGTATTGTACTGTACTGAAGCGGCCGAATTGAAATGAGAAGGCTCTATTTTGGACTAGTGTATGTCAAGCGACAACTAACCATATACGGTGTAAGTTCGTCAAACTCGGTGAAAAATCTCATCACACTTCTTGTTGCCATACGCATAGAAGCCTTGGCTGCATGGCGAGTTTGGCAAATTTACACCGTATGTGGTTAGTTTTCACTTAGCATGCACTAGTCCAAAATAGAGCCTTTTCATTTCAATCCGGCCGCCTTAGTACGTGGACAAAATTAATCAGAGACAAAAGAGGCATGGCAGCCAAATACTCCCCACCACCACTTCAACCCCAGCTTAAGAGATTGCTCCAGGTTGACCAGGACCAAACTCTTTGGTCACACTCTTTTTGTTTAAGATATTATACTAGGGTTTCTATTCTCTGCAGTGAGGCCAAATACTCTTATCGGTATGGTGGGGCAGGTGGGGGAGTGGTGTCATAACCGAAGATTTTCCACTTCGTTAATGTTCGGTTAATTTTTTCCACGCACAATTGTATGGAGGTATCATCTTCATTAATCTATGTCAATAACCAAAACTGATTATTACCATACTTTAACCAACAGCTAGCTCTCGGGTCGCTTCTCACGAGTGTCAAAAATTACTTGCTCTTTAAATTCTGTTCTGCATATATATCAGGATTTTATATATGGGGGGAAAGATGGGGGGGGAAGATGCTGGAGAGTGATAAATAGATAATAAGTTTGCAACGAGAATTCGGAACTAGGAAACAACTATGAAACCAAACATGACGGAAATTTCAACCCCCAGCAGCCTATCTCGATGTAATACAGATACCCCGCAACCAACGCCAAAGTCTAGAATATAAATAGAAATTAGCAAATCCTGACTCAGCTACATAAGGAAATGAGTGCAGAGGTTTGAACGGTCATGCGGATAGATTTATACATCCCCGTCACAAATCATTTCCTGCGACCAAAGTAAAAATATTGAATCTGAGTTTCCGTGGTAGGTTTACCCGGGAAAGAAAGGAAAGAGGAGAATTACACAAGGGAGCGTTGGAAGCAGCAGAAGGGGCAAGGGAAAGGGTGAGAGGGAGAAAGAAGCTGCGGGGCAAACATATTTAAGGATCTCTTGCAATCCTTGCGGGGATGGCAAATAGGCAATCATATCGAATGCGGCAAGAGGGGTAGCGATTCAAGTGCCTTAGGCTCAGCCGGGGGCGGTAGAGCCTGGGCGCTGTAGTAGCGCTCTGACTCGCGCTTTGACACGCTTAGCAACCCGCCGGAGAGGGGTTCGGCGGTCGCTATTTGGTTTATGGGGGTAGACCACGTCCTGTCCGGGTTGCATCTTCGTAGCTCCCTCGCATCCATCATCAACACACAAGAGCAGTGCTTCGCCATCATTATCCGGTTTGTTAGGGTTGACGTCGCCCTGTCCGGTTAATATTTTCGCCACTCCCTCGTGCCCATTCTGACTAGCGCACAAGAGCGGTGTTTTGCTACTGATATCTGATTTGTCGGGATCGACGTCGTCCCTTCCGAGTAGAATTTTCACTACTTCCTCATGCCCACTTGAAGCAGCACACCAGAGAGGTGTTGCCCCGTACTTATCTGGCTTGTCGGGATTGATGCCGCCCCTTGCGAGTAGAATATTCACCACTTCCTGGTGCCCGCTTGAAGCAGCACACCAGAGTGGTGTTTGTCCGTCTTTATCTGGTTTGTCAGGATTAATGCCATCCCGCCCAAGTAGCATTTTCACCACCCCTTCGTGCCCATAAAAAGCAGCACTCCAGAGTGGTGTTCGCCCGTCTTTGTCTGGTTTGTCAGGGTTGATGTGATTCCGCCCAAGCAGTATTTCCACAACTCCCTCATGCCCATTCTTAGCAGCACACCAGAGTGGTGTTTCGCCGCACTGATTAGGCTTGTCAGGGTTGATGTCGTCTTGTCCGAGTAGTATTCTTACCACCTCTCCGTGCCCATTCCTAGCAGCCCACACGAGAGGTGTACTACCTATATTTTTTTTATTTTATTTTTATATCATGTATTACTTGTTAAGGTACAAGAACTCGCATGCAGCGCTAGCTATGGCGTAAAGAAAACCTTAATCCCAATAAACAATTCCCCCCCGGACCAAGGAAAAAACCATCACCCCAAGTCCCTCTAGTATGGAACCAACCGCACATCTCGCACATAAGAAGAGTACCCCGCCCGCCAACAGAAAGAAACCAAACAGCCGAAGCCAACTCAGCAGCCCCGCAGACAAACAGAACCCCTCGAACATGAAAGCAGGAAGCAACAGGAAAACCTTCTCCGTAGACCCCAACGACAAGATGAAAACCCCTAATGGGCAAAAGAAAGTAAACCACTATAGAAAAACCACAAACGATGAAGAACATATATCCAAGTGGGGCTGTCACAAACGGTGACTAGGGAAAGAATTGGTTTCACACTATTCACGGTTATGAATAGTAGGTTTGTGTTTCCTCTCACATGACTCGCACTTGCGAGCCATAGTTATATTTGTTATATGTTTATGTTATGCGCGTGACCACACTTGGTGGTCACTTGATATGTATTTTGCACATGACTCATAGTTATGAGTCATGGGTCTCGCGCATGTGACCCCTTTGGGCACATGACTAGTTAGGAGCGCGATGATTGGGTTGTTGACTCATAAGAGTCAGCTGATGGATTTCACACTATGACTCACTTGAGTCATAGGGGCGCGTGACTCATAGGTACAAGTCACCAGGGTTAGGTATGTGAGGAGGCGCCGATATAAAAGGCGAGGCTTGGGTCCTGTAGTTAGCTCCTCACGCAGTCATCTAAGTACTTTCCTATTTACTATCTTGAATGATATTTTTTATATCCCTTCTTATGATCGACATAGTATGAGAACAGCGTTGTCCGTATACAACGTAGGAATGGCCTAAGAATGTTCTCATATACTATATGGATTGATCGTCACCTATTGCATCACCTCTTACGAACCTGGAATGTTACAGGGGCCGACCGAAAACTGCCAAACTAGCAAAGGACCGGACAATTATAATCGACCAAGGCATTAACATCGGCCAAGGAGGTAGTGCAATACCATGACACAGCGTAACCGAGGCATACGACCTTGGCGAAAGGACGCGGGAGCGAGCGGAGTGACCGGGCTGAGAGGAAGCCAACCTTAGCGAGCGAACTCGTAGCTGTAACCGAGCAACGGGACGAGACCAGGAGGAGAGGAGGAGGGGTAGACCCAAGCATCGTATGAACTATCGGAAACGTGTGCGTGTCTGACAAGGCAGCCTCAAGCGAAACGTAATCGAAGAGAGTAGAGAAATCGACCGTAGCCTGGTGAAAAGCTTTCTCTTACTGCGAACCATGATCCCAGCCGTCTGTAACATGGACGCGAGGGTGTTGCCGACCGTGCAAATGCTAAGCGAAAGCGCAAAACAAGAGCAGAGAGGAGGATGGGACGGACCCTAAGAAACGGGTGCCCAAGTCCGAATCCATCATAGGGGGGGGGGGGGGCAGCTCACTAAGAGTGCGGGTTGTGAGTTTTGACGATGATATCTCTGGTGTTGAGATTTCAATCGCCAGAGGTGTAGAGGAGATGGTTCGTGAGGTGTACTACCTATACAGTCTATCTGGTTGATATCACAACCTCCCACCTCCACCAACGAAGTTACAATCTCGGCAATCCCGAAGAAGGATGCACAGTACAGACAACTAAATAAGAAAAGTTCATCAAAAAAAAAGATCGGTGTAAGCCGGTTTCTCTCCGCGCAACAGGATTTCGGTGGAAACGTGGCTGCTGTAGTCGTCAAATAGCTTCAACGCAAGCTGTTTCGCACAATCTGAAAGATCTCTCTTTGCATGCACCCCCCAATACAAAGAAGAATATTCGAGAAATGGTATGCTCCGTAGATCAGGAGAGATCCTGCTCGAAAGGGCCTTGACCTGGTGGGAGTTCAAATAACTTAAACAGGTCTCTGCCATTGTCGAGTGGGCTCTGCCAAAAAGCTCAGGATGAGCTCGGAGGTACTCTTCAAGTGTAAAGTGAATTAATCGGACCGTGGAAGTCTCCCTGTCTACGGAAACAAGCCCTTGACAGCAGCTTATTACAGTCCCTATTAAAGGGAAATTGTCCGAATCAAGATCTGCCGATCCAATTTCGACTCCTAGAACGTGACACAGTTCGTCGGCCTTCAATGGCCGCTCCGAATAAGAAATCCACATCAAGGCCGCAATGCCAAGCCTCGATTTCGGCCCACCCTGTTCTTTTATCCGACCCAACATCTCGCTGTAAGCACCCCCTAATCGCAAGCCGTCGGTCATTGCGTCGAGCTTTTGTCACCTGCCACTGATTGTGGTTTCCTGCAAGATCGCATCGATATTCAATGAGACTAGCCCGAACCTAGATATGTATTTGTTAGTGGATAACTTGAGGTAGCTTCTTTGGTGTTGTTTCTTCTACCTACATTTCTGAAATATCGTCAGGAATTCTCTTCAGGATATCAGCCTCAAGACTACTGTCCATCGCGTCTGGCGTTTTGTCTTCGCCTAGTCTGCACTGGAGGTAACTGATTATGTCATGCCTCGGCGGGGTGATGCGCACAGCGATTGCTCTTCCAGAGAAATGCCTCTCGACCTCGGGCTGGGTCTGCGGTCTTCCTGTCATGAACACCCAAGTTCCCGGAGACCTCCATAGAATCTGATCAAGGGAGTTGAGAAGCTCGGCTCGATGTTTAGCCAAACATTCATCTATACCGTCGATGCATATGAATGTGGGGTTTCCGGAAGCTGTAGTCTGTAGCATCTTCTCAATATCGGGAACATGCGGTCCCCGTCCATATCTTTTGCGTTCTCCATATATTCGCTGTATTTCTGCGGGTATCTCTTCCAGCCCCCTCACAATTTGTTTGAGGATAGCACCTAACATGTTCGTGGGGGACTGCTCCTTCCTGGTAGCGAAGTCAAAATAATAATATGCAACGGTAGCATTTCTTTCCCTGGCCTGGTCATACAACCTGTCTATCACTAATGAGCTAGCATCAGAGCATGTCAGTACTTACACCGCTTCTCCCATTCATCGAGGTTCGTCTTTTTTACCTAATAAAAGTCTTTCCAGCCCCAGGATCACCATAGCAGAACAAAACCGCCTTATCGGATTCGCTTCTTCTACTACCGGCGTACCAGCTTTTATATTCCTCGGTTTCAAACACCCATTCTCCTACATTTCCGACTCGGCTTTCTTGAATGTCCTTGTGCCGTAGCCTAGGCTCTAGTGGAGATAACCAGGTTAGGATATCGGATCGGCCATCGGGAATAGTACAGTTGTTCAACACATTAACGGTATTATAGGAGCCGACAGCACCAGAGGAGTCGGTATTATTAAAGGAATACCAATTATTAGAAAAATTGGAATTTAAGTTGTCATGAAAGCGATATTGAGACATCGTCGCTGCCCGGAAATTGGTAGAGAATAGGTGATGGGTGATGGAATCGCTGTGGGCTAAAGAAAAGCGGGGTCTTTGTGGAACCCTATGGATGCCACATGACTGTCCAATCATTCTCCCTCAGTTTTATCAACAACACTTTAGTTGTGTTTAATGCACTACAGTACGGCATAAGTAAGAGCAAGAAATTCTACAACCCTTTAAACGCCTTCCTGAGATGCGGTGCAAATCCTCCGCTGTGACGAAAAAACATCTTAGAACGTCTATGTTGGAACCGCCCGGCTTAGTCTGAATAAATATACAAGCATAATATTAAATCTGATTAATGAATTAGTCAAATGCCTTACAGTATATTGTCACAAATAAAGTATCGCCGCATATTCCCTCATGAGGTCGTTGCAGGCTAGAAAGGTTCTTCCTACACCCTTCCAACTTAGCCGATTTTGTGAAGCCAATGTAGGTAGGGTGCTCCCCGATGTTCACCAAGACCTCTAAGTACCGTACAGTACGGGGTCACCATAACTTTTATAAGCAGAATACATCCATTCTAGCATACCCCATTCTTCCAATGACCAAGACTTAATTTCGTCAAGCCCAAACACGGCTCTAGCTAGCCCAAGTAGTGACTCAATAAATATGATGGACAATCTTCTATTACTCAAGAACTAACTGAGACAGCAGAAGAAATAGGTGAAAAAACCCCTGAAAAGGTTACATTCCTCACTATACAATAACACAGTTAGCACAAGTATTGTGCATGCAAAAAAAAAAGCTCAGGGCCCGTTTACCTAACTGTCTAGTTCTAAAATCGGAGATGGTAAAGCTAGACCATGGCATGTCAAACTGGGAATCTCTACCGCAAGACCATCCACAAAAGAAATGAAAAAAACCACCTATTAATTATAGATAGAACTTAATTCATCAAAAAATAGTTCCTGGTATCGAATGGGCTCCACTTCTCTTTTGTCATGCGGGAGACCACAAGCCCACAATACAAATTTGAATAGATTTACCCGGCATTAAAGGCGTGATGTAGTCATTGGCTTATTGGGTAATGAAGATATCTCATAAGTGGAGGTATAATATCGCCTTGTGCCTGCAATTCTGTTAGAGAGGTATCTGAGAAATCACTATTTGGTGCTAAAGCATAGTGAACATTGAAGTTTGGCTTTATTGCCGAGAGAAGTGGAAGTACGGTAATAGCCTATCCGTGAGGGATTACATAAAATATACTAACACTGTAGGGCACGTTTAGTTTACCTGAGTTCCCACATTTGTTCCTCTCTCTTCTCCCATACGACAACCAATTAAGTTACCACTGCAGTAGACCTCACAGCCCCGAGAAGATCGCTTCAATTTCAGAATCTGGTGAACTATGGCGGAATGACAGCATTAGTCAGCATCAGATTTTATAGTCGCTAGACACCTTTTTCAGAATTGTAAGTTACCTTAAAGCTCTGATTTACAATCAGGTACAATTAATATATGGTATAGTACCATAATGTACCGCATTATTCAAGCACTAATATTCGAGACTGGTAAACCTTCTCTACTTATAGTAGCGGCAGAGATCGTATGGTCTTGTAACGACAGCCCTGAGAATCCTACAGAATGAACTATATAGGAAAAAACAAAAAGTGTGGTGGGTAAAGCGAGATTAGGGCATGATGAAATGTGCATCCTACCCCCCTCGCACGTCGATACTCGACAGCGCCGTGCACTGTTCAATCCCTCATGACAAGTCAGGGTAGGATCCTGGTGCTCGTGGAGCGGAAGTTAGCCCCACGGCCAAAGCACTCCTCACTATACCGATTCTCGCTGATGAGCAAGACTAAAAAGAGCGGTTGCGTCGCGGCCTCACTTTAGAGCCCTGGGGTAAAGCCTGAAGGAAAGTGGTATGTAAACAAAATCTTCCTTAAACCATGTCCATAACCAACATGAATCGCCGCACTTTAAAAAGGTGTTAGTCCTCGCCAGCTTTTCGCTTTTCGTAGGTGTCGGCACATCGAAAAGGGAGTTAGAGAAAAAAAAAAAGGAACAATAAATGTGGGGTGGGGATCTAGAACTAGAAGACGGGTAATAGATCCACGGATTCACATCACAAATGGTTTCATACAATCAAAATAAAATTAGTAATTAGGGGTTCTGTGGCGGGCCAACTCCAGAAGGAAAGAGCCGACGACAATTATGACAAGGCGGTATTTTAAATCAAAAGAGGATAAAGGGAAGGGATGAGGGAAGGGGGGGATGTTGGGGGTCTTTGATGCTGCTCGGTATGCTCGACCTATTGCGCGCGCAGCTTATCTCTTTATTGTATAGGCAAAGCTTTTGGATATGCGCTTTAGATCGGCGCAGCACCGGAAGAAATGCGACTCTGGAAGGGTCGGATGGGCGGAGTCTCGGATGAGTTGAAACTATGGAAAGTAGGAGTTATTTATGACTGTCGCTCTTTTTGTTAGCACGGGAGTCTGCAGAAGAGAAAGGGGGACATGGGTGTAAGAGAATAGACCTGTGTCGCGATCGATAGAAGATAAGAGGAAGGCTTCGTTGTATTTATATCTGTTCCTCTCTTTTACAGTTGTCTAGTTAGAGTGTTGAGAGTCGTGAGAGTGAGAATGAGTAGCTGAACAGAAAAAACTTCCCCACTCCTAAGCTATGTTGGCGATTGAAGTCTTATGTGTTGCTTTAATCTTGGCGTTTTGTTTCGCCGTTTCGTCGTCCGTCGTCGTGGTTTACTAACTTGACTCGGTGAGCGTTCAGCGAGGCGACACCCTCAGCGAGGCTTGGCATGACTTAACACCAAATTTCCTTGCTCCTCAAACCAAACTGCTAACAAATCTCTGCCAAGCCTCGCTGAGGGTGTCGCCTCGCTGAACGCTCACCCAGTCTAAGTGATGGAGAGAAACATGCTTAGGGCGTGGTGTGGTCCTTGGGGAAATTGTATACAATGCAAGTTATCTGTGGTTGAAAGTGATGAAGGGAATGATGTCTGACCGGGCTTACGTTGCTGGGGGCTGTAGGGCTGTCACTTCCCCATGATCATTCCTAGGGGCACACCGGAGGAGTGTTTGGCCACAGATATCCAGTCTGCGGGGTTCACACCATCCCGTCCGAGCAGTACTTCCACCCCCCCATGCTCATTCCCCGCCTAGTGCCCAATGTGCTCCAAGAGAACAGTGATGGCGAATCAATAAGGCACAAGTAGAAAATCGCCCCGCAAGGGGAAAGGCCCTCATAGAGTGAGCGCAGAGAAGCCGTCCTGAAAGACTCAGAAGAATGTGTGCAATAGGAGACAAGAGAGAGTATTTGTTGCTCGATATAAGTACAGAGAATTATTGAAGGAGTAGGTATTGTTATAGAAGCGATATTGAGACATCTTCGTTGTTCCGAGATTGGTAGATGATATGGATTGAACTCCTAGGGCGGGGAGACTGAGAGCAATAACAAGCACTTGGAAATTATTGAGGAAAACAACACACCACATACAATAAAAGGATCACAGCGCAATTGATTTTTTGACCAAGGAAAAATCCTTCAAAGGAGTCCTCTAGGATATGGGATTAATGGTGTTAGTAGTGCTAATTTTAAAATTTTGGGTCGAGAGTACTGTACGATCGCGGAACACTCAAATACACAACCCCCCAATACACACTCCTAACGTACCCCACGGCGACCCGAAACACACGGTGACCCGAAACAAACATATAAAGTTGTATTCAGAAAACCGGTTTATGCTCTCTACTGGTGGACTGGTAACCGGTTGTTTCGTGTCACCGTGTGTTTCGGCTCACCGTGGGGTACGTTAACTGATTGGCTTATCTTTAGATTCCTAATATTCAGCCAATCAGAAGCGCAATCAGGCAGCTTGGCATCGCCGAACACAGAGAGAATTCTGGATTAGGATGTGCTCAGTCTCCCCGCCCTCTCCCTGTACCGTACTGTACTGTACAGGGTCTGGCAGGAGGTTATGGGGCGGGTGTTTGAGGGTGGCCAGCAAAATATATCCCTGTTTGTTCCGGTTAATGGGTCCCTACCTTTGTACGAGTACCGGTACTCAGTAGAATCCCACGCTCACTCTTCCTGCGCGTTGCCCCCGCCCTGCTGTGAAACAAGACAAGTGATAAGGAAACAGCTGAAAAAAAAATTCGGTCACGTTAGGGTCTTTTCTTTCGCGAGAGTGACCATGATCTTAGAGGCGAAGAAAAGTCATAACTAAGTATTCGCCCACCAGCCTCGAAGGGCTAAAGTTAGGTTGTTTTCTCTCTTATTGACATCTGCTGGCTGACGCTGGGAAACGATAGCAGAGTTCGCCCACCTACTTTACCCCATCTTGTACGATCACTCAATTGCAGTTGAACATGTTTCCTTTCATCGTGCTATCAGGGACAAATTTTTGGCGGATGGCTGCACAATATCACGCCTACTGTGCCCTATGTTTTCGCAGCACTGCCTCTTCTTCAGCAGTATTCTGTGATGCAGAGTCAGGCACGCATAATTCAACAGAGCCTCAACCTTGTTGGGATTTCCTTGGCATGGAAATGATTGGATAGTAAAGTACGGGTACAAAAAGATCCGTACGGCAACGCAACGGCAACCCCACTACCACTATAAATTTATTACCCCTACAACCACAACTACTTAGGATAAGCTGAAAATATGTGTAGACATACAATAGATATAAGAAAAGCTATATGTAAAATTAGAAACCAAAAAAATCAATACTTGGTATACCATCTCCTTGCATCTAAGACAGCAGCAACTCTACTAGGTATAGACTCCCACAACCTTTCCAGAAAATCTCCCTCAATATCCTGAGTCCAAACCTGATTTAGAGCTACTGCTAGATGTTTTCTAACAGTATCTGGGCCCTCCTTGGTCTTGTGGATGTTGGGAAAGCACTGGTGTAGCTTTTCCTTCATCCTCTTCCAACAGTGCTCAATAGGATTGAGGTCAGGAGAATTGGGTGGCCATTCCATAACCTGTATGTTGTTTTCCTCAAACCAAGCCATGGTATCTCTTGCAGTATGTATCTTTGTACTATCCTGCTGAAAGATAGGATCCCCAACTGTGTCCTCCACCTCCTGCCAGATATCAACTAAACCATCCTCCAAAACTCTAATATATACAAATCTATCCACACTCTTGTCAAAAATAGGAATCAGAGGACCCTTATTTCTACCCCAAATACAAGCCCAAACCATCAGCTTTATCCCTGACCCCTTGGTAATCCCATGAATACAGTCTTTGTGCCACTTTTCTTCAGGTGTTCTGAATACCCATATACCCTTAGGATCCTTAGATTTTTCAACCAAGGATTCATCACTAAAGATGACTCCTTCAAAGTCTTCCTTTGTCCAATCCTTATACTTCATTGCCCAAGCTAACCTCTTAACAGCATGCTCATCCTTTAGAAGAGCTCTTTTCCTAGCTCTCTATTTCTTTATATTGACTGAGGCCAAAGCTCTCTTGACTGTTTGGAGGGAGGAATGTAGTGCAACATCATTGCACAATTCTGATAAAGTCTGGTGGCATGCCTTCTTAGACTCTCTGACTAGGCGGCGGTGGGTTCTGGAATCAATAATTTTAGGTCTTCCAGGTATAAGAAGGTTTTTTGCAACACCCCTCTTTTGGAAGCAGTTATGGAAAGTTTGAATAGTACTCTTTGGACGGTTTAAGAGCTCTCCAATTTCTCCCAAAGAGATTTTTTTTCTTCTCAGAGCAACTATTTGCCCTTTCTCAAACTCTGTAAGGTAGCCTGTCTTGTGTGGAGGCATTGTGGTTGAGGGGTGGTTAATCGTAGGAGTGGGGTGTTTTGAGATGTCACGCGGTAACCACCGATCGTACGGATCCTTTTGGCCTAGTACTTTAGGGTTGTTGCCACAAAGGCAGCCACATCGCCTTGCCTTTCTTCAGCTTTACCCCCAGAAACTTTTGCAAACTCTCCCACTAACCATTGTTACGCAGCCAAAATTAGGGACCATGGATCAGGGCTCAGAATACCTATACTCACTCGGTCAACATCGGCGGTAGTAATTCTAACTGCGGGGACACAATACCAAGCGACAACAAGACGGTTCCAAACCCGACTAAGATGCACAGATTACTCGCTTGTTCTCTCTAGCAAACGCAGATAACTGACATCAAGGCATGCGCACCAGCAGATTTTACGGCATCGGGAATTGGTGTTTGGAAATGAGGCAGTTTTGGGAGTGGGAAGAGGGTGGGAATGGAACCGATTAAGCTATGTTGTGTTGCTCCGGGAATCAAGGAGTGGGCAAGGCATTTTTGAGTGAGTGGGGTCTTTGAATCAATTGAATGTCACTAACTAGGAGGAATTCTAGCTCCCTCGTGATCAGCAGGTTGTGAGATCGGGTAAAGAAGGAAGACATAACTATTGCATTCTTATACTACCGTTTCCTTGCTCAACAGGAGTGGACGATATCGAGAATTGCCTGGGGATGGGATTAGGAAATAAGCGAGAGGGGATGAGTGGTAATTCATGGGAGGATGTTGTGAGGGTTACTCTGGAAGGACGTCTGATATGTGTGTAGGAGAATTTGGCCTCTCCACTCTCAGTGGTGCATACTTACGAAAGATTGTGTATAGATCTCTCCTCGTTTCACTAAAAATCCACGCTATTCTGGGGGAGGTCACATTTTACCGGGCGGGGATGAGACCTGAATAAATGACGGGGGTAATGAATTGGGCAATTCCCTCACGACGACCCTAACCCGGCTGAAGGGGTAGAAGGGAAATAGGTCAGTAGTCGGAATGAAGGTGCTATTATGGGTGTTGTACTTTGAACAGCGATTACGGACGGAGGAGCTGCCATGCTCAGGAATGCGGATAGGGTTTTTTTTGCATATGAATCTGGAAAACATTCGTTCGTTCCGGATACTTCTATCATCTTACCTAGGTCCCGTCACAGTCGAGATGTCATCACCCACAGTCGACTAGTGCGCTTGACCGATCAGGGGTGCCTGTCTATAATGATTCCTATTCCATAATCCTCGCTAAACCATTGCCGAGGTTTGCTTGACATACCTCAATCTTAGATATACCTGGAATCACTGCTTAGCACATCGCTCGGTTCCCTCAACAATTCTGCTCCTACAATATGTTTCGTTTTATGGGTGAGCACAAAAGGGGGGGGGGCGGAAATGTTAGAATACTGACACTCAGGCATTTCGGTAGATTTGCTGAGTAGATATCTGCTTAACTTCTCTTGTTGCACTCTAATCAATATCCGCTCTAGGGCATTGTTGATTACTAGAGGAGAGCAGTTACAGGATTTATTGGAGTTCATGGAGTCGCATATTTTGAGATTATAGAGGCAGTTGTCGCCGTATTGGAGATGAAGTGATGGGCCGCTAATGCAACCGATCGCAGGATGCTGAATAATATGATCCCCTATCCTGTACGATTACATTGGCGTGTCAGTTGTGGGACACCCTACGTGATTATATGGCACATAGATATCTCCATTGATAGTGTTGTGTATCATGTGGTATTAGAAGTATATAGAAGAAGATTTTCCCTTGGTTTAACATAATTTATAGTTAACTCGATAGCACAAGTGTGGAAATTCGTCTCTAAATATAAAATTTATTGTGTTCAAACCCTGCTACAAGCTTTATGACAAAGGCAGTGACAATATACCAATATTTTCACACGAGGGGTATAGCTCTCACATAGGTAGCTAAAGGAGGACGTGAGCAGTTGTAAGGCTGCTCCAGGAACGAGAGAGCATCCACCCCAGCGGGTAACTACCAAAGACGGACACCGCTCCCCTCAGCCACTAAGTACAAGCACGAACGGGTAGTAATAGAGCTTTGCGAAATGAACAAGTGTCGATTCATCATTAAAAGGATTTTCTTTTTTGTTCTTTACTCGAACCCGCTAAGACTATAAGAAACAACGGCGGAACCCACTGCCCCATTTTGTGTGATTGCCCAATTGCCACCAAACGAGTTTCATACTATATCACTAACACTCCCTCTATGGGGTTCACGAACTCCCGTGCCCTATGCTTCAGCGCAGCTAGTACCATGCTTTGCAATAATCTGGGATGGCGAGTTAAGTCATAGTAATTCATCAAAACTTCCTCTCCACTAGCAATCCTTCGGTAGTAAGGTCTGAGAGGTTACTCGTAAATATTATACCACTAGAGAAGGCATCCCAGGGGGCTTCTTTTCCCTATACATATAGAAAGTTTTTATGTAACCTTCCCGTAACCCTACACACCGGCATAGCACTACCATTTTTACACGCGGTCATGGTTTTGGACAAAATACACTCGCTTAAGAAAAAAAAGCCCTTTCCAGACCTTTACCCATACGCGAGTGGTATATAATGCAAGGAAACTATCTGTGGCCATGAACAAAACGCAGTCGTGAACCACGCTCCAAGCATGTAGGTAAAAAGGTTGGGGATACTTTTGTTTTTTGTGGGCATATTATGGTAGTCATATCTGGCCGCGATAATGTGAATTACGATAAGATAATGGAAAGTTTTAACGGTGCTGGTTAGTAAATCAGGCGAGAATGCGCAAATGATCTGTTGGCCCAAAACACTAGTGCCGAACAACGGACATGAAGGAATGCACAATAACCCATTCGATGGTGCACTCGCGATGTCGAAGCGTTTTTAGAAAAGACTGCTATTGCATGCTGCCCGAATACAAGTCAAAGGGCCAAATTTTGGTGGTATTATATGCAATAGCAGTCTTTTTCAAAATGCTTCGACATCACGAGTGAGGAATTGTATTCCGAAAATAAGCAAGTTTCGAAGTGTAGAGGTTGTGAAGGTGAGTTTCTACTCTCCAAAAACAAAAGTCTACCCCCAGCATACTCAACAACAGGCCGGGCCCTCGCAGTTGATGCAATTTCGGATTGCCGGACGACGAAAAACTTTTATTGGTACGAACAAGAATACTGAAGATGCTGTTGCTAAACAAAAGATGATAATGAAAGTATCTGAAAACAACTGGTAACTGAGTAGAGAAAGGAAACGAATGTGCGATGAACAGATGGATAATGAATGAACAAGTGGAAAACTAGGCTGCCTTATATCCTCCTCTTCCGGAGAAAACCCGCCACCTTAGCATGCTGCCTGCGCATGCCGAAACTCGTATGAGATTCTTCCACTTAACTGCCTTTCGTCCAGTTATTCTGAATAGGTTCCGAGGTGCGAATTGAATGCCAGAGATTATAGTTGATCAATCAGCCGAGGGTAGGGCTGTTGTTCGGCATCAGAAGGGTTCATATTTCATTGTAGGTAAGTCGGTGTCAGTGTTCCCAGGTGTCCAGTCCGTTCATCTTCGGGGCAGGACGGACTATGGCTTGCAGTCCGTCTTTTGGGGGGTGCTAGGATGGACTACGGGTAAGGACCGGGCGGACTGTAGGGGGCTATAGTTCTAGCGCTTGGACCTTCAGTACCAGTCAGGTTGAAATCACGAGACATCACTCGTGTGGTCTCTGCAGTCCTCCGCCCTCCCCTGCTGTCTGATCAGCCCCTACACTCGCTCCCATTTTCGGGATGGTACACCCTACTCTTGCTTACTTTCCAACGCCTCTCATCGATCCTCCTGCTCCACCGGAACTGCTTCCATCGGCTGTATTACTACCAAGTGTTAGAGTCAATAGCCCACTAGGAGCAGTGCTCAATGCGCTTGCACTTGGACTTCTGCAATTATCAGAATTCTCTCCTGTCAATGGTAGGGATGCCTCATTTTTCAGTATTTCAAAATCCCAAATAGTATCGATTAATGTTGCATAAGATTCACGGGCAGATTACCTTCTTCCGCCATTATCAAGGTATTGAAATCGTGTGAGATAGGAATAGCAGAGCTAAAATATATATGACGTTAGTATTAGAGAAACAATACTCGTATCCTTGGGATTTGCCTTATTCTGAACATCGTATATCATGTCTTCTTCAGCACTATTCACTCAAAGCATCGATAAATCCATCATTTCGCCCCGGTATTAGCTAGAGTTGAAATCATACACCTCCGAACGTAATGCCGTTTAGTGGCCGTATACCTGGATGGGTGGTGTCTCCATTATTAAATTTTATAAAAATAAACTAGATTGAATCCGAACGAATCATTCTTGCATCATGAGACATCACTCTCGCCTTCCTTGTCTATCTCTCAATGAAGCAAAAGAAAACATTCTGTGTTATTCCCGAACAAAAGAAATGCTCCACCAAGACTCCCTTCATTCCCGTAGCCTCTATGCTTTCCACTCTCATATCTATGCATCAATGAAACATCTTTCATAACCTCCGTGGTTTCAGGAAACAAAAGAAACTCTAGCATGCCGAGCAGCATTTCCAACAGCTATTAGGAGTTCTTACACTTATTTTTTTCTCTATCTGTATCTACATAATTCTGAAGTCTACGCTTTAGCGGAGAGGGAAGAGGGAAAAAAGGCACTTTAGGAACAAAAAAGGAGATAATAAAATGCGCAAAGAAGACCTAAAACCAGAAGACAAGAATAAATGCAAACACGATGGAAATCCCTGGCCACGCCCGCCTATCCTAATACAATAGAAATAGCCCACAACCAACGCTAGAGTCTAAATTATGAACTGAAGTTGGCAACTCCCGATCCACAGCATGGGACAATATGCGTAGAGGTTGCGACGGGTATGGAATATATCTATGTATCCCCATTACAAATCATTTCTTGTAACCAATGTAGGAATATTTAGAATGTATTTCAATAGCAAGCTTCCGAGAGGGATGGTAAAACGGCAATCACCACAGGAAGGTATTTCAAGCTACGGGAGGGGGCAGGGAGTCATATATGCCGGGGAGCAGTGCTACCACTCCCGCATGGCCACGGCTAGTAGCACACGAGAGCGGTGTTTCGCCGCCATTATCTGGTTTGTTGGAGTCCACATCGCCTCGCTCGAGTAATGCTTTCACCGCTCCCTCATTCCCGTTCGCAGCAGCCCACCAGAGCGGTGTTCGGCCATACATGTTTGCTTTGTCGGGGGTGACGTCATCCCGTCTGAGCAGTATCCTCACCACTCCCTCGTCCCCGTTTGCAGCAGCCCACCCGAGTGGTGTTTCGCCGTGCTTATCTGGTTGGTTGGGGTTGACGTCGTCTCGTCTGAGTAGTATTTTCACTACTCCCTCGTGCCCATTCAAGGCAGCGCACCAGAGAGGGGTTCGGCAGCCGTTATCTTGTTTGTCGGGGCTGGCATCGTCCCAGCCGAGAAGTATTTTCACTACTCCCTCATGCCCGTTCAGAGCAGCCCACCAGAGCGGTGTTCGGCCTCGCTCATCCGGTGTGTTGGGATTGACGTCGTCTCGCTCGAGCAGTATTTTCACCACCCCTTCGTGGCCGTTCTTAGCGGCCCACCAGAGTGGCGTTTCACCTAACTCGCTGGCTTTGTCGGGGTCGATATCGCCGCGCCCGAGTAGTATTTTCACCACTCCCTCGTGCTTGTTCTCAGCAGCCCACCAGAGCGGCGTTCGGCCATACATATTTGGTTTGTCCGGGGTGACGTCACCCCGTTTGAGCAGAATATTTACCACTCCCTCGTCCCCGTTCGCAGCAGCCCACCCAAGTGGCGTTTCGCCGTGCTTATCTGGTTGGTTGGGGTTAACGTCATCCCGTCCAAGTAGTATTTCCACTACTCCCTCGTGCCCATTCAAAGCAGCACACCAGAGAGGGGTTCGGCAGCCGTGATCTTGTTTGTCGGGGCTGGCATCGTCCCGTCCGAGAAGTATATTCGCTACTCCCTCATACTCGTTCAGAGCAGCCGACCAGAGTGGTGTTCGACCATGCTTATCCGATGTGTCAGGGTTGACGTCGTCTCGTTCAAGTAGTATTTTCACAACCCCCTCGTGCCCATTCTTAGCTGCCCACCAGAGAGGGGTTTCTCCGTCGTTATTTTGACTGTCGGGGTTGACCCCATCCCGTCGGAGAAGTATTTTCACCAGTTCTTCGTGCCCACTAAAGGCGGCGGACCACAGCGGTGTTTCACCGTTGTTATTTGACGACTCCCTCGTGCCCACTCGAAGCAGCACGCCACAGCGGTGTTTCTCCGTCATTATTTGGACTGTCAGGGTTGACGTCGTCCCGCACGAGCAGCATTTTCACCAGCCCCTCGTGCCCATTGAAAGCAGCCCACCAGAGGGGTGTTTCGCGGTCCTCATTAGGTTCGTCAGGGTTGACGTCGTCTCGTCCGAGTAGTATTTTCGCCATCCCCTCGTGCTCCTTGAAGACAGCATACCAAAGTGGCGTTTCGCCATACCAATTAGGTTTGTCGGGTTTGATACCGCCCCGCCCGAGCAGCACTTTCGTCGCTTCCTCGTGCCCATTCGAAGCAGCCCACATGAGAGGTGTACTACCTGTGCAGTCTGTTTGGTTGATATCACAACCTTCCATCTCTACCAGAAAGGTTACAATCTCAACAATCCCGAAGAATGATGCACTGTGTAGCCCACTGAACAGGAAAATTTCATCGAAATTAGGATCGAAGAACTCCGGTTTCTCTGTCCCCAAGAGGATTTCCGTGGAAATATGGTTGCTGTAATCGTCAAATAACTTCAGAGCAAGATTATTCGCACAATTTGAAAGATCCCTTTTTGCGTGCATTCCCCAATATAGAGAAGAATATTCCAGAAAGGGTGTGCCCCTGAAATCGCGAGAGGGACTAGTTGAGATAGCCTTGACCTTGTGGGAATTCAGATAGCTCAAGCATGTCTCTGCCATTGTCGAGTGAGCTCTACCAAAAAGGTCGGGATGGGCACGGAGGTACTCCTGAAGGGTAAAGTGAATAAGCCTGACCGTAGAAGCCTCCTTGTCTACTGTGACAAGTCCTTGACAACAGCTTAGCAATGTCCCGATTGAAGGAGCATTGTCGTCATCGAGATCTGGGGACCCTATTTCGACTCCTAGAACATGACACAGTTCACGTACTTTCAAGGGCCGCTCCGAGTGAGAGATCCACATCAAAGTAGCCATGCCAATCCTCGATTTCTCCTCACCCTGCTCCTTTATCCGACTCAATGTCGCACCGTAGACACCTCCCAATCCCAATCCCTCAGTCATTGCGTTGAGCTTTTGCCGCCTGCGACGGATTGTGGTTTCTTGCAGGATCGCATCGGCATTCAGCGAGACTAGCAGGAATCTAGGTATTTGTCAATGGCTAACTCAAAGATGTTTCTCTAGTGTTGTTGATTCTAACCTACATTTCTGAAATATCTTCGGGAATTCTCCTCAGGATGTCCGCCTTTAGGCAACTGTCCATCGCGTCCGGCGTTGTGTCTTCATCCAGTCTGTTACGAAGGTAACTGACTATATCATCTCTCCTAGGAATGATATATATAGTAGTTACTCTCCCAGAAAGACGATTCCTGACCTCATCCTTGATGTGCGGTCTCCCTGTCACGAACACTCGGGCGCTAGGAGACCTGCAGAGAATCTGATTAAGCGAATCCAGGAGCTTGACTCGATATCCCGCCACACATTCATCGAGAGCGTCGATGCATATGAATGTGGGCTTTTCGGAAACTGTAGTCTGGAGCATCTTGACAATATCGACAAGCTGCAGTCCCCGTCCATCAATCACCTTTTTATGGCTCTCATAAGCTTGCGCTATTTCCTCGGGTACTTCTTCCAGTCCGCTCACCACCTGCTTCAGCAGGGCACCCAGCATACCTGCTTCAGCAGGGCACCCAGCATACCTGCCCAGGACTGCTCTTTTGGGGCTGCAAAATCAAAGTAAAAGCATGCCACCGCCACCTTTCGCCCTCTGGCCTGATCGCACAGCTTGTCTATCACTAATGAGCTAGCATCACAGCTTATCAGCACTTGGTCTTCTTTTTCTATTCATCGGGGTGCGTTCTCGTTACCTAATAAAAGTCTTGCCCACCCCCGGGTCTCCATAGCAAAACAGGACAGCATTGTCAGATCCGCTTCCCCCGTTGCCAGCCTGCCAACTTCCAAATTCCTCAGTTTGTAAGAGCCATTCCCCGACATTTCCAACTCGGCTGTTCCGAATAGCCTGATGCCGTAACTTTGGATTCAGTGGGGATAACCAGGCTAGGATATCCGATCGGTCATCGGCAAAGGTAAAGTTATTAACAGTGTTTAATGAGTTGATATTATTGCTGAATGGATGAGACATTTTCTGGTTTTTTGCTTTGAGTATTGTAGATGATGAACGGTAAAAGCAGTCGACTATCGGTCCTAGAATTCCCCTGCGCGAAAAAAAGGGGGGGGACCTCTTGTAGAGCCTCATAGATGTCTCAGGGCGGTCCAATCAACCCCGCCAAGGTTTTAGCAACGGCACTCTGCCTGCAGCCTGCGCTTGCCGCATCAATGGCAGAAAATGCGCTCCTACAGTACGATGCTCTACAAATATTTTGCTACTATGGAGATGAACTCTCTAGAGCGCTTGGGGCGGAATCGTCTAGCTTGGTATACTCGAATACATGTATGATACATTATATTCTTGAGCCTAGAGACTGTCGCAGAATTTAATGTAGGAATCGAGTAATGCCTAAAGTGCGGGCTGGATAAGAAGGGTTGCGTTGTCATTGATCGTTGATGCGCGGTTAATTTTGTCCACGGACAATAGCAGAGCAGCCACCTTATCATTCCTATGAAAAATGGATGAAGAGCACCCTAAGAACTACCAGCGGAATAATTGAGGATCTCCCTAGGATATTGAAGTGGTCTCTCCTAGTAAGGCTGGCTGTGTTTTCCCATTTATTTATTTTAACTAGGGGCTGGGAGAGAACACTTCCACTTTTTCCTCCCTTTACCCAATGAGCGAAGTTCTGGACGCTCCAAGATCATCCACAATTATCCCAGTACCTAGTGAGACCCACAATTTCCAGCGTGAGTCACTCCGAGTTCAATTAAATATATCCTTTGACGTGGACAAACCATGGGTAGAACTTCAACATCCGATGCTTGCCCTTCGTTTGCTCATCTAAAAATAAAAAAACGGTAAAGACAGGTCTCCAAGTGCTGGTAAAGCACAAATCACACGTCCTAATCCTTCCATTGATCACCACACCTGTCTCTATATTTCCCCACATGCCCTGATTCCTCGGTACGCTCCCGTGATAAAATAGCACGGGAAAAACATGCCAGTACTCGAGTAAAATATATCCCGTAAACTGTTAAACCATATATCGCTCTCCCGAACAATCTGCGCTGCATCTGAAGGATCTATCAGGTCTCCGCAAATACCAAAGTCAAACCCATTCTTCTAACAGGTTATAGCTTAGAAAGTGGTGCAAGTGGAACAGGGTCCTACTTTTTTTAAGGCCCGTTTACCTAAACGTCTAGTTCCGAAATTTACATGATAAAACCAGACGGTAGCATGTCAACCAACATCTTTTCCGATAGATGGTGCAAAATTGCTTACCTAATTTTCTACCGTCCTACATTCTTGTTGCTAGATGGTCGGGATGTGACTTTGCCTCGGAAGTGCATTTAGAAATCCTGCTAAACACTAGACAGCACACTACGAGAGGTGAAGACCATCTACTCGTACCCCTCCGACCGTCTGGCTGCTGGTAGACGGCTGCATAGGTAAACGAGCCCTTAATCTTCATTTTGCTGTTTTTTATCCCCCTCTCCCCTCTTCCCCCACACAACCGCCCACCAATGCGTAGACCTCACAGTTAAGAACATGTCACCCCAACTTGACATGAACCACAGCAAGAAAAAACATTAGAGAAGTAATTCGTTCCTGCCAGTACCACTGAGAGTTCGCAACAAGGAACAAAGACTTTGAAAGAAGATACATAAGAAAAAAAAAAAGAAAAAAAGGGACGTATAAAGAAGTCCACCCGGCTTGAATACAATAATATAGAAGGATGAAAGAAACATTCGAGAGGAGAAAGAAACCTTATACCAAAAGGGCCAGCGGGGACAGTACGAGTGATGTCTCGTGATGTGAAAATGATTGTTTGGATGTATGTGATTTCAACTTGGCTATAATCGGTGGCCCAAGCGTAGGACTGTAGTCCCCGTCCAGCCCTTAACCCCCCTGTGTAGTCCGTCCTATCACCCCAAAAAAGACGGATTATGAGTCGTTGAATATGATGAGTGGTGTTCTGTTGAATCCTAGGGTATTAACTCAGGTACTAGGATCCACCACCAAATTTTCACGAACCATCTCCTCTACACACCCGGCGATTGAAATCTCAACACCACGAGAAATCATCGTCAACATCCACCACCCGCACTCTCAGTGAGCTGCACCTCCCTATGATAGATTCGGACTTGGGCACCCGTTTCTTAGGGCCCGTCCCAACATCCTCAGTATTTGTTTCGCGTTCTCTCCTGGCTTCCTCACAGTTGTCTCGCATCCTCGCTTAACTTCTACACAGTTGGCAACACCCTCGCGTCCATGTTACAGACAGCTGGGATCACGGTTCGCAATAAGAGAAAAATTTTCACCAGGCTACGGTCGATTTCTCTGTTCTCTTCGATTACGTTTGGCTCGAGGCTGCCTAGTCAGACACGCACATGTCTCCGATAGTTCCTACGATTCTTGGGTCTACCCCTCCTCTCCTCCGCTCGGTTCCGTCCCGTGGCTCGGTTACAGCCAACAACCTCCACCCGCTAACGGCTCTCTCTTTTGCCGAGGCACCTCTCACAGCTGGCACGCTTACTGCCACATGGTACCACCCATCCCTGGCGACGAGCTTGGTCGCACCTCAGTTACGCTCAGTCATGGTATTGCACTGCCTCCTTGGACGATGTTGGCGCCTTGGGTTACGGAGTAATGTGATGGATTTGCTTTGTTTTAGCTCCTGCTGTCCCCCCGTTCTGTGTTTTGTAGTGTTAGGCTGAATTTTCACGGTCGGGTTTCTATTAGAGCACTCGGAATATGAACGGAGTTTCTTTTGTTACTTTGTTTTAAAAGGGGAGGAGTTTTCGGGTCCGGTTTTCCTGTTGTCTCCTGCTTGTCGTGTCGGTGATCTGTTTCTGTTGTCTACTTAGCCGATAGGGATTTTTTGTCTTCACGGCGGGATCGTGCGGTTGGTTCCATACCAGAGGGACTTGGGGTGATGGCTTTTTCCGGTGGTCCGAATTGGAATTTTCGTTTTTGGGTTTTTCTTTACCATAGCTCACCGCTGCACGTAGTCTTTGTACCCAAGTAGTTGAATAAAACAAAGCACATGATATAAAAAAAAAAAAAAAAAAAAAAAGATCAACCACCAAATTAACTAGCGGAAACTACAGGCTACACCGCCGCTGAACTCGGAAATAATATGCCATCCGGACGACATTCTAAATGTGTCCGGCCAATTTTCCAAACCAGACAAATACATGGAGATAGAAGCTCATATTAGAAATCCGAAACCAAACAGAACAGAGAAATAGGAAACCAGAGACCATCCAAGCAATCCATTCCATTCCTCAACTCATTTCCGTAATTCCACTGGCGGAGGCATTGGGGAGACGCCGCTGCCCTTGTCTCTTGAGATCGTTGCCACCAATAGATCCCACAATGAGGCAGGTAGTCAAGGAGCTGATGTAAGTGCCTGCCGTCTGGTGGGCAACGACTCCCCAATTCTAGGCAGGCTATTCCGGCTCCTGACCTCCAACGTGTCTGCGGTCCCTGAGGGCATTCTGAAAGCGATGTTGATCCTAGTTCCAAGTGAATGGCGGCAGCATGGATCAGAAGAGTTATATTTTAGAAAGTGCTGCGGGAGATAGTAGTTGAAGCAATGGTTATTTGCACTAGAGGTTAGCTGCGGCAGAGATGTTTGGGGGGGGTTTTAGAATTGCAGTAGTTGATTGTAAAAGTGAAGAGGAAGATATTAGGAAGGAAGAAAGCAGAAAAACTCTCCATGTAGACGAAAAACTGAAGGAAGAGCGGCTTTCCCCGTTATTTGGGTTTCTATATATACAGGACACTGCAGACAGCACGGAAAGAACAGGAATCCCCAAGGACTAATTATATCCCAAATGCTTGTACCTTGGTAATAGTGGTGGGTAACAGCGCATCATTAGTTCAGACAATAGAGAGGCTATCTTTTAATCTTGAGAAGCAAGGTTTCAGAAATGGGCTCGGGATCGATTCAGGGCTGGAAGGAATAAGGTTTCTAGAGGAACCAGGAGGTATTTGTAGTGATGGTTTGAATGAGAATAGATATGTAGCTCGATTGCTGAAAAGATGTGACAATAACTTGTGGTATATGCCTATATTGTTAAACAACTCTGCAGAACAGTTGAATATAATTCGCGGGTTGGAAGAGTATCGACTAAAGTAGGATCTTCCAGGGTTCGCAATAATCCGATTGATGTGGTGCGGTCTGGTCAGAAAACAGTCCCTGACTAGTCAGTATAAAAATCTCAATTCGGTTATTGGAATTGTTTGATATTGCTCAGCACGCTTTTGTAATAGCGGTTTTGGCATTCTGATAATAGCTATGCGACGCGCTTTGTGATGGGGGAGCAATAGAATCCGTCCGGTTGTTAAAGTGTCGGACGCGCTTCAGATCAATACGGCGCTGCAAGTAATCAAGGAATTGAAGGGTGGGTTGCATGAAGATTCGCGTGGCTGTGAGAGTCGCATCCATGGAAGAGCCAGATGAAGGATGGAAGTGGGGGACACCGTGGTCATATAATGTAGAAGTTGTTGATGAAAAGGTTTGTTTCGTAATCAATTGCATGGAAGTAGAACGACTTCTGAGAGCTGTGTTAACGATTAAAGTCCCGGTGTTTCATTTTGTTTTCGGCTGCAGTTTTCGTGATTTGGCTGTTCCTGTTGACAGATATGCCTCCAGCCGCTGCACCTTCTATCACTTGGTTTTTGCCCAGTCCACCCAGTCCAACCAGGCCCGGTCCAGTTGGTTCCGGCAACTATGACATTCAGAACCCTGGGGTTTTTGGAAGTTCAGGGTCCTTTACGGCACAAATGGGGGAGTTCGAGTGCTCTGGAAGGGAAGAGATGGCAGGCATTGTGGGGGACAGAAGGCCCCGGGGCTGTAGAGAAGTGCTATAAGCTACTCAAAAGTGGTAGATGCTTAGTCTGCTAGCTGGGAAACAGCAGCAGAAACGGAGTATCTTATTATATGGTATTACATCAGTAGTAATTCTAGGCCTCTCTCTATGACCTCTTTCTTGGGGGTTGGGTAGGTAGTTATAATGTAGGCAAGGTTAAAGGGGGGAGTCGCAAAAATATGAGCTTGAGGGGAAGCTAAACCCGAGTCTGGGGGAGAACCGAGTCCCTGAGTTTGAGAGAAAACACAAAATGAGAGCCGGAGAGAAAAGGAAACGCGTGCTAGTTGGCAGTGGTAAAAGAAAAACGCGAGCTGTAGCGAGCCTGGAGACGAGAATGCGAGTTGTAGCGAGCTTCGAG
This sequence comes from Tuber borchii, assembly GCA_003070745.1. Classification (NCBI taxonomy): domain Eukaryota; kingdom Fungi; phylum Ascomycota; class Pezizomycetes; order Pezizales; family Tuberaceae; genus Tuber; species Tuber borchii. The sequence continues at coordinate 89,182 of NESQ01000199.1, read as the reverse complement.
GATCTCGACTCTGGGGGGTCGATGGTCCTATATGTGCTGGAGGACTCGCCAGTCCGTGCGTCGTGAGCTATGACCTCCCGGTAGCGAGCTAAATCTTTTTCCCACAACATCTAGCTTGTTCTTTCAGGCTTTGCCCAATTGGCCATGGGTTCCAATCCTCCATCCATTTTAAAGTGGTTGGAGAGCGAGTTGCCCTGACTAAAGGATTGACCTTGGCTATTTACACAAGGCTGGGGGCCTACTGAGGTATTGGTTGTAACATAACCAGATTATTCACTTTCCCACCTCGATCACTTAAAAAATCAACTATTACTTTAACGCTCTGCCCCAAAATTTCAGCCAAACTACTGTTGTTCCAAATTATGCATGCGAAACAAAACAAGATCAACATTGATTAGTGTTCACGGTTGAAAATATGATGAAGTCCTTGAGGGAAAAGAAGTGGAAGAAAGTAAGGGGAGTGAGGAACTATACAGAAAAGCAAAGATAAGGAAATCATCGGATTACCCGAATTCATACCTGGCATGCCCGGCTGCATCGCCATAACAAGGAAAAGCAACATATTGAAGTATGGATGTCCAGCAAATACCGAGACCAATAAAAGGGTCAAGGGGAGCAGCATCAAATCAACATAGAACCATGATTGGTAGCTGTAGAAAAATCACAAAAACAGCTCTGCCTCAGCCTGTTGCTACTCTGTGCCCCATTTGAGCGCCATTATCCCGAGAAGGAAACTTAATTACTACCACCCTTTCTTCTTGCACTTTATAACCCAATCACACACTATCACTCGTCCATATATAATTTATTTTGTTGGAAGGAATTATAGTTATGCTTCCTGATAACGTGGAATAGATGTGTGGAATGGTATGTGTGGAATGGTATGTGCAGAATGGTATATGTGGAATGGTATGTGTGGAACGGAATGTGTGGAAAGAATGGAAAGGTTGAAATGGAGGCCAGAGGGCTGGGAATGTTTGGTATATAGAAAAGTACACTCTCCGCATCTTAGGGAGTGAAGAATTTTTGAAAAGGAGACAGATATTTACACGATTATGGAATAATGTTTATTGTTTATTTTCTTCATATTTATGTTGTAAACCAAGGATAGATATTGACAAGTAGAAGAGGAATTGTGGCAGAAGAAATTGCTTGATTAACTATGGTGCTCTGGGGCATATCTATATACCCGAGTACCCCTATTGTTAGTGTCCGTATCCGGAATACCATAGACCTCACGATGCTAGTTCACTAGCTCAACCACCAAGCATCGTGAACCTCCACAATGCTAGTATCAATCTAGTATGATATCCACATATTTGAACCCTCCAACTCTTGTTGATATCCCTTCGAAAATTAAAAGATATAAAGGGAAGGAAAAATAGGAAACCATAACACTCTTCACAGCAGCTTTCTAGTAAAAAAACCTCATCCACGTCCTTGGAGACGCTACCCAGTGGGTGCATGGGAAAAGGGTTGGCTCTATAGTACATACTTCATATAAAATATAGAAAGCAAAATAAAGTAGAAAGTAAAAGATTCTTGATAAGGAAATCCTTCTTCTGTTACCCCCTTAAGCCCATTCCTTTGACATGTCGCTGATGAGTATCTCTCGGTAATGCTTTAGTCATGATGTTGGCAGTCATGTTTGCAGTCGGTATGTATCTGAGCAGGATATGTCCACTTATCATGTCCTTAACGTGCTGGTGCTATATATCAATGTAATTTGTTTGCTCGTTAGGTCTGCCATTGCTCGCAATATGGATAGCGCTCTGGTTGTCCATATAGATGGTGAGTGGAGTGGTAGAGCTGAGTGGTATCTGAACAGTACTATCTGAGGGAAGAAGTGAGATAGAATCCATAGAGGAATGAGGACGATTTGGTATGGTGTCAGTCGCTGGGGAATCGGTGATAAACTCTTCAAGTAGCTTCTGAAAGAAGAGTCCATCCTTTACCGCATCTGAGCATCCAATGTATTCAGCTTCAGTACTGGAAAGCGCAACCATCGTCTGTTTCTTCGCTCTTCAAGCTACTGCAGTTCCTGCTACCATGAACAGGTATCCTGAGGCTAACTTCCGGTCCCCCAAGTCGTCTGCCCAGTCAGAGTCTGAAAAACCATTAAGAAGTGGTGAGACTTTATCGACGGTTGTTGAAAAAGTATTCGATGCTGTATAAAGAAGTCCAAGTGATTTTGTTTGCTGAATGTATCGAAGAACTCGTTTTGCTTGTAGGAGGTGCTGAATGGTAGGTGATGAATTAAATTTAGTAAGAACAGAGATTGTGTAGGCAAGGTCAGGTCGGGTTGCAGTCATGAGATACATTAGACTACCAACAAGAGACTGGTATTCAATGGGTTGTACACTATCACACGCATGATCCAGTTCTTGGTCCAACTGGGGTAGACTTGACTTCGGGAATTGAGTCTTGCAAACTCTCTTTTCTTTCTGAATGGTATCAATTGGTGTTCAAGTCCCATTGCAGGCTTCCATTTCAAAGCGTTTCAATACTGAAATCACAAATCACTCTTGACTAAGACAAATAGATGTAGAATTAGGTAGTCCATAGTTAGAGGAGAAGCTTTGCCAATCAATTCGAATATTAAGAAATTGCTGTGCCGGGCCGAGGTTGGTCATATGAGATCTTTGAGTAAGAAGCTCTTTTAAATGGTTTATGACCTTCCGGTTGGGTGATATAAGGAGAAGATCGTCCATATACAGTAGGATATATGCGCGATGTCCTGATCCCATCATGTCCTATGATATATAGAGACTCAAGTCGTGTAGAGATCTTCTAAAGCCGAGCCAGCATAGAATGGTGTTTATGTGTTCATTCCACAGATGTAGAGCCTCCTTCAATCCATAAAGAGCTTTCTTCAGTTTACAGATAATCTGTAAGGCCCCTTTACCAGGTTGTATCCTTCTAGCAGTCTTCAGACCTTCCGGTAGTTTCATGTAGATATTTGCTTCTACTGGGGGGTTTAAGAATGCCGTGACAACATCCATATGGTCCATCTCCCACACGTGGATAGCAGTTATGGCTATTAGTATTCGGAAGGTGGCCAGTTTTGCCACAGGAGCATAGGTTTCACCATAGTCGACCTGCTCATATCCTGGAATCACTAGCCTAGCCTTGTGTCTCTTCGTTCCATCAAAGTTGGTTTTCGTCTTAAAGACCCACTTATTACTAATTGCCTTAATCCCTTGCGATACCTCAACTAAATCCCAAGTCTCATTCGTTTTCAGAGAGCCAAGCTCCTCCTGAATGGCATTCTCCTACTGACTTGCATTTTTATAAACTAAAGCTTCCCGGTAGCTAGTCGGGTTGCTCTCCTCTATGCTAGTCGTCCTCGCTGCATTTGCCCGTACAATACCGCCCAACCTTAATGATCTTCTTAAACTACTTTCCTCCAGCTTTCTTGTCTGCATCCTTGGAGAAGATCTCACCCGTACTTCTGAGAGTACTTCGATCCGCCCTTTAGATTCCCCTTGGGCTCTGGTATTCTGTACCATTCTTACGGAGGCGGTAGACATTGCCGGAACAGAGGTAGGTTCCAGATGTGTAGTTTGAGGTATGTGGCTGGCTTTTGGGAGAGATATCGGGCCAGCAGTAGCCGCTTCTTCTGTTGAGACAGGGTGTCTAGCAGGTACTACTTCATCACAGATTCCTGAAACTCGACGCGGTTCCAGCCTTTGTTCATACTCTTGACTGAGTAGTGGGTTGAGCACTGCTGTTAGAGGTAATTCCGGGAGTCTTTTGCCAGCCACCCGGAGCTCGTCAAAATGCACATCTGATGCATTCACTACCCTTCCCAACTGCCCCCTTCGGGATTCCATAGTCGCCAGATCTTAACCGTATTGTTAACGTAACTAACTAGTATACACTCAACTGACCTTGGGGTAAACTTCCCAGTTCGAAGCTCCTTAGGGATAAGCTTATACACCAGACAGCCAAACCGCTGAAGATGACAAATATCAGGTGTCTTCCTAAATATTATTTGGTAAGGTGTTTTGCCTCCAATAGATCTCGATAGACTTTAAACATGTAAATAAGAGGCAGTATTAATAGCTTCAGCCTAAAAGAGGTCATCGAGGCGAGAGTCAATCATCATAGTCTGAGCTTTAGTTACCAAAGTGTGTATCATCCGCTCACTTACTCCATTCTTGTGCTGAGTGTACAGAGGTGATGGTTCATAGCAGATACCAGAGACTCTCAGGATTCCATGGAAGAATCCATTATCATATTCACCTTTACTATTGTCGCACTGAAAGCATTTAATTGGCCAATTTGGCCATTGTTTTTCAACCAAGTGTTGAAATTCCTGAAACCTAGATGTGACCTCATTAGCAGTTTTTGTTTGAAGAAAATACACCTAAGTGTATCTGGAGAAATCATCGATGTAGACAATGAAGTAGCGTGCACCCGCCATCGATAGTGGAGTTATCGGACCACAGAGTTCTGAATGAATTAGTTCGAATAGTCTCTCTGTTCGCTCTACTGGCATTCTGGTTATCTGGCGCTGCTCTTTGGCCTTTATATATGTTTCATAAGTAGGTGGGGGGTCTGACTCCCCAAGATCTAGGTCTTCATTTGCCATCATCGTAGTGTCCTCTACGGTATCCATACTATCTGCAGTATACTTACCACCTGAGGTATCTAGTAGCATATTTGCCATATCCTCCTTGCAGACTCCGAGAAGTTTCCTAACGGCAGTTGCTCCAAGATGCCCAAGTCGCTGATGCCACAGATACAGACATGGGGTTGTAGCTACAAGGCTATAGTTGGTAGGCAGTGGTGCGGAATTGCCAAGAGGGAGCGGGACAATGTTTTGAAGCCTGTAATTAATCTTCTCTAACCTGCGAGGTATAAGAGTATGCCTTTTGAACAAGTTATTGCGTAGTGTTTGTACGGTTAGGGAAGTAGGTATATTGGTTCACCGTGGTTGAGTCTCTATCAGTGACTGGCTTGGCGATGATGATGGCACAAGCGGGCTGCCAAGAAAGTGATAGATACCATTATTATGAATGATGAGCCCAACTGGCTCTAGTCCGATCTGACACCAGCCGCCAGGATGAATGGTTAGCTCCGCTCCTAGCTCCGCAAGTACACTAACAGATAGTAATCAGGTGTGAAGTTTTGGAACTAATTGTGCTTGTACAACTAGGACCCTTTGCGATGGTAGCTGAAGTCTAATTTCCCCTCTAGCGATTCCAGGAAGAGATGTCCCATCGCCTAGGTATACTGGAATAGGTTTAGAGAGTATAGAGAGTTTAGAGAAAAGAAACCAGTCAGGACAGAGGTTGTGAGAAGCACCAGAATCAATCAGCCATCCCGAATTCGCATGCTTTGAAGGAGTACTACCAGCTATTAAGGCATGAGCAACTGTGAACTCATCCTCCTTATTACTCTCGATATCATGGGAGTATTTCATAGTTGTATATGTGGATGCTGGGATGGGCTGGAGGTGGGCTGTCTTTGCATGAGCAATTGCAGCAACTCCAACTTCGCGTTGATACTTTCGGCACTGATTTTTCCGGTAGCCAGGCTTGTTGCAGTGCCAACAGTTCCCTTGAATAAGTGCCCTTCAAAATGCTATTCGTCCCTGAGCTTCGTATATCCCCAGTTGACACTCGCTGGTGTAGGGGCCTAGATTGGCAGCGAGTGGGATTTCCACCTTGATTTTTCAGAAAAGAACAACGAGTGTTGAAGCTGTGAGATTTCCGAACCTCTTGAGGGCCCGAGAATAGTGCTGTACCTGAGGTAAGTGAGGAAGTGGTATCTGATCTAACCTGGTCATCAAGAAGCTTCATTTTCTCATACTCCAATTGTGCATTAACCACATAAGCAACATTTCTAAAGTCTCTCAGATTGCCGTATACTTTGTCTCGAATTGTGTAGTTGGTTTCGGGAACCGTGGTGAGAATTTTATCGATATAGGCATCTTCAGATATCTGACTATAGGTATTCATTAAGTCCTCTCAGAGGATACGAAGTCGTTCTAGGTAAGTACTAATGCTTTTATCAGTAGGAAGATACTTTTCGCGATTGAATTGTCTGACTAAGCTAGAGATCGCAGTTGAGGAGGTGGTATCTAGTCGATCACGAAGTGTGGTCCAGATATCTGACGGTTCAGTAAGTCCCTGAACATATGCTCATATTGCATGTGTGCAAGATCCAACCAGCAGGCCATATGCTGCTGCTTTCCGTGAAAGATACTTATCTGTAGCGGTGAAGGCTGCAACAGAGTTGCTACCCAGTGGAGGCTCTTCTGTTCCGAGTACGATTTCAATGGCACGCAAGGCCGTTAGGAGAACCTTGATATCAGCCTTCCACCGGCTATAGTTATCAGTAGTAAGCTTTGCACAACCTCCAGCTGGGCAGCGAAAGTGAGTTTCGATATCGGTAGGGGTAGTTGCAGGGTATGTGTTTCTTTCGTACGACATTTGGAGTCTTTCAATTCTATATTGTCGAGAGGAGGTCTTATTCGTATGTGCAGAACTGAGGCGTCAAAGGGCTCATAACCTGTTGTAAACTAAGGATAGATATTGACAAGTAGAAGAGGAATTGTTGCAGAAGAAATTGCTTGATTAACTATGGTGCTCCGGGGCATAGCTATATACCTGAGTACCCCTATTGTTGGTGTCCGTATCCAGAATACCACAGACCTCTCGACGCTAGTTCACTAGCTCAACCACCAAGCATCGTGAACCTCCACAATGCTAGTATCAATACAGTATGATATCCACGTATTCCAACAATTTAAAAGGTAATCTAGGTATTATAGCATATGGCACAGCCCAATACAATATTATAACATTCGGGAACCCAAACCGACGCCATAAATCCGATAAGTATTAAAAAACACTCGATCCCCACAAAGAAATAAGAGTGGGAGCGGAGAGTGACCCACAACCATACTCGTAACAGACAAAGAAAAGACAAACGAAAAGAGCCGAACACAACCGATCCCTTTCCAGCACACCTTCTTTCCTATCTCCATCCTCGGTCCGGACCAGCCGGGGTTGATTGTGTCTGCCGGCTATGTCCGGTTTCACAAGATATCACTTGTCGGTTGGTGTAGTATTCCCGAGGTGTATGTCTGCCGAGATGCCGGGGTTTCACCGAGGTGCGATGGACGCCGCATTCTAACAACAGAAATAGCCCAGAACTAACTTAAGTTAGTGCTAAAGTCGGGATTATAAATAACAATTGACACATCGTGAGTCGACAACATAAGGAACTGCGTGTGGAGGGTTAAAAGGTGATATGACAGATATATGCATCCGCATTGCATATAAGCGCCTTGTGTCAAAGGAAAAATATTTTATCTGAGTCTTCGTAATAAGAAGGAAGAGCGAGACAGCGATTAGTGAGCTGTTTTTCAACTATGGGAGTAAATCCATTGTTAAAAAGAATCTTTATTCTACGAATTTTCCTTGATGAACGGGAGCAACGAGTGTAGACAAGCTCCCAAGTACCTCACCTTTGGATTCAAAAGAGGAGGAAGGTAGTATGGGAACATGATCTTCTTTCAACCATGTCCATAATTGACGCTAATGGCCACTAGACTTTAGCAACAGCTAGTTCACCGGTCGCGTTTCACGAGTGTCGGGAATTACTTGTTCTTCGTAGCTTTTGTTCTGTATACGTGCATCTAAACAACCCTTCTGTTTACACTCTGAAAGGAAGGGAAAAATGGGGGACTGGGGGGAAATAAATGAATAATAAACGTGAAAAGCGGATTTATAACTAGAGGACAATAAGGAAAGTGGATATAATGGAAATTCTAAGCCATACTAGCCTATCTCAAGACAATGAGAATAGCCCCCAACCAGCACCAAACTCCAGATTATGAAGAGAAGCTAACAAATCCTGACTCAACCACATAATTAAGAAAATATAGAGACTTAGAGGGGTGAGTGGTAAATATGTGCATCCACATCACATATGATTTCATTCAACCAAAAGGAGATATTTATGGGTTTATGTAGTAGGCGTACCCCGGAGGGAAAGAAAAGACGGCGATTAGTGCAAGACGATGATTTGTGTTACCGTAGGAGCTAAGGAGGGGGTTAGGAGAGGGGGGAACCAGTGGGGACAGGCCTGTTTATGGAGCTGTGCGGTTGTTGGAAAAATGGGGCATACCGTAGGTTATCGGTAGTGGAGAGGGGTGAGGCAGAGATGTCCCCCCAACGTTATGCCGTGCTGGGAGCGGCAGATAACCGGGGCTGTAGTAGTGCCACCACCCCCGCATGGCCAAGACGGGTGGCATAGCAGAGGGGTGTTTTGCCATACCTATCTGGTTTGTCGGGGTTGACGTCGTCTCGCCCGAGTAGCATTTCCACCACTTTCCCGTGCCCACTCTCAGCAGCACACCAGAGCGGTGTTCTGTCGTACTTATTTGGTCTGTCGGGGTTGATGCCGTCCCTCCCGAGTAGCATTTCCACCATTCCCACATACCCATTCTTAGCAGCCCACCAGAGCGGCGTTTCACCCGACTCACTTGGTTTGTTGAGGTCAACGTCGTCCCGCCCAAGGAGTATTTCCACAATTCCCGTGTGACCGTTCTCAAGAGCCCAGTTGAGTGGCGTTCGGCCGTATTCAAATAGCTGGTTGGGGTTGACGTCGTCCCGTTCGAGTAGCATTTTCACCACTCCCTCATGTCCATTCTTAGCAGCCTTCCAGAGCGATGTTTGGCCGTCATCATTCAGTGCGTCGGGGGTGACGTCGTCCATCCCGAGTATCATTTCCACCACTCCCTCGTTCCCGTTCTCAGCAGCACCCCAGAGCGGTGTTTCGCCGGACTTGCTTGGTTTGTTGAGGTCAACGTCGTCTCGCCTGAGTAGCATCTCCACCACTCTCTCGTGTCCATTCAAAGCAGCCCACCAGAGCGGTGTTTCACCGCAATCATTTGGCTTGTCAGCCTCAATGTCGTCCCGTTCGAGTAGGATTTTCACCACTCCCTCGTGTCCATTCAGAGCAGCATAGCAGAGCGGTGTTTGCTCGTACTTATCTTGTGGGTTGGGGTTGACGTCTCGCCTGAGTAGCATTTCCACTACTTCTCCGTGCCCGTTTTCAGCAGCACAACAGAGTGGTGTTCGGCGGGAATTATCTGGTCTATCAGGGTTGACGTCGTCTCGCCTGAGTAGCATTTCCACCACTTCCCTGTGCCTGTTCTGAGCAGCCCACCAGAGTGGTGTTCGGCCGCATTCATCTGGTTCGTCGGGGTTGATGTCGTCCCTCCTGAGCAGCATTTTCACCATTCCCACGTGCCCGTTCTTAGCAACCCACCAGAGCAGTGTTTCACAGGACTCATTTAGTTTGTTAGGGTCGATGTCGTCCCGTTCAAGGAGTATTTTCATCACTCCCTCGCGCTCTTTCATAGCAGCATACCAGAGTGGCGTTAGACCGCGTTTGTCTAGTATGTCGGGGTTGGTGTCAACCTGTCCAAGTAGTATTTTTACTACTTCCTCGTGCCCTTCCACGGCAGCCTTATGGAGTGGTGTTCGGCCTTGCTTATCTAGTCTGTTGGGGTTGACGCCGTCCCGTCCAAGTAATACCTCCACTACTCCCTCGTGTCCTTCCACGGCAGCCCTATGGAGTGGCGCTTGGCCGCGCTTATCTAGGCTATTGGGGTTAATGGCGCCCCGTCCAAGTAGTATATTCACTACTCCCTCGTGCCCATTCGAAGCTGCCCACATGAGAGGTGTACTACCTGTGCAGTCTTTTTGGTTAATCTTACAACCCTCCACCTCTACCATAAATGCCACAATCTCATCAATCCCGAAAAAAGATGCATAATGCAGACCACTAAATAATAGAGGTTTATTGGAATAAAACTTGAAGTAATCCACCCTCTCGTTCTTAACGAGGATTCTCGAGGAGATGTGGTTGCCATAGTCGCCCAACAGCCCTAACGCAAGCTGTTTCGCGCTATCTGAAAGATCTCTTTTTGCGTGCACTCCCCAATATACAGAGGAATATTCCAGAAATGGTGTGTCTTGGAGATGGGGATTCTGGGGCGAGGAATTGGGTGAAAGAGCCTTGACTTGGTGAGAATTCAAATAACTTAAACAGATCTCTGCCATTGCCGCGTGAGGTCTATCGAAATGCTCAGCATGAGCTTGGAGGTACTCCTGAAGCGTAAAGTGAATTAACCGCACTGTGGAAGACTCCTTGTCTACGATAACAAGTCCCTTACAACAGGCTAATAATGTGGTTATTGAAGGAACATTGTCACCGTGGAGATCCGCCGATCCGATTTCGACTCCTAGAGCGTGACACAGTTCGTCGACCTTCAAGGGCCGCTCCGAGTGAGAGATCCACATCAATGCCGCAATGCCGAGCCTCGACCCCCCCCTATCCTGTCCCTTTATCCGAGCCAATGTCGCACCATAAGCACCCTCGAACCCCCGATCGTCCGTCATTTCGTTGAGCTTTTTTCGCCTACTACGGATTGTAGTCTCTTGCAGGATAGTCTCGACGTTCAGCGAGACTAGCAGGAACCTAAATATGTACCTGTTAGTAGACAATTGAGCCAGCTTCTCCGGTATCGTTGCTTCTACCTACATTTCTGAAATATCTTTGGAAATTTTCTTAATGATATCTGCCTTAAGATTGTCGTCCATCGCCTCTGGCCTTATGTCTTCGTCCAGTCTGTGATGAAGATAGCTGAGGATATCATCTCTCTGTGGAGTGATGCGTATGACTGTTCCTCTTCCAGACAATCGCTTCCCGACCTCAGCCTCGATGTGCGGTCTTCCCGTCACGAACATCCGAGTGCCCGGAGAGCTTCGCAGTATTTGGCCAAGTGAAGCAAGAATCTTGACTCGATATCCCGTCACACATTCATCTAGTGCATCGATACATATAAACGTGCGTTTGATGGAAACCGTATTCTGCAGCATTTTCACAATATCGGCAAGCTGCGCCCGTCCACCAACGACCTGTTTTTCGACGTCATATGCTCGTGCTATTTCCTCGGGTACCTCTCCTAGTCCACTCACAACCTGTTTGAGCACGGCACCCAGCATACTAGCCGGGGATTGCTCCTTTTGAGCCGCATAGTCAAAGTAAAAACCCGCAACCGTGATACCCTGGCTCCCGGCCCGATCGCCTAACCTGTCCATCACTAACGAGCTAGCATCACACCTCGTTAGCACTTGTCACTTCCTCTTCCATTTATCCAGATTCATCCTTGATACCTAATAAAAGTCTTGCCAACTCCTGGGTCTCCATAGCAAAACAAAACCGCATTATCGGATCCACTTCCCCCACTGCCAGCATACCAGCTATTAAACGCCTCAGTCTCTAAGACCCATTCCCCGATATTTTCCACCCGCCTTTCTTGAATGTCCATGTGCCGTAGTCTAGGCTCGAGTGGGGATAACCAGGATAGGATATTAGATCGCTCATCGGCAACGGTAACGTTAACAGTCGTGTTAAAAGAGTTGGTATTGTTACTGAGTGTTTGAGCCATTTTCCCTTTTTTTGCTTAGAGTATCGTAGATGATGAACGATGAAAGAAGTCGACAACCGGTCCTGGAATTCCTTGGGGATTGAAGAAAAGGAAAAGCGGAGGGGAGGGGGTTTATTAAAGCTGATGAATACCACAGAGCCGTCCAATCAATCTCTCCCAAGTTTCTTCCACGTTTCTTCCACATCCTGGCTGTGCTTACCGCATCCGTTGCAAAGAGGCCACACACTTTTCAATGCTGTGCTGCGGCGCAGCACAATCCTCCACCACCGCAATGAACCATCACGTTGAGACCGCCTAGTCCGGTATCTCCAAGTGTCATAAATCAAGCTTTATCAATACATTAGAGGAAAGCCTTGCGTATCATCTTCACCAAAGTATCGCAGCAAATTCCTTCGTAAGGTGTTACAGACCGGAAAATCTTTTCCCACAGCCTCGTAGTCTAACTTGAACCTTCTAGATTCTGTGAGGCTAGGCACTGCGCTTCCTGATATCGTACTCAGTAAGGCTGCGTACCCGACAGCGCAGCGCGGCTCCGCCCACCTTCCCAACCACCGAGCCGCAAATTCGCCAAAACCAGTCGTTTAATGAATATGACGTACGGCCTTCCACCACCAACTACCCAACCGAATAACCCTCCAGCGAACAAACCCAGAAAGAAATCCCCCTATAGACGACACAACAATATGATAAAGAGAGAGAGAATATCTTAACTCCCCTCTCGACTCGACTACTCTCAACACTATCACAAACCCTCACTCGTCCTCCAAATCCCCAAGCCTACACAAATTTCGAAAACATACACAACTACTGGGATAGGAACCATTACCCGGAACAGACGGGAATATAATATCCTTAGCTAACTTAGTTACCCCTGAATAACTATTATAACTTCTTACCAGACCTAGTGCTGTACGAGAAATTGCAATTGCAATATCATACAATGAAATACAATGAAATACACTGCAGTAAGGTACTATACCGTATGCTAGGTTCATCGGAGAGCATTCTCCAGACCAGAATAAAACTGAAAAAAAGAACCCCTCCGAGGAGTCTAATGTATGCACTGCAGGTGCGAGTGTTAGGCGTTTTAGAACTCTAATAACCATAGCTATTATAGTACGAAAGTTAAAGATAACGACTATTCATCTCGCAATCGACACCTCCCACAAGTGTAACAACCCCCTCCCTCCCCTTCCCCGGCCTAAAGAAACCCCCAAAAAAATCATCAATTAGTAATAACCCAGTCAACACTCAAATCCACACTTCAAAAATTTACAGCCTGTCAACAGCACATAGCCGGAACCCCCCCGCAGTATATAACTCGCCACACATAACACCATAGGCAATCTTACCGTAACTTGGTTCCCCCATACTCCCACATTTATATATCTAAAGTCCCCATTTTTTTGCCGGTAACTGAGAATATATTATTTCTCTTCTCTTCTTGTCTTCCAGTATATCGTACTATAAGTTAATTGTTTACTACTCATTGTATGTATAGAGTAGAGTAGAGTAGAGTATATAGATCACCGACGAAACATAAACAATGGTATAATACAAAAAGATATTAGGCGGGAGTCGGGTTTCATTTAGTTGGGGGGTATGATATGTAACTTACCGGTCTTTGTTTTTTTCGGTATTGCGCTGTTGCTTAGATTTATAAATTACTTTACGGGATCAATGCTTGTACGATAGGTATAGCAAATTCGTGAAGTATAGTATTATACTGGCGTTAGTATCGATAAGCTACTATGATGATGAGAGAGGAAAGGTCTCATACGAGACCCGAAGATACCACCTAGAATCTCAGCCAAGTGAAGCGGAGTGGGGTGAAGCCAAGAACCATATATATATAATATAATAGAGTATGAATGAATAAATAAAGATTGCAAGTAACAGTAGCCAAATCCCAATACTTTGCCCCTAGTGAAAAAAAAAAGGAAAAAAAGGAATTTATTCCAACACTCCCTATACATCCTCCTCCACCTATGCCTTCCATACCAAACTCACACGACAACTACATAGAAGGAGAAGAAGCAGCAGCAATAACAGGTGAAAACCCCCACCCCTCCCTTCCCCCATTCTCATTCCCATCTTCTGCGTCCATAGCGTCATAAAATCCAATTGGGGAGCCAACAGCACTGGCATAGCTACTATCGGCAGTGCTCCTCCCATTCCTACTCCCACTTTCAGTAGTAGCCACCTCACTGGGCGGTGGAAGCCCCACGTCCTCGAAACTAGTTTTTGTTGGGAGCATCGCGTTTTTGCCGGCATGTGAGAGGCCCGGGGGTGCGCCCACCCCTCCACCGCCAGCAAAGCCGGGTGGTGGCATTTGCGGCGGCGGAGAAATTGCGCCCTGGGCCAATAAACTACTATTCGCAGGAACAGGACTATGTGTTCCGCTCCCCCGTGAACTTCTCAGACCCCCGTTACTCCCGCCCCGGGAATCCCTCCTCAAGCACATCAATTGCTCCAGCGTGATCTCCCCGCCGCCGCTATTGCTATTAGTCAGGCTACCGATGTCTTCGCCTGCGGGCACGGTGGCGGATAATGAGCGGCTAGATGATACTGGGAATCCCAGACTGTTGCGATAGCTACTCTCGCTGCGCTCGCTAATTGGTGTTAAGCCAGGTCTTCGTATAACGGGCCTCGAGGCGAGTTCCGCTGGTCGGCCAAAGTAGCCTCAGGCGAAAACGTTGTCCTCGTCGTCCTCAGTAGGAAGGAGCCCTGGGGCGGAGGACATGGGGTAGAAGCCAAACTCCTGACTGTAGAATTCTATGTCATAGGCCAAGGCTTCCGGATTGGCTTCGGCTAGCATGCTGCCATCTGCGTCTTCTGGCTCGTACTCGTCGTCATCGATGGAGTAGTACCCGCTCTGCGAACCCCAGTCCGCTGCGTAGTCGCTTTCGTACCCACCACCAATATCCCTGAGGGCGCCGGGGCTGTTGATTTCGTTCGCAGCGGCGGCTTCGGCTTCACGCTGCTGCCGCTTCTGGTATTGGTACAGCTGCTGGGTGAGCGTTGACAGTGCAAGCGGCAGGCCAGTGTGTCCGTCCAGCATGGTCCCATCCGGAGCGTAGAATTAGGCTTGTTGTTGCGTGCACCCCAGACCGGCGCCAATGGGGTTTAGAAACAATGGGAAACTCTTGTTCCCGTAGCCACTGCCGCCGCCGGCACCTGCCGTGCCGTCGTTACTACCCTTTGCGAGGCTGTCGAGACTACCATCTTCGACTTGCATAGTACCACGAGAGGAGATGCCGAGTGTCGAGGGGAAGGAATCGCGCTACTCCTTATTCATTGACTTTTCCACTCCCCCCTCCTGGTCAGGATTATTCGCGGAACTTTGAACGGTAGGATTGTTGAGAATAAGTCTGAATAACCCCGTCATCAAAATATAAATCAGCGTTGTCGTCTCCGTAGCCTGCAATTCCATCCCCTTGTTCAACTTCGTCACAATCCGAGTCACTGTTCAGGTTCAATCCCTGATTACCCAGTCGCTGAACGAGTAATGGTTGTTCAGGCTGCATCGCAGCAGGTTCCGGGTTCATGGCAGGAAGGACTTGTGCCATCCCCATCAAATTCAATGATGCTATCGGAGTATCAACATCGATCGGCGAATCCTTCGACAATGCAATGCTAATCCCACGGCTCGGGTCACTCCCTAACGCTAGCGGAACACCTCCCTCATCCTCTATATAGTCCGAGTCGCCGTATATACCCTCATCCGGCATCATGAACAATCCCTCGTTCGCCCGGGAAAACCCCTCATCGTCATCGCCCCCAAAATCCAATTCCAAGCTCAACCCATCACCGTCCCGGTCGTCATCATCATCATAATCGTTATATGGCTCCTCCGGTTCATCTTTATTCGATTCGGCAGCGCTGCTCGCCTCAAAGCTGAATCTGGAAGAATTGGTCATCAAGTGGTGCAGCAGAGACAGCGGATGATCAACAAGAGTGACACCACGAGGTTTCCCATCGTCGAGGTCTCCTTCATTCGAGGACACTACCGAAGACGCCCTACTAATCTGCGTCGTCAGACCAGTAGAGGAAGGCAATACCTCACTGTCAACTACCCCAGGCTTATGCGAGTCTTCAATCGGCGGAGGGTTGGTGGTGGGAACCCTAAGTGGCTCCGGCGCAGCCCGAGTCGGCATACCTGGTGTAATAGGTGTAACCTCCGCTTCCCCAACCTTCCCTCCCATAGACCCCCGATCCTGCCCAACCCCGTCATCAAAGTGTTCCCTAAAAACCGGCGTCCTTTGCTTCTCCAACTCGGCCAACCGATCGTCAATCCCACTGCTCCCTGCATCATCCACGACAACCTCCACTTTCAACAGCTTATTGTTCGGATCCATCAACGGACGGACCGGCGGCAATGGCGATATCGACCTCCCATTGACCGGTGGGCGAACAGCCTCATTCTGGCCCCTCTTTGGCGGGTTCGACCAATCGGGATGTCTGGTACCGTAAATAATCCCAGGGTCGAAATCGCCCGGGAGATCCTTCGCGTTTCGGGTTTTTGCACTATCGCTGAGTAAACCGCTAGCTTGTGAGGAGCGCCTCCGCATGAGCAACGACATGGGGTTCAGGAGAGTCGGTTTGGTGTTTTTCCGATACGAGGATGTTATCGTTGTCGAGACGGGGTATCCGCCAATGCCAACGCCCTGATTGGCAGCATTATTACTACTACTACCACTGCTACTGAGATTATGATGAGAACTTGAGCCGTCGGCGGGAGTAGCGTTAGCAACCTTGACCTGCTCCGATAAGGTGGACAGCTTTGTGTTCGGTGCAGGCTTCGTCGACAGCGGTTTCGAGCTGTGTTAGCGTGGGCGAGGCGGTGGAGGTGGTAGAGGGGGGTGTACCGTAGTCATCGGCGGCTCCGACACGTACGATGAATTGGAAGTACGCGGTCCGGACGAACCGGAGGTACCCTCCACGAGCCATTGCCCCAGCGAACCGAGCCCGGGAGAACCACTGCTTATCGAAGGGAGGGCATCGAGGGGGGGAACGCTGGGTGGGGAGGTCCCTGGTGGTGGTGGATGCGGCGACGCTAAATTGGTGGATGAAGGGGACTTTGAAGAAGGAGGTGGCACGGCTGAAGCGTTCCCTGGCTCGAAGCGGAGCGACGGTGGTAACAGAGCATGACGGGAAAATGCAAAAACTGGTGAAGTGGCCATGTATGGGGCAACAGAGTGGGACCAGAGCAACCAAACAAGCCCTTAAGTTAGCAGTTATGCAGGTAATACCGATATGATGTCAAACCCCTTATGAATGAATTAACCGAAAACCTTACATATCATCTAACTTAAAAACTTTGAGCAACGCAGCATACTGTACCGTATTCCTTCGCCATGTCGACACAGGTGGGAAAACCTCTTCTCGCAGCCTCGCAGCTTACCTGGTTAGGCCCTGTTCGGCAACCCACAGTATAAAAATGCTCAGTATTTCTGAAAACAACTTATTTCCTAATAGCGAACGCAAAAACCACTCTATAACAATAGTTGAACCGTAGAAGGATGAAGAATATCCATTAGCATATGTTGGCCAAAGGAGAGGCTTATCAGAGGCCTTACTAGCAAGGAGTAGCAGAAATTGTGATGTTGCGAAATACTGCATGTCTTGTCCCTCCGTATTTTGCAACATCACCATTTTTGATACTACTTGATGGTCAGGCCTTTTATGGATCTCTTCTTCACGCATAGTATGCGAATTGGCATTCTCTATCTCTCTACGGTCCAATAATTGTCATAAAGTATCCTTTGCGTTTACTATTAGGAAATAAGTTGTTTTCAGAAATACTGAGTATTTTTATACTGTGGATTGCCGAACAGGGCCTAATTTAAATGTCAAAGGCAAGTACGGTGGCCTATTAGTTTGCGTGGGGGTAAAGTTATAGCTAGACACGGCTTTTTAACCTTCACCATATTACAACAGCAATACATCCAAGTCCACCATAATCCACCCTATCTCTCCAGCAACCGAGGCGTAAATTCGTCAAGCCAGAAACCCTCTTCTATTACTAATTAACTAACCGAGATAATAGAAAAAATTTCTGGCGAACAAACTCTGAAAGATTTTTTCAGTATGGGCGACACAATAATAAGAACCATTGTGCCTCTAAAAAAAAAGAAGAAAAAAACTCATCTCTACTTACACAGTCATGGCTATTCTCAACATCACAGACCATCACTCATATACATAGTCAAAATTTATGTTGCAATGCGCGAACGTTTCGAGAGAGAAGTGATAATACCCAATAGTAATGATCATTAATTAAGTAAACCGCTACTAGAATTATAATAGGAAAGATACAGTCCACCTATATAATACAAAAGCGGTTGAGTCCTACGAGTACCACCCGTACTTCCACAATAAGGAACAAAGACATTCAAAAGAAAATACAAGGAACAAAAGAAAGAAACCTATATAAGCGAAAGAAAAGAGGGGTCTTGTGCGGAACCTCCGCAGGGATGTCTCACGACTGTCCAATCAATCCCCACCAAGCCCCTGTCAACAATACTCTGCGTCTGCCCGCGACATCTGTCGCAATAAATGCTACACTAGGTAAAATGTTTTAAACGGCGATGGGGACCGCAACCTCGAAACTGCGAAATCACGATAACTAAAACAAAACGCTAAGAGTTAAGGAAACACAAAAGCCTTTGAAGAGCCGCCAAATACGATGAGTAATCTATCAAGCAAATAGTAACTCAAGGGTCCAGGATCTACCACTACTCGAGTACAGGTTAAATCGCTCCGCTGAACCCTGAAAGAGGAATTAGGACGGTACTCTTAATGTATCATACCGGGCCATTTGCAAAAGACCGCAACGCAAATTACTTGATCAATAGACTCGACCATTGCCATGTCCACTAACTGAAGTGCCTACGGATGCATTGACTCTAGCATAACCGGATACCATACTTTTCCCCATTCCGAATAGCTAAAAAATTCACTAGCTTACTAAGTTAACTTCATACTCCGCCCTCCCAAGAAGCCGAAAAAACTACCATAATTGGCGGAGTTCGTCCAAAGAAGAAGAAAAAAGGCCCAACTCTGCTTCAGCCCGTCCACGCATGCCGTTACACTTCAGCGCAATTGTCTCCGAAAAGGTAACAATTATCACCACTCTCCTCCGCTGCATGCTCAGCTATCACAGACCATCACTCGTTAAATTTTAAGGGGTAAGTGTTGGAAAACGATTCAAAGATCAAGGTATGTACCGGAACTGTGCGCTTAGGAGTAATGCCTTAGTTTCTTAGTTCTATCTTAGAGGGCCGAAGGCCTACTATTTATACAGTGAAAAAAGCAACATATACCCGCAGCGGCAAAGAAGGTAAAGGAAACATTATGGAAGACATGAGAAGGTACATGAGAACAGAATTGCGTATGTGATTGAGTAGTGGCATAAGAGACAAGCCGAATGTGGTAGGTTAAACTTAAAGAGAAGGAAACTAAGGGGGTAAGCTCACATACTATACGACACTCACAACCCAATAAACTACAGTAACCTCCCGTAAGCCTACTAGAGGTTCTTGGCTAGTCCAGAATAAAAAGTACCTTCGATTTCAATGGAGATGTACTAGTGAGGGGCAGTGGGGGGAGTTCCTCCATGACATGCAGGCGAGAAAAGGAAACCCCAATTTTCGTTTTTAACTACAGTCAGCCCCCCTGCATCGCGGATTGATACTGGGAATCTAACTTTCTTGCTCGCTAGTGCCTTGTGCAAGAAATCTTCCTCATACCGTATTATGTTAGCCAAAGCCTCATTTTCAAATCCTACCTAAAAATCACCCAGTCGGGCGGTTAGCAATATGAGATTCACTCGGTATGGGAAAACTCAATCCATCAGCACTCGCAGCGACACGGATTCAAGAGACACTATCACCCGGTATCAGATGTTATCCTTGTGATAGAATATTTCAGTAGTACACCTTCCAGCTTTGATTTACCGCCTGGCATAAATACTATGCTGCACAGGAATGTACCGTATCATTCGAACACCAATGTCCCAGTCATGGCAAAGCCTTCCCCTACCCAGGTGGGGGGTTCTTATTGGCTCATGAGGCCGACCCGGGCATCTTACAGAATGCCCCGAAAAGGGAGAGAGAAAAAGAATCGTGGCGAGCAAAAGGAGATTA
Source organism: Tuber borchii (assembly GCA_003070745.1). NCBI lineage: Eukaryota > Fungi > Ascomycota > Pezizomycetes > Pezizales > Tuberaceae > Tuber > Tuber borchii. Next base: position 69,559 of record NESQ01000199.1, on the reverse strand, counting down.
GGGCGGGAAGGGATATCCTTCTCAACTCACTGGCAGGTTGAAAATAGACAGTGCCGGGGGTCGTTCAATCACACTTGACAAGCCGGGATAAGATACCGGTGTTCATAGAGCGGGAGCAAACTCCATTGTTAAAAATAATCGTTATTCCATGAATTTTCCTTGATGAACGGGAGCAAAAAGTGCAGACAAGCTCCCAAGTTCCAACCTGACCTTTGGATTCAAAACAGGTTGTGTGGGAGCATGATATTCATTCTACCATGTCCATAATTGACGCTAATTGCTACTGGACTTTGGTAACAGCTAGCTCACTGGCCGCGTTTCACGAGTGTCTGGAATTACTTGCGCTTCATAGATTGTGTTCTCTATGCTTGTATATATCTAAACAACCCTTCTGTCTGCACTTCATAAGGGAGGAAAAAATGGGGGGACTGGGGGGGGGAATAAACGAACAATAAACGTACAAAGGGATTAACAAACAGAGGACAATAGGGAAAGTAGATACAATAGAAATTTCAAGCCGTATTAGCTTATCTCAATGAGAATAACCCCTCACCAACACCAAACTCCAGATTATAAAGAGAAGCTAACAAATCCCGACTCAACCACATAAATAAGAAAATCTATATAGAAACTTAGAGGGGAGAATGGCAAATAGGCGCATCCCCATCACCTATGATTTCATGCAATCAAGAGGAGATATTTATGAGTTTATGTAGTAGGCGTACCCCGGAGGGACAGGGAAGACAGCGATTACTGGAAGACGATGATTAGTGTTACTGTAGGAGCTAGGGAGGGGGTCAGAGTCGGGGGGAACCAGTAAGGACAGGCATGTTTATGGAGCTGTTGCGGTTGTTGGACAAATGGGACATACCGTAGGCTATCGGTAGTGGGGAGGGGTGAGGGAGAGATGTACCCCACAACCTTATGTCGGGCTGGGAGCGGCAGATACCCGGGGCTGTAGCAGTGCTACCACCCCAGCATGGCCATGACGAGTGGCATAGAAGAGGGGTGTTTTGCCATACCTATCCTGTTTGTCGGGGTTGACGTCGCCCCGCCCGAGTAGCATTTTCACCACCCCTTTGTGCCCATTCTCAGAAGCACCCGAGAGTGGTGTTGCGCCGCAGATATCCGGTTCGTCGGGTCTAACGTCGCCCTGTCCTAGTAGGATTTTCACAACTTCTTCGTGCCCATAAAAGGAAGCATACCAGAGTGGTGTTCGGCCATAATTATCCGGTTTGTCGGGTGTGACGTCGCCCTGTCGGAGTAGTATTTTTACTATTCTCCCGTGCCCAGCCTGAGCGGCACCCCAGAGCGGTGTTCGGCCGAACTTATCTTCGTTGTCGGCTTTGACGTTGTCCAGCCCAAGAAGTATCTTTACTATTCCTTCGTGCCCATGCTGAGCAGTGACCGAAAGTGGTGTTCGGCCATCGATATCTCGGTTGTCGGCGTTCACGTCGTCCTGTCTGAGTAGCATTTTCACAATTTTCTCGTGCCCATACTCAGCAGCACACCAGTGTGGTGTTCGGCCAAGGGATTCCTGCTTATCGCGGCGGGTGTTGTTGCGTCTGAGTAGTGTTGCCACCACTCCCTCGTGCCCCTGCCAGGAAGCACATAGGAGCGGTGTTCGGTCGCCGATACACCGCTTGTTGGGGTCGATGCCGTCCTGTCGTAGTAGTACTTTCGCCACCTCCTCGTGCCCATTCCAAGCAGCCCACACTAGAGGTGTACCACCTAGACAGTCTGCTTGGTTGATATCACAACCTTCCACCTCTACCAAATGAGTTACCACCTTAACAATCCCGAAGAAGGATGAACAGTGTAAACTACTGAACTTGGGATATTCATTGCGACCAGGAAAGAAGAGGCGCGATTTCTCTGCATCTAGAAGGAGTTTTATAGATATGTGGTTATTGTAGTCCTCAAATAGCTTCAGCGCGAGCTGTTTCGCGTTGTCCGAGAGCTCTCTTTTTGCATGTATTCCCCAATATAGAGAGGCGTATTCCAAAAAGGGTGTGCACCAGAGGTCGAAAGAGAGACTAGTTGAAAGAGCCTTGACTTGGTGAGAGTTCAGGTAACTTAGACAGGTCTCTGCAATTGTCGCGTGAGAGGTACTAAAAAGCTGGGAATGAGCCCGGAAGTACTCATGAAGAGTGAAATGGATAAACCGGATTATGGAAGTCTCCTTGTCTATGGAAATAAGCCCTTGACAACAGCTTAGCAATGTCTCTATTAGAGGGATTTCGGAACGCAGAGTTAGGGATCGCTATCTCCGTGACAACGGAGCAAAATGTGACGGTAAGCTGAAAGTGAAAAAAGGGATTTCGCAGTTCTAGGGAACAATTAGCCTGTGAGTAGGATTAATAAGCAATTTTACTACATAGAAAAAAGTGAAAAGTGATTGTATTCTTTGAATGAAAATAGGTGATGATGAACCCACAACTGACCTGTTTCAAGACTCTCAAATCTTATCTTTTATTATGTCTTCTTTTACACAATCCTCAGAGGCACAAGGCAGTGCTCCCACCCATCGCCGTATATATCTCACTGATGAGAAGAAGCTCATGCTTGTGAGACTTTGTGTTGAAAATCAGGCAGATTTTCAGGATAGAAGAAAGGGTCAGTTTTGGGCGATAATATCTGATTTGCTTCACCAGGAAGCAGGTATATTTTTAAAAGATCCTGCAGGTATGTTTGCAGAAGTATATATGTATTTAGGTATTTAAGATTAATAAAAGATTGGAAAAAAAAATGAGGGATGGTAAAAGGATTGGTAGCTAGTCAACGCACACAACTGAAGGTTCAAGGCCGTGATTCGGGCACCGTTTAGGATGATACCAACTTCACTCAGGCAGTGGATAGGTGGATTGAAGTAGAAGAAGAGCGGGAGCATGTAAAGGAGCTTGCACAGCAGCCAAAGACGCAAAGTGCACGTGAGGTACAGGAGGCTGAGGTCTATCGCTCGAATTTGCTCCGGAGTGCTCACCTCAAGTGTTACCTTTCAAGTGAGAGTAGTGATGGGGGGAATAATAATAAGAGCGGTTCAAAAAGAACTCGTCAGGGATCAGGAGACAGTGAGAAAGAAATAGAGGACTTGGTGAATCCAGAAGAACAAGGGGTTTCTACCAATAACATACAGCGGATTAGTTCAATAAGAAAAAAGACAAGAGAACGAACAGTATAAGAAGATACACATGAAATGATTACTGCGGTGAAGGGGATGGGAGATGCTGTTGCTCTGGTTGCAGAGAAGCTGGGCAGGCAGGGAGAAGGTTCCAGTAGGTTCTTAAATATGGAGCAACGGCTGAATACTAATGAGGAAAACATACGACAAGAGGGAGATTTAAGGCAAAAGCAAGCAGAAAGGGTGGAACAACAGCAAGAGAAGACAAATCAATTGTTGGAAGGAATTCTGTTAAAGATTAAAAGTGATTAAAAACATTTGCTTATTACAAGTGACAAATAATTTGACAAGGGGGATCACAATAAAAGCGATGACAAGTTTTGTTTCTGTACAAACAAGAATGAATATTAGAAAGGTGAATAGCAACTAAAAAGTAACCTACAACAGGAGAAAGACCACTTTGCAAGCTGCGTTTATATCCATTGAATGCCCAAAGGTTCATTGTTTTGCTAAAACCATGCTCAAAACTAACTTGCATGCTTGATATATGCGCATTCATCGCTTTAAGAACTGAATTGAGCGGTGATCCAATAGTAGCCTTATATCCACTAATAATTCCATATGATAATGCATATGCTGGATCACCATACAAATAAGATCTTTCATCAATTGCCGTGCCCTGATTGATTTCTCTTAAATGATCCTCCAATCCTGAATCCACATACATTCTCCAGTGTCCAATTTTCCAAACCACGGACCTGCCAAACTGGAAACTATTCTCTCCGGTGTTAATACTGCCTGAAATTTGAAGCAGTGGGACTTCTTATATCCTGAATAGTAATACCGTTGATGCCGGATCGGTCGACAAATTGTACGCATTATTCCATCAATAAATCCGCAAATACCTTTCATGCAACCCTTTGCCCCAATAACTCCTGAGTATCTTTGAATTTGCCGTCGCGTAACGTTAGCAAAAAATATTCTCCCTCATGTATTACCTACATATCTCCCTGTATCTGCTAGTAATACCACTTCCCCCGGTCTCTCCTGTCCCTCATACATTTACTGCCTTTCCTAAAGACCCAACAGGCCTTCTGAAAGCCCCATACATGCCTTTGACGCCATTTATTGTCCTCTTTTGCAGGTGGCCACTTGCTTGCTCCACTAAAGAGGAGGTCTCGCTTAACTGACCCTTGTTTTTTTTTGCATTTCCATCCAGGCCATGTTGGCTTTTGTGCATCCACTTTATACCTGTGCGCATCCGGAACAAGCTTGCATGTCTCAGCACCCCATCACCCCCTTAGCGCTCTCCCTTCTCCTTGATTTCTCCGTTATGGATTTTGTCCACCTAGGGATGTTCTTCACCTCATAACATGCACTCTCTACCCCTGGTGCGCGTCCAGAACAACCTCGTCTCTCTCAGCGTGCCATATCGGACTTTGCTCTCTATCTCTGCCCCTCGATTTCTCCGTTATGGATTTCGTCCCCTGGGGGACATTCTTCAGGTCATAACATCTACTCTCTACCTATGTACAGGCCCTACACACCCTTCTGTTTCAAAAGTACACATGCCAAATCTGTTTTATTTCACTAAGGCCTGTATCTTTTGAGCCTCCTCTCGTCCTTCTCCTGACATTCATGATTCCCTTTGCCTTTCTGTACCACTCATATTTGTCGCCTCGGTTAGTTCACCATTGATATCCTTAGGTGTCTCAAAATGCACCGCTACAAATCCCCTTTATACTATTTTTTGTTTCTTTCTTTCCACTATAAAGTGTTGAATAAATTCTATTAAATGTTTCTAAATCAATCCTACTATTTACATACCAGCGGTTGTTATCCGTACCACTAGTCTCGGGTACTAAATGCGCCATGCCCATTATCCGTTTGATACTAACGACTATCTCGGTTGAACCGTTTGGACCTTTCGCCATCCCCAAAGTAACGGTAACAACTCCCATTATATCGCTGAGCTTCCCCGAGTTCTCAACATATAGTCTATCTACTAATACAAGGCTATCTACTAAACTCGTTCCTGGGTCTCGAACTTTCATTATCGAAACCAAGCAGATCGGATAACAGCCTTTTAGTTCTGTATAAATACTTCTATTACCCGAATTCACCCATACCCCATCATTCTTGCTCTGCCCTGTTGACCTCCAACACTTGGTTCCTGTACACCGAAGAAGGTACCAAGTGACCTCTCTCTCATCCTGAAAGTTCTCTACCGGGAAACGTAAAAGCCGACATATCTCAACTGGAAACTGTTTAACCGAATCCACATCAAAATGCTGGCTCAGAGACGACTTCCGTCGATAATAATCGATTAAATAGGCCAGAAAAGATCTCAAACTCTGGTAGAGCTGGGAAATGGTTTCCACAGTTGGTGTGAAACCCATTGGTTGTTTAGTTACTGAACTGACTTGCCGTTTGTGGTGTTTGTGGTGTACTTCATCTCGAATCGGATGTGATAGATCTGCTTGGATATTCATTTCATTAATTTTGAAGCTGTCAAGTCTAGAATATGATTGTAGTATTTCTTGGCTTGCATCTTTTTTATTTGACCGTTGATAGTCCTCTCTGATAATTGTGTTGTGACTTGTTTCACCCGCCTCGGTAGAATACATTTGAATGTTCCCAAAGCACGGTATATGGTTCCCAAAGTGACTCAACAGATGTATCTTAACAAAGTTAAAGTCTTCATCCTCATCATATATATCTGCAATAATTCAATCTAAATCGTGACGTTGCTCATCCGCAATACGACGTCTTTTGGCAAATGTACCCCCCAAAAGGCGGTCTTGATTGAGTACATCACTATGCTCACCTTGAATTCTAGCTGTAAGCTCTCTCACTTTCCTGGCAGTGGACTTATCCTTTCTGTACTCCTTAAAAATGACTTTGTGATCATGAAAGGCCTTAAGGAACTGTTCGAGGTATTGAATCGTCTCATCGGTATGGCTTGTGTATTGTGACATTAGAGTAAAGTCGACAATCTACCGGACCCAGGTTACAGCTTTGGTGAATATGGGACGTTCTACGGCACTGGGATGAGGTAGGGAGGCTGCAAAACATGGTAGTATCAGTTTAACTAGATTCTTCATCTCTAGTCCGGTCCACTGAGAGATCCGACTATACTCTTTGTTCGGCGCAGAATAGCGATGATAAACATTTAAACTCTTCCAGATAGCATCGAATGCTTGTAGCTGTTTGTATTTCTTTAGAAATCCGATAACCCATTTCATGAGGTGTGTTTCGAATATTCCCTGGTACACGACTAGGAGAATATCTGGTTTAGGCAGGTCGGATTGCTGAACGTTTGGAAGCCCCCAAAAGATGCTAGGAAGCAATTTGAAACCACAATCTGTTAGTTGTTGCTTGGCCAGCTGGTTGTTTTCACAGTATTTGTTGAAGAGATATTGGGATTTCCTATAATCTTGTCTGGCTGCAGAACGTCTCAAATGGGACCCTAGCTGTTCTGGTCGAACATCACAGACAGCGCACTGATTTTGTTGAATACCGTGCAATGTTATATTTTCCAAGTGATCTGCAATCCATGCCGAGAGGCTTAAGAAACACAATCGGACCTTTTCATCGGCGGATTCAACCTCAAGTCCGGAGTTCCCCAATGCAATAATTGGTGGAAAGATCATTTCCATCAAATCACAAAGAATCTCATTGTTAACCTGCCTTTGCCGTGCATCTCTTGCTGCTACACCCAGCATCTTTGGGGGGACGGGCAAAAGCGCCAAAATACCGGTTGAATGTTTCGAGGGTTTTTTCCGTGTACTGGATAGGATATTTCCAATTATCATGTAGATTGGCCAGGCTTTCTTATCTCCCCAGAAATTGGTCAAACACGTAACGTCTGAGGAACATATGATTGGTACGAGTGTTGCTCCATCTGGTAATTCATCCTTTGCTGGCTGTTAATTTTATGTTCTAGCAAACAGTATGGAAGCGCCGTTGAACGTCGTATTTGAACCTACCTATATCTTCTACCACTAATCAGCGGTATGCATCTCCAAATCAACTCTCTGAGGTGGTTCTTCGCTATTCCATTCCTTCACAGGGGCGTAAACTAAATCTTGAGCAAAACATCTTTGACCAAGTAAATATTTAGCACAATCAATAGGATTGCGGAAAAGGAATTTCTATATTACGGAATCTTCGTCTGGTCCTTCCTCATCTGAAATTTCTTACTTTCGGTTAGAAAAGGACATTCGAGGGTCCATTTACTGACAGCTTCACTAAATGATACAAACCCCTCTTTCCAGCTCTGGATTCCCATACCTGATTCCAACTGATCAACTTCATCAAGGAGCTGATAAGCAGAGTTATTATTACTGCCCTCAGGCCTCAAGTGGTTCTTGAAATATCTATCCATGTGATTCTTTGGTACCTTGGCTTCAATAAACCACCAAGCAAGCTCAAAGTCCTTCTTGCTTCTGAATGGTGACCACATCTTTTCTTCAGATCTTTCGGACTGTACAACATCCCGTAGTGACCTTCCCGCAGTGGGATGTGTTGTCGGTATCGCTAGTCCAACCGATGGTGTGCTTTCCTCAGTGTCCGAATAATTAAGACTTTCCACATCCGAATCAGAAGCGTTTACTTAGAGATCAAGCTCATTTGCTTCAATATTGGTTTCAGTCATACTAAATTCTTCCCCAAGTAGATTGGAGGTTAGGTCAGAGTCGACAGGCTGGGAGATTCGTGCATGCCGTTCTTCGTCGCAAATAGGCTGTACAAAGTCAAAATGCACTGTTTCCATATACTTCTGGTACCATGTACTTAACTTGTATTTTCTTCTGCAGTATGGCCATTGAGACTCTTGTACCATTCTACAAGAAATTATATTTGATACACAGCATAAAAAAGACGCGAAAATCAAAATTAGTTTTCGAGCCTGATCTCACTGTGCTTGAACGCTTGTGATAATTGAATAACTTGTTCTTGACCGGAACTGTGTTATAGATAGATGTTATTGTACGCAAAAAGGTGCAAATAGGACGAAATTCGTCGTCACACCGTCTGTTCATTAAATTCGAGATATTTCAAGGGATAGAAAAAATATGAGAACTTGAAACCCTTTCAATATGTGTTGTGTGGCCTGTTTGTAATTCAAAGGCCAACTGTTCGGGTCGGTCTCACCTTCCCCTGAGCCAGATTGTACTAGTACTCGTACTTGAATGACGTTCTGCGGCTCAAAACTCCCTTTTCACATTAACTTTCAAACTAAATCCAGGTAGGGCGTTAGAGGTCCTCCAGGCATGAACATGAACGACGGCCCAGAGCCACGACAGACTCCTACAAATCTCGAGAAGACCTTACTTAATACTTATATCTACAATTACTTTTTAAAAAATGATAGGCAATGCAAATTATACCCTAAACCTCAGGTGTGCTTTATTCGGCATATTGCAGACTTTGAGAGGGCCAAACCTAATGACAAGCGCTCATCTACCATACCCTAATATTCCTTATCCGAACCCATATCAAGAAAGCAGGGGTAGTCACAAGCCTGCCTCACGAACCATCTCCTCTACACCTCCGGCGATTGAAATCTCAACACCATGGGAAATCATTGTCGGTTGGTCCCCCCCTCTCCACTCTTCTGATGGCCTCGCTGCCTAGGAGGGTGATGCTCCGGTCTCCTCGCTCCTCCCTCTGATTCCCTTCTGATGGCTTAGGTATCTGGGTGCCTTCGTCTAGGGGTTTCATGCTCTCCCCCCTCTCTCTCCGCACCTGCTTTGTTGTCCTCGCTTAGCACATGCACGGTCGGCAACCCATTCGCCTCGTTTTAGGCATAGCGCAGCTTCAGGTTATTGGTGAAGTAGTGGCCCCGGTGGCTCTGTTCTCTGGTATTGCACTATCTCCTGAGCGCTACGGTCGGTACGGTTGCATTGTTGAAAAATTGTGATCCCTTGGTGGTCCTTTGCCTCGTACTTCTCGGTGTTGGGTCTACCCCTCCTTTTTCGCCGCCCGGTCTCGTCCCGTTGCTTGGTTACAGCTACACCACGATCTTTGGCTGGCACACTACTGCTCTCCTCCCTTGGCTCTGTACCACTATGATGGTCTTGATTTTGTCTTGTTCCTAGGGGATTTCAGCCTTTCGCCTCTGACTTCGCCCCTCAGGGGGTGCGGTCATGCATTCCTTCTGGTCCGGGTTCCGGTGACCACAGGGTCTCGCTTCTTACGCCACACGTCTCCGCTGTGCCGGCTCAGTTATATGGATCTCCCTCTGGTCCTCGCCTCGACTCTTCGCTTCTGGGCTATATGCCCCGGTCACTACTGGCCCTTGTGTTATGATCGTTGTGGGTTGGTTCATCCGCCCTTTTGTCTATGGGGTTGGGTTCTCAGTGGGTGTGAAGTTTTCTTTGTTTGGTTCATAGGTTTCTCCCTGTCGTTTTGGGGCTTTTCTTTGGGGTTGACGTCTGTGGAGGTTTTTGGTTCGATGTTTTCAGGCCTTTGTTTCTCTCGTAGTTTTTACCAGTAGTACCGGGCTTTCGCTTTCTACCTCTATTCAAAGTAGTTTTGGTTAGTCGGGCAGGGTCAGATGGTTTTAGCGAGGGGGGCAGGGGATGGACTGTAGTTGGAGGTTTTTTGTCTACATCGGCGATGAGCTGGAGCGACTTTGTACCTAGATAGCTACCGGCTTAGCAAACAAATATAAATGGGAGATAAAAAAAAAAACAAAAAAGAAAAAAAAAAAAAAAGTCACAAGCCTGCCTATTACATTGTTGTACCTTAAAGCACTCTTGAAAAGCTTATTCATGTTTGTTCAACCCACCTTTTCAAGTGTACAAGCTTACCTTGTGAGATGTTTGCCTCACGGCAAATGTACATCTGTACTTTTTTGTACAGGCACAGAAGGACATTCTACGTTCAAGTTGGGACGTTTAACAGTCTCTTTCAAACTCGTCTGAGTTGTTAGAACTCTTGATACTACGACAAACAGCTTGAATAGTACGCTCTTCCTTATATAAACCCCTCGCTACCCCGGGATTTTCCTTCTCCACTCCTTCATTACTTTCTAATCAATCTACAGCTTCTTATTGTCCTTCTTAGTCCTTTAAAAGCAACGTTTCCCTTCACAACGATAGGTTGTATATAAACGAGAACTGTTTTCCAGGATTATACTGTCTCACTCATATTTCACACCAACTATACTGGTAAGCCTTATCGGCGGTTTCTAACGTCCGAAATGAGCCGTCCTCAGGCCTTTCGTAGGCTATACTGATTGATATCCATAGAATTCCGTTAACTTACCGTTAATTGAAGCCAAGCTTTTCGACCGCTTCTACCTCCTAAAAGTTAGTTTGTACCATAATTGGTCCCTTTTCATCCTGCCTTGGCCTCCTAGAGATACCAACCCGAGGGCTGGTCTTTCTCACTTCCTTCTGCGGGCACGCTGAAGCCCTGTATAAGTTCTTGAATGAACTTGTGCAGGGCTCGTACGAGCTCTTCTAAAGCCTTAATGTAAAACGATAGCTGACCACTATTCTCTAGATATACTAGCGGCTCCCAGTTTTCGCTTGCTATCCCCCCCAAGAGTTAGTCTTCTGGTTGTCTCATTTGCACCTTTCCCAGATGGAATGATTACTGATCGCTATTTGCTATATGTTTTTTGGATTTCCCATCTTCTTCTGCACGCCAAGAACATCCTTGTCTAATTCTGGTTAGTCTAATACGGGTCCCATTTAATCTTTTTTAGAGAGAATCTAATTGGTTAATAACATGCCTCCGATTCGTGGTCGTGGTCGTGTCACCAATGCCCTCTTCCAGACTGAGCTCAACCTCACTAGTGAGGGACGAACCATGGAAGGGAGGAGATACCGCGCTGTTCACACATACATTCTCCAGAAGTGCAATGAGAGGAATATCACCTCTTGCAGGCAGGCCGGTGATACTTTGTGGAATGTAGTTAGGATGGAGACTGTTACACACATTACCCTACGAGGCTTCCGAGACACATGCAACTCCCCCCGGAACGCACAAGCTCAGGCCTTCCATGTTGCTCTGGATACTGTCAACATGGACATCCTGAAGAAGGCAGCTGAATCTAGTAGGAATGCCCGACTTAATTCTGACGGCGAGAAAGAGGGGGAAGCTGGGGGCGCTGGCGGTACATCTGGATCCGGATCGAGATACGAAAGGGCTGTGGTAATAATGCTATGCCAAACAAGAGTTGGCTGGCGGTTCTCAGGCACTACACTTTACAGGAGCTCGGTGAAGCTGCCTGTCGGTACGTAGTAGACGGCGAGCATCCCCGGTAGTTCATTGGAATTTTCTGCGATATTCAAGGCCTGAATGTCACTCCTAATAGCCCCGACCAGATCGATTTAATCAATGGGGATCACGTCAATGCCTGGCTTCGTCTCTCCCAGTGCTCCACCCTTACTGTCGCCTGCTTCCTCAACCGAGCAGCTGTTGCCTCTCCTGATGGTTGGGACCCTGTTTGTCCCAATACACCTCTTGTTGAGCACAGCCAGAACTATCTCTTCCCTGGCCAATTCGACGTAGCCGAGTTCCACACTGAGCCAGAATCTGACTCTGATGAGGAGCACTATGTGGAGCGCCATGCAAGGTGCAGAAGGGCCTTTCATAGGTCCCACAACGGCTGGCAGAGGAGAATTCGGAGCAATGATCATAGGGTTGTTAGGTTCCAGACCCACTTCCGGGAACTGGTTTCGTGCGCTTGAGTGAGGCAGGGGCTCGCATATATGAGCCGATATGCAGGACAAGATATCCCAATGGTTGCTCTTCCCCCAGGGATCCCACCTCCCCACTGTGAGCTGTCAGTACATGACGGTATTGAGAAGGCGCTGATGATAATGGTGGGGGTAATAGGGGCAATGGGGGCAATGAGGGTAATGGGGGCAATGCCTAGGGTTTGTTTGCGCCAGGCAGCGTCTTCTTTGGGCTTTTGGGTGGGTTTTTCTTTTGTTTCCTTGGCTTTCTTAGGTTTTGCTTTCATTTCTATCTATGGGTTCGGTCCTAGCGGGGGGGTTGGGGCTTGTTTGTCATGGGTAGTGTCTTCTTGGGTCTTTCGGGTGGGCTCTCTTTGGATTCATGGGTTTTTTCTTACTTTGTTTTGCTCTCATTTCAATCCATTTGTTGGGTTTTCTGAGACTTGTTTTGTGCCGGGCTGCGTCTTCTTCAAGCCTATGGGTAATTGTTCTTTGGTTTTATGGGCTTTACTTCTTTGCTTCTGCTTTGCTTCTATCTATTAATTGTTGTCTTAATCCTGGTTGCGCTGTCATCTGACCTTCCTATATTTTACCCAGTAGTCTTAGATTTTAATGTTTTTAGTAGTCTTTTTATTTCTAGAATTAGTTGAGTGCAATAGAAAGCTTTTCTGGGACACTAAACGTCCCTTTTATCCTTTATCCTATCCTAGTATGTATAATCCAATCTTTTGAAATAATAAGTTATGTTCATCTAAGCCTCGCATATGAAATCCTGTCTCTGCAATCTCGAATAGACAGTCTCTATTCGGCTCAGAGCCATCCAGGTAGGTAGCCTTTGAGACATTTGGAGGCCAAATGGCTGTAGGATAGTCCAAGCCCATGCCAATGATTCTCACGGACCTTGGGTCATAGCTATGAGTCCGTGTAGTAACAATAACATAAAGCTCGTTCGTCCTCAATACTACGCTGTTCATCCCCAATATGACTCTGTGAGTTCGATTCTTGTCAGAGCTTTTATCTCTACATCTAATTCCTTTTTCTCCTCTAGTTCTTTCATATAAACGTGCAATCATGAATGGAAATACGAGCAGAGGTCAGTCACCCCTCCTGGAGGGCAATGTGAGTTCTCCCAAACTTAAATATCCCATTCTTGACCAGAGGAGTAGGACTAGCCCCCCGAGCCCAGGCACTACATCAGCAAAAATTTAACATGCGTCTGACGCGCGGGCGCTGCGTCCTGACGTATCACTCGTCAATTTTTTCGTCCCCTGCGTCCCGTGCGTCCTGACGTGAGTTTTAACGCCCGTTGCGTCTGAAAGCTGGGTTTCACTCCACTGGCGTCCTGGCGCCTCCCCACCGCCCCTGGCCCTAATGTATCGTCAGGACGCCCCTCTTCCTTCCTACCCTCTTTCCTACGTCCCGACGCCTCCCCAATACACCCTCTTTCCCTGCCCCTTCTGGGTCTCCTCCCGACGCACTCTCTCACTCATGGAGCGACGTCCAATCTCTTTCGGGGGAGCGACGTACTACTAGCTCTAGCCCACGATACTTGTAAATTTCACCCACGGTCTGACTAGCGTAATTCAAGAAATTTCAATTTCTATGTCTACTAGTATATACTACTCCTGATCTCTTTCGTCTATATACTGATCTCTTTCCAACCTCCTGGCTCCGCCGTTTCCCACGCCCTGGCTCCGCCGTTTCCCACGCCCAACTTTAATAACTTATATACATCCGTGTTAAATCATATAGGACCAGCCCCCTTTTGCGTGGTTCAATAGATCTCGTTAAACGTCCTTAAATCGATCCTGCTGTTGACAAGCCAGCGCCGGTCCGTTTCTGGTATGAGATGTGCTAGGCCTATGATCGTTCCTATATCCACAATTGTCAGTTCCCGGGCGTCATCCCTCAGATGAACCGTCACAAGGCCGTGTACGTCTGACGGGCGCCCTGAGTTAACCACACTCATCAATTGAACGCCTGCAAGGCGGTAGACAGTTTCCTGGTGCGTGTAATCCCTGATTTTGAAAAGAGCTATGAGCTTCGCCGGGACACGCCCCCTAAGCGCACCATACGTCTGCTCGCCACCAGCCTGTATCCAAATAGAATCATTCCTGCTCGCCTGGTTACGGAAGAGTCGAGTACCAGTGCACCGGGCCCGGTGTATGTCGTAAACATCGGTTTCCTGGAACGCAAGCACTGGGATTTCAAGTGTCGTCATTAGTTCAACCGGTAGCGATCGAAGTACCGCCAGATCTTCAGGAAGCCGGCGCCCGAGTGGCAGGTTCAGTCGGCTATATCGTATCAATTCTCGACAAATTGTTTCCAGGGAGATATCGGACACTCTGCTAATATCGACGACGTTGCGTATCTCATCACGACGTCCTTTCAGAATCCTATCATAGGCAGGTGGGACTGACGCGGTTCTCGTTTTCTCTAAATGCTCGACTACCTCCGCTGGTAGATCTGCTCCGGTACGTCGCAGGAATTCTAAGTTCAAAAGTCTCATCCGGATCGCATGCTGCCGGCCGTAGCTGCTTAGTATCTGTCGCGCTGCGTCAATTTTGTTTGAACGTCGATACCCGTCCTTGATCTGCTCCTTGTGCGCGAGCTCTCCAAACTCGGTAGAATACATAGGAATATTGCCAAACTGGTAGATGTGCTCGCGAAAGTGAATTATTAGATGCATCTTAATAAAGTTGAAATGGGATTCGGCGTGGATCAAGTCCATACGTTGGTCGTTTTCTTCTTGGCGGTCTTCCTCGCGTACCCGGGGCCTCTTCGATCTAGCGACTGACTGGTTTACTAGCGTACGCTGGCGGTGTAGCTCCTTGCGCAGCTCATCAGCCTTGGCCTGCGTCTGTTTCGATATCCTAAACTCCAAGAAGATATTTTTCGTCTCGTGAAAACGCTTCGCATAGTTTTCCATATACTGTCTGGTCTCATCTGTATGGCTTCGGTATTGAGCCATCATGCTAAAATCAAGTAGCGACCCGACGCAGATGAGCGCACGTTTGAAAGGTTGTACTTGTGTGCTATCAGGCTGTCTCAATGCCACGGCGAGGACTCCCAACAGACACCGCCCTAGAACCCTCATCTCCTTTCCTTGCCACTGCGTAATCTCACGATAAGCTTTTTTGGGCGCATAGAATCCCGGGTACGGCGGCAAAGCCTTCCAGGCGTCGTCGAACGCCTGCTGTCGTGAGTGTTTCTTGAGAAATCCCTGTATCCATTCTATCATATGCTTGAATAGTCCTAGATAAATCGTATGTAGCAAATCCGGCATGTGCAGATCAGGTGCCGAAACTCTTTCAAGTCCTTGAAAAATATTTTCCCCGTCTTTATACCAAGGCGTTCGTAACGTTCGTTTCTTGCGTAATTTCTAGCCCGATGATGATTGGCGCCGGTTCCTAACTCATGAGGAGGGACCTCACATTTAGGACAGGCGTTGGTTTTTATCCCGTGTAGTGCGGCGTTTTCCATATGGTCAGCAATCCACCCAGACAAGATCGGGAAGCATCTCCGGATTTTCCCGTCAGCACAGTCTATTGGGACGCCCTCTAGCGTAGTATCTCTCAAGGGTTCAAAGATGAGTTCGAATACGCAATCCCCTGAAGGGTGTCGGCATTAATCTGTCTCTGGAGTTTGTCTGCTGCAGGGATCTTGGCGAGTTTGGGCGGAACGGGCAATAGCGCAAGAAGGAGAACTGCCATTGATCCAGGTCTGTTACGTCTAGTCGACGGAAGATTTCCGATAGTAATGTAGACTGGCCATGCCTTCTTGTCCCCCGAGAAATTGGTGAGATGCGTCTGATCAGACATCCCAATGATTGGAACCACCGTCGCCCCATCGGGAAGTGTTTCCTACGCACTGTTAACAACCTTAAATGAAGGAGGGCGGAAAACTATACTTGAACGTCCCACCACCAGTCGGCCGTATGCATTTCGGCATATATTCTCTGTCCATTCTGATCGAATTCCCGGTGCGGCGCATATACTAAGTCATCTCGGTAGGTTATCTGCCGAAGAAGATATCTCACGCAGTCCAGGATGTTGCGATAGAAGAATGGTAACGTGCTCTTGCCGTCCTCACTGGCAACTTGTCCTTCGAACCATCGTAGATATGGGCCATCCGGATCCAACGATCGAAGAAGTTTCTCCAGCATATACATGGAGCTATAGCCAATTGACGCCGGGTCACCGAGATCATTTGCAAAGTAATCATTGATCTGCGACTTCGAGGATTTACTCTCAATGAACCAAGATGCAAGTTTGAACCCCTTCGCACTGGTGAATGGAGCCCATGGGTCCTCGCACAGTTTGATATGTTCTTGCTCATATCCGTTGACGTCTCCAATTGCTTCTCCGGCGCGTTCATAATGCGTCTGTTCAGCAGCAGACGAAGACGTGTTGTCGCTAAGTGCGTCAGTATCGGAGTCGTACGTAAGGTCATTAATTGCGTCGCGTTCATATCCGGCCGGATCACTGGCAGGATCTGATTCGTAGTCTGAATCGGGGCGCTCGCTCGGTTCATTCAAGTTCTGATGAATTATGTCGGTTCCGGGGTCGTCAATGCGATTCGGAGGCGGATTTCGTAGGGTAGAAGCAAGTATGATATCGAGATCTGCATGCGCTTTTCGGAGGTGTGCCTCGTATGGGCCTGCACGCATGTATCTTCGACGACAAAATGAACATTTGACCGGCATGGTAGATTTCAGCTCTGTTGATTTCAGGAGTCGTGTGTATATTCTGAGGGTCAGCGTAACTTGAAGGTTGTGGCGATCGTGATCTTAACGCGTAAGGGTGAGAAGCTGGGCCCGGCGCCGCGCACGCTTTGAACAATCACAGTGGAATCGGTTTAGCGTTGTTTGTCGCGCCATCACGTGGGTTCAGCTGTTTATCACTTGCGTTCGACTTGAAACAGATAATGACCGAAACACCAATGCGCCTGAACTGTCAATTCTTGATTCATCTTGAAATCAACTCAAACAATTCATGATGGTTTCAACCTCTCTTGAATGTCTGCGTGTTGTATATAGAATGTGGGTTGATCCCGGCGGAAGGGAGTTCATACCAAGAATAATCTCACAACGCCCACAATATCCACCAATATCTACAGCATCCACCATCTTCACAACATAAGACTCGTATCTTTCAGAAGACTATCTATATAGACCAAAATTCGATCGACATGGCGCAAAATATCAACAATGTACAGTACGTCCACATGGCGAATCCGGGAGTGGGCCAGGCGCCTCCGCCGGGGCAGACCTATCAACTTCCGCCGAACTCTCTCGCAGGGCAAATTAGTATGAGTCGCTCGAATCCTGACAGTACATCAATTACGGCTCATAAATCGAACATGGGGTTCACTGCTATTCCAAAGGACCCGGTGTATACAGCATGGCGGGACCTTGCGAAAGATCTGATGATAGCAAGGAACTATGTGCCGGGAGTCAGGGCCAGTATTTATCCTGACGCCGACTTCCAGCCAATCGTCGCAGGTATGAGGAGATTGCGCCCTGCATGTGATGAACTCGCCACAGCATCGGCTGCGAATAATCTGGCTCGTATGCAGGAGATCGATGAGGCAGTCGTTCAACTCGTTAAGGACTGTGTGAGGAAGTTGTTTACCACAGTAAAGACTCAGGGAGCTGGTGCCGCCCAGGGTCAGCCGGGAGTCCCCTTTGCGCAGGTGATTGTTCCGGCGAATTTACTATCAACAAACGTCCCAGCTCAGTGGGGTCTTGCAACGGCTGTGCCGAACGTAGCCCCAGTTCTCCAAAACGCTCCCCCAGGCAACGCTCCTCCTAATCCACCCAGGAACAACCAAGCGCCAGTACCACCCCCCGCACCTCACGTAGCCCTATTTCCCCACTGGCAAAACGCTCCCCCGGCCAACGCTCCTCCTGATCCACCCGGGAACAACCAAGCGCCAGGACCACCCCCCGTACCTCCCCGACCGGTTGCTGACCCTGCCCCTCCAGTTGATGACCCTGCCCCTCCAGTTGATGACCCTGCGTTACCAGTTGACGACCCTGCGTTACCAGTTGACGACCCTGCGTTACCAGTTGACGACCCTGCATCACCAGTTAACGACCCTGCTCCGCCACCAATCGCACCGCCCCCCCGGCAAATCGCGCTATGGCCAACATTATGCCAACAGGTTAGTTCTTTTCTAAATTATCTGCGTGTTTCATGCTTTCACTTACTAACGAAGAGAATACAGATTGGAGCGCTCTACTTGGGCGCCCACGTGCCGTGCGTATAGCTTATGTCCTGCCTTCGAGACGTGGCCTGGGGCTATCAGCGGAACAAAGGGCAAAGGTAAACGTCCCTGCAAACCCACGAGTACTCCATTGGCGTCCCCCCCACATCGCTGGTGTAGAGTTCGCTGACCTAGATTCCTATGACATCCGTGGACTGTCAGCAATGATTTACAGAACCATAGCTCACCGCCGGATTCGCTACATCGTTGGCGCTACTGGCGAAGGTCGTAGAAGGCTGCGCAGATCTCCCAATCAGCCATTAACCTTCATAGAGTATATCTTTATCGGGCGCGATGAAGACGTACGCACCTGGCTTCTGTCTAATTCAGGTCTCGAAGACCCCCTCGACCTTTTGGTGTATTGCTACCGTGATCGGAATGACGAGAGACCAGACACGGTAGAGCCGAGGAGCCTCCCGTATCTCGATCCACAAGCCGTCCGCCATTGGGCTCGTGACATCCAGGGGGCACGAATAGGCCAGCCGCATTTTCGAGAACTGGAACTAGACGCCGGACATGATGGAGGGCAGGGTGATGAGCCTAACCCCTCTTGCATACCGAGTGATATTCTGTGAGGCTACCAACCCCCTAAATCTTAGTGTACGGGTATAAGACCTAACGCGTCCTATTCAACACAAGAATCTACATAGACTCCTAGCCTTCACAACGCGGGACATATATTTCAATTGTCATACGTCCTGATTCCTATCTTACCCAACGCTCGCTAACGGTCCAGTATCCCACCATGCATTCGAATTCACGGAGTCAGCCAACTGCCCGAGTGGGCAATCTGAACGGGCGTAGGCGCGAAGTTGTACCCGACACCATGGGATCCAGTCAGCCAACTGCCCGAGTGGGCAATCTGAACGGGCGTAGGCGCGAAGTTGTACCCGACACCATGGGATCCAGTCAGCCAACTGCCCGAGTAGGCAATCTGAACGGGCGTAGGCGCGAACTTGTACCCGACAGCATAGGATCCAGTCAGCCAACTCCCCGAGTGGGCAATCTGAGCAGACGTAGGCGCGGCGCCGTACCCGACACCATGGTATCCAGTCAGCCAACTACCCGAGCAGGCAATCAGAACAGACGTGGACGCGACGTCGTACCGGAGGAGTCCGGATCGGGAACACAGCAGAATGAACCAGGCAGCTTCCATAGTACGCCACCGAACGACCAGTTATCAAGTCGGAATTCTTCCCCACCCCCAATTGCCGGACGTCTTGAAGGAAGACTGCCAAAGCGCCCACGCAGGAGCACAATTCAGACCACCGCGTATACCGAACCTGAGATGGAGCCTGATGGACAAGGACATCTGGAACCTGTTCATCTTAGCGACGATAGTGGCGATAAGGAGTACCATGATTCAGACGACGGGGAAGAAACGGAACAAGACACCGAACCTGATGTAGAAGTCCTCGATGGCGCAGATGGCACTCTATCCGGACGACTTCGGGGGTCTCAAACGGCTGAGAGACAGGGAAACAATGACCTAAGGACCGTGCGACTTTCGACCACCTCCGGATCGCAGGACGCAACTCTTGTCCGGCGGACCCCCGCGGCTCGTGTAAGGATAATTCCCGGCAGGGCCTACACCCCACCAGCGTTCCCGTCATCAAGTACAGCACGGTATTCGTCTCCACTTGGAATCCCTAGTACTACTACATCTGGTGTTAGAAGCTCGAGCCCACCAACAAGCGAACTAACCACACCACAGCCCGGGCGCATCAGGGGCGTAACCAACTCACGGCGAAACACGGTGACCGGGGTAGAAGGAGAAATAGTAGTCGTGGCAAAATATCTGATGCTTCAGTACACCCTCTTTGTTGATCCACTCCCGGACCCGGTTACTTTGACGTCAGCGGTGCACGGTGTTTGGAGTCGCGCGCAGGATGAGATTGCAGACGCCGGGAATATTGAAGCATCTGAGAAAAGTCTTGACCTTGTAAGTGCATTCGGACGTGATAAGATACAGGGTGTTTTACTAACTATCAAAGATACGGCAAAAACACTCGGCTGTGCGGGGGCAATTCGTATATTATATAAAAAATAACATAAAGAAATTATACGAATTGGGAGGTGACCCGACAGCTATCGCGCGTAGGGTCGAATACCTCCTCGAAGAGGACAGGTTCATGTGTCCCTCAGATGGATATGAGGTTGGTATCACGGATTGAGAAACCCGGATTTTGGATCACTACTGACTATGAACTGGGCGTAGGAAATAACCTTCCGGTTCCTTGCGCCCCAGATTGCCGACGCAATATATGGTAAGTATTTCGAGGGCAAGAGAACGGTGGGGATCTTAAACCCGGGTTTTTTAGAGTGTATCAATGAGACGATCGTCTGCCTCACATGTGCAATACTCTGCCATACCCTGCGGGCGTGGCGAACTGGGGCACTCCTTGACCCTCCGGAGTTCAAGTCTGAGGCCGTCAGAGGTAAGAGTTTCCTGATCTCCGGGCCTTTCGTTCCGTTCGTTCAAGACATAGAGAGCTCACAAATTCGCAAGATCTTTTCTCACGGCAGAGGAACACATGGCGGGGGTTCCCAAGGGCGACTCAAGAGTTGATGCTCCGGAATCTGCGTGAAACGATCATGGATAAGGTTAACCAAGAAAATCGAGTTCTGAAGGAGAGGCGCGAAGGCTTTGCCGACAATCATGAGGCAGTTCACGCGGAACTGGAGCGTCAGCTATCCAGCCGGAATCCGAGACGACCCGCTGCGCGAGAACCGACACCAATCAACACTGGCGCGAGGGGCCTAGTAGGACGCCTGGAGAGTCAACTGGAGCGTGAGCTATCCAGGCAGGAGCCCAGACGAGCAGCTGCGCGAGAACCGACCCCAATCAACACCGACGGCAGGGTACTAGAAGGACACCAGGAGAGTCAAGATGCGTCGCAGGAGAGCGCCAAGTCATTCGACTTTAGCCAGTCGGCCTTTGCTCGGGCGCTTCGAGGCTTGGATGCTGAGTCGGTGACTTTTGATGACTCACTAGACTTGACGCTGGAGCAGGAGCAGGAGAGCGCTGCCAACCCAGATCTAGCCAGTCGCCTTTCCCTGAACCTGGATGACTTTCAGGAAGATCAGGCAGCTGCGGGGGAGAACGTTCGCCAAAACGGCGACGAGGTCATATAGAATAAATAGATTTACTAGGCCGAGCGGTGTGAGCAGGACGTAGTGATGGGCACGATCATGCTCGATACTCGAGCATGATCGTGCCCATCGTGCCTATCGCTACAGGACGTCGAGGCGATCACAATGTAATAGTAGTAGATAAAATAAAATATGGGAACAAAGCTTAATAGAGTACCAGGCGTGCCAGTGGAGTACTAGTACTAGTGACGAAGTCGTGAACCGGCGTGTAAGATGTTGAGCAATCTCGAAGGCGTCTGGAAGATAGACGTATGGATTCTCGACGGCGTTAGGAGACTTTGGCCTAGCCTCAGATGGTATCCTGCAGGCGTCCAAAGAGTACCGAGCAGCATCGGGACGTGATAGCAAAAGTAAGCTGCATCATGATGCGATTGGTCGAGAAGGTGATCGTCAGGAGGTGAGAGGCGAGGAACAGAGGCCGTCAGGATGCGAGAGGCTAGAATCTGAGGCCGTCAGGAAGGGAGAGGGGAAAATCAGAAGGCGTCGGGACGCAGGGGCGGAGCATTGGACGTCTTCAGGAAGGAGAGGACGCAGGGATCGACGTCGGGATGGCGTCAGGATGCGGTGTGACGGGATGGCGACGTCCGGACGGAACGTCACACGGACGTTGCGTCTAGAATCGCGGTTGACGTTTTGAGCGTCCCGAGCGTCAGAAGCACAGGACGCTCAGGACGCATATTAGAATTTTTGCTGATGTTCAGGCCTTCAATGTCACGGAGAATTCCAATGACCTGCCGGGGGTGCTCGCTGTCCTCTACAGACTAACAGGCAGCTTCGCCGAGCTCGTGTAAATTGTCGTGCCTGAGAACTGCCAGCCAAAGCTTGTTTGACATAGCGTTATTACCACGGTTTATCCATGGCAGCTGGCGAGCCTGTCGAGGCTCGGCACCTATGGTCGAAATGAATATTTTTCATACCAGTTTCTCCTCGTGCACGGTCGGTTGTTGACGAGCAATAGGCCTTTCCTCTCTCGATCCAGATCCAGATGCACAGCCAGTGCCCCCATCTCCCTCATCTTTCTCAACATCGGAATTAAGTCTGGCATTCCTACAAGACTCAGCTACCTTCTTCACTACGTCCATGATGATAGCATCTAGAGCAACGTGGAAGGCCCGATATTGGCTGTTCCAGAGGAGTTGAATTTGGCACGGAAGCCGCTGAGGCAAATTTGTATGACGGTCTAGGTCATAAGTTCATTCCACCTGGTATCACCAGCCTGCGTGCCAGAGGTGATATTCCTCTCGTTGCACTTCTGGAGAATATATGTATGAACAGCACGGTATCTTCTCCCTTCCACAGTTTGTCGCTCACCAGTGAGGTTGAGCTCAGCCCGGATGATGGCAGTGGTGACACGATCACGACCAAGAATCGGAGGCATGCTATTAACCAATTACATTGTCTATAAACAAGACTAAAGGGGACACACAGAAGACAAACCTGAATCAGGAGAGGATGTTCTTGGCATGCCGAGGAAGACGGGAAATTCCAAAGAAATCTAGCAAATAGCTATCAGTAATCATCCCATCATGGGAAAGGTGCAAATGAGCCAAACTGAAAACTAACTATAGGAGGGGATTGCAAGCGAATACGGGGAGCCGCTAGTGTATCTAGAGACTAGTGGTCAGATATCGTTTTACATTAAGGCTTTAGAAGAACTAGTACAAGCTGTGCACAAGTTCATTCAAGAACTTACGCAGTGCTTCATCGTGCCCCAGAAGAAATTGGGAAACACCAGGCCTCAGGTTGGTATCCGTAGTAGGCCGAAGTAGAAAGGAACTGGACGAATTGTGGTACAAACTTATGTTTGGCAGGTAGAAGCGATCGAAAAGCTTCTCTTAAATTCACCGTAAGTTACCAGTATTCTATGGATATCAATCAGTGTATCCTATAAAAGGCCTGAGAACAGCTCATTTTGGATGTTAGGAACTGCAGACGAGACTTACCAGTAGGGTTGGTGTGAAATTTGTGTGAGACTGGTTGATCGCAGAAAACTGTTCTCGTTTATATAAAACCTATCATTGTGAAGGGCAAGGTTGCTTTTGGAGTACTAAGAAGGACAATGAGAAGCTGTAGATTGAAAAGAAGGTAATGAACAAGTGGAGAAGTAAAATCCCAGGATAGCAAGGGGTTTATATAAGAAAATGCATACTATTCAAGCTGTTTGTCATAGTATCAAGAGTTCTAACAACTCAGACCAGTTTGAAAGAGACTGTTCAATGTCAAACTTGAACGTAGAACCTCCTTCTGTGCCTGTACAAAAAAGTACAGATGTACAGTTGCTGCGAGGGACAAATGTAAAAGGTAAGCTTGTACACTTGAACAGGTGGGTTGAATAAACATGAACAAGCTTTTCATGAGTACTTTAAGGGACAACGATGTAATACGCAGGCTTGTGACTACCTCTACTTTCTTGATGTAGGTTCGGATAAGTAATATTATGGTATCGTAGATGAGTGCTTGCCATTAGGTTTGACCCTCTCAAAGTCTGCAATACGCCAAATAAAGCACACCTGAGGTTTAGGGTATAATTCACATTGTGTATCATATTTTAAAAAGTAATTGTAGATATAAGTGTTAAGTAAGGTCTTCTCAACATTTGTAGGAGTCTCTCGTAGCCCTGGGCCGTCGTTCATGTTCATGCCAGCGGAATCTCTAATGCCCTACCTGGATTTACTCTGAAAGCTAATGTGAAAAGGGAGTTTTGAACAGTAGAACTTCGTTCAAGTACGAGTACTTGTACAATCCTGCTCGGGGGAAGGTGAGACCGATCTGAGCAATTGGCCTTTGAATTACAAACAGGCCACACATCACACTTTGAAACGTTTTCAAGTTCTCATATTTTTTCTATCCCTTGAAATATCTTGAATTTACTGAACAGACTGTGTGACGATGAATTTCGTTCTATTTGTACCTTTTTGCTTACAATAACATCTATCTATAGCACAGTTCCGGTCAAGAACTAGTTATTCAATTACCACACCCATTCAAGTACAGTGAGATCAGTCTCGAAAAATAAGTTTGATTTTCTTGTCTCTTGTGTGCTGTATATCAAATCTAATTTCTTGTTGAATGGGACAAGAGTCTTAATGCCCGTACTGCAGAAGAAAATACAAGTCAAGTACATAGTACCGGAAGAATATGGAAACAGCGTATTTTGACTTTGTACAGCCTATTTGCGACGAAGAATGGCCTGGACGAATCCCCCAGCCTGTCCACTCTGACCTAAGCTCCAATCTACTCTGGGAAGAATTTAGTATGGCTAAATCGAATATTGAAGCAAATGAGTTTCAATCTCTACATAAACACTGCCGATTTGGAGGTGGAAAGTCTTAATTATTCGGACACTGAGGAAAGCATACCATTGGGTGGACTACCAATACCGACAACGCATCACACTGCGGGAAGGTCACTACGGGACATTGTACCGCCCGAAACATCTGAACATTAGATGTGGTAACCATTCAGAAACAAGATGGACTTTGAGCTTGGTTGGTGGTTTATTGAAGCAAATATAGCAAAGTATCACATGGATAGATTTTTCAAGAAGGACTTGGGGCCTGAGGGCAGTATTATTACCTCTGCTTATCAGCTCCTTGATGCCGTTGATCAGTTGAAATCAGGTATGGGAATGAAGAGCTGGAAAGAGGGGTTTTTATCCTTTAGTGAAGCTGTTAGTAAATAGACCGTACGACGTACTATTTTAACTGAAAGTACGAAATTTCGGACGCGGAAGGACCTGAAGAAGCTTCCGTAACAGACAAATTCTTTTTCCGCAATCCTATTGATTGTGCTAAATATTTACTTGTTCAAAGATGTTTTGCTCAAGATTTAGTTTACTCCCCTAGGAAGGAATGGAATAGTGAAGAACCACCTCAGTGAGTTTATTCGGAGATGCATACCGCTGATTGGTCGTGGGAGATAAAGGTAGGTTCAAATATAACGTGCCACGGCGCTTTCTTACTGTTTACTAGGATACAAAATTAACAGCAAGCAAAGGATGAATTACAGGGTGGAGCAACACTCTTACCAATCATATGTTCCTCAGACGATACTTGTTTGAACAATTTCTCGGGAGATAAAAAGCCTGCCCAATCTACTTGACAATTGGAAATATCCTATCGAGTACACGGAATAAACCCTGAAAATATGCAACGGTTCTTTTGGCACTTTTGCCTGTCCCCCCAAAGATTCTGGGCGTAGCAGCAAGAGACGCACGGTAATGGCAGGTGAATAATGAGATTCTTTGTGATTTGATGGAAGCAATCGTTGTGCCAATTGTTGCACTAGGGAAGTCCAGACTGGAGGTTGAATGTGCCAATTGAAAAGTCTGATTGTGTTTCATACCCTTCTCAGTGTGGATTGTAGATCACTTGGAAAATGTAACATTGCACGTTATTTAACAAAATCAGTGTGCTGTGTGTAATGTTGGACTGGAACAGCTAGGGTCCCATTTGAGACATTTTGCAGCCAGACGAGATTATACGAAATCCCAACGTCTCTTCAACAAATACTGTGAAAACGACCAGCAAGCCAAGCAACAACTAACAGATCATAGTTTCAAATTACTTCCTAGTGTCTTTTGAGTGCTTCCAAATGTTCAGCAATTTGACCTGCCCAAACGAGATATTCTCCATATCGTATACCTGGGAATATTTGAAACACACCTTATGAAATCGGTTATCAGATTTTAAAAGAAATTCAAATGGGTACAAGAATTCAATGCTTTCTGGAAGAGTTTAGATGTTTATCAAGGCTATTCCACGCCGAACAAAGAGTACTGTCGGATCTCTCAGTGGACTGGAAAAGACATGAAGAATCTGGATAAAGTGATACTACCATGCTTTGCAGCCTCCCTACATCGTCCAAGTGCCGCAGAACGTCCCATATTCACCAAAGCTCTAACCTGTGTCCAGTCGATTGTCACTTTACTCTAATGTCACAATATACCAACCATACCAATGAGACAATTCAATACCTCAAACAGTTCCTTAAGGCCTTTCATGATAACATCGTGGTTTTTAAGGACTACTGAAAGGATAAGTCCACTGCCAGGAAAGTGAGAGAGGTCACAGCCAGCATTCGAGGTGAGCATAGTGAAGTACTTAATCAACACCACCTGGTGGGGCCTACAATTACCAAAAGACTTCGCATTGCGGACGAGTAATGTCGCGATTTAGATGGAATTGTTGCAGATATATATAATGAAGATGTAGACTTTAACTTTGTTAAGATTCATCTGTTGAGTCACTTCGGGGATCATATATGGCGCTTTGGGAACATTCAAATGTATTCTACCGCGTCGGGTGAAACAAGTCACAAAAGAATGATTAAGGAGAGCTATCAGTGGTCAAATAAAAATGATGCAAGCCAACAAATACTACGCTCATATTCTAGACTTGACAGCTTCAAAATTCATGAAATAAATATCCAGGTAGATCTATCGAGTCCGATTCAAGATGAAGTACGCGACAAACTGCACAAACAGCAAATTGGTTCTGTAACTAAACAACCAATGGGTTTCACACCAACCGTGGAAACTATTTCCTAGCTCTCCCCAAGTTTTTGAAATTTTCCCGACATTTTAATCAATTATCATCAATGGAAGTTGTCTGTGAGCCAACATTTTGATATGGATTCACTTGAACAGTTTCCCGTTGAGATATGTTGGCTTTTACATATCCCAGTAGTGAACTTTCAGGACGACAGAGAGGTCACTTGACATCTTCTTCGGTGTACCTGAACCCAGCATTGGAGGGCAACAGGGCAGAGCAGGAATGATTGGGTATGAGTAGATTTGGGTAATAGAAGTATTTATAGAGTACTAAAAGGCTGTTATCCAGCCCACATGTGTTCGGTAATGAAAGTTCAAGACCCAAGAACCGGTTTAGTAGATCAACTAGTATTAGTAGATAGACTATATGTTGAGAACTTGGGGAAGCTCAGCGATATAACGGGACTTGTTACCATTACTTTGGGGAAGGCGAAGGCCCTACCGAAACAACCGAGATGCTCGTTAGTATGAAACAGATCATGGGCATGGCGCATTTAGTACTCGAGACTACTGGTACGGATAACAACCGCTGGTATGTAAATAGTAGGATTGAATTAGAAACATTTCATAGCATTTATTAAAAACTTTACAGTAGAAAGAAAGAAACCAAAAATACTATGAAGAGGATGCTTAGCGGTGTATTTTGAGACACCTAAGGATCTCGATAGTGAACTAAACTGAGGCGACAAATAGGAGTGGTACAGAAAGCCAAAGCAAATCATGAATTTCAGGAAAAGGACAAGAGAAGGCACAAAAGTTATGGGCTTCAGTGAAATATAACAGATTTGGCATGCATACTTTGGAAATAGAAGGGTCTGTGGGGCCGGTACAGGGGTAGAGAGTAGATGTTATGACCAGAACAACATCCACAAGGGGTCAAAATCCATAATGGAGAAATCAAGGAGAAGAGAGAGAGAGCAAAGTACGATATAGGACTCTAAGAGAGACGAGGTTGTTCCGGACATGCACCAGGGGTAGAGTGCATGTTATGACGTGAAGAACGTCCCATGGGGGATGAAATCCATAACCAAGAAATCAAGGGAAAGGGAGAGGGCTAAGGGCGTGATGGGGTGCTGAGAGAGGCAAGGTTGTTCCAGACGCGCACAGGTACAAAGTGGACGCACAACAGCCAAAATGGCCTGGATGGAAATGAAAAAAAAAACAGGGGTCAGTTAAGCGAGACCCCCTGGCTAGTGGAGCAAGCTAGGGGCCACCTGCAAAAGAGGAAGATCAATAGCGCCGAAGGCATATATGGGGCTTTCAGAAGGCCTGTTGGGTCTTTAGGAAAGGCGGTATATGTATGAGGCACAGGAGGCACCAGGGGAGGTGGTATTACTCGCAGATACAGGGAGATATGTAGGTAATACATGAGGGAGAATTTCTTTTGCTGATGATGGTCAAATCTTCTTTCCCGCCAACCAGCTCCGCTGGTTAGGCTACTGACTCCTTCCCAGCATCTCCTCTACAGCCCACTTCTCTCGCTGCCTGGCCCTCGCACAAGCAGCCTTGGCAACCATAAGAAAGATGTCCAGAGCCGGGTCTGGTGTCTCCCCCCACCTGTACCACAGGTTGGCATACTCACTTCTCTTTTCTATTCTCTCCTACGGTGCTGATCTCTCCTTCTCCACCAAAGGACTACTGGGAAAGATGGATATCCACTGGCGCCAAGTCATGAGATGGGTCTCCAACTGCTTTCGGTCCACCCCTCTACCCATATTGGCCTCTGAGTTGTGCCTCCCCTCTTGCTGTTCTTCTACATCACAAACGCAGAATGGCAGCCCTTCATCTAGTTTGTTCTCCCCCTACAGTCAACCCTTCAGCGGCAAGCCTAGCCCCAACCTTTCCATTGATGCTTTGACTCACCTCGTCATACCCCTACTCGAAGGACTGTCCTACGTCCCTCTCATAGGGTGCTCCCTGCTCCCGGATCTCCCCAGACTCCCCTCGGACTCTCTCATGCTCGCTATCTACCGAGCCCTCCAATGCCGGGCGCGAGCCCTGATGATGGAAGATTGGCAGGACTCCTCTCCGCCCCTGACATACTACAGCTTCCCTCTCTCTCTCAAGCCCCACCCTTTCATGGGCCTTGGAAAATTCATTGCTGAGCGTATTCATCAGATTCATTCCCAGAAGAGTTACCATGCCGCCTACACGTCCTGGTCTCAGGCTGACCGCTCTTTGCTCTACCTTCTCTGCGGGGATGAGGACGAAACATTCAGTCAGTCTATCCTTCGCTGTGAAACCAAATCCGAATCAAGAGCGCGCCACCTTCAAGGTCTCCTCTCTGTGACGGCCGACGCGCCCCTTTGGTCCTCCCTATCCCTCCTCCTCTCACTGGACTCCTATATCAAGGCCACAGCTACGAACTTGCCTCCCAATATGTTTCCCTCCTGCGCTCCTTCTCTAGCTTCTTTGGTTTTTCCTTCCTCTTCCAAGATAAGGGGTATTTTTGATTCTTCTCCTCCTCGTTTAATCTGACTGTTATGTTTAAGTTAAAAAACTTTCTTTTTATAAACAGGAGAGGGTAGTTGTTGTTGTTTGTTTTTCATTTTATTGAAACCATGCAATGGTATCGTGTCGAGTACTTGACACAGCTTGAGGATAATTGTTTTGAGTTTTTCCTTTTGAAATTTCATAGTATTTCCTATCTATATTTCTTAATCACAGTCGTATATTTCTATACTTAGTTTAGATTGCGGTACCACCTGTCACCGTTTACATTACTACAGCTAAAGCCTGTATTGCGGCATTTCATTACCTATTTGGGGATAATATTTGGGATTTCTTTATCTACTTCTTATCTGATATTCGGAGTTTTACAGAAGACTTCTTGCATATTTATGCACCTTTCTCGGTTATAATATTCCTAATCATCTCCTAATAATCTCCTCACATCACTTCACTTATGCATATTATTTGGGATTTACTTGGCAGGATTTCAGGGTTAAACATTATTCGCACTTTTGTTTCCCTTATGTTTCTTTCTTACACTTGGTGTTTGCACTTTTATATAAATATGGTTGCTATCGCCCACCTCGCTTAGATAGAATAAGAACCAGAACTCCTACCAATCTGCTCTACTACTATCAATCCTCCTCGCTTAGCCTGTCCCGGCAGCACCCCTCGCACCTGCCTAGTATTATCCACATAGGATAGATCATGCCTTAGTTCACATTTAAACAGGTAATGAGCCCGGGCCCTTCTTACTCTATAAGAAATACTCTTACACGCTACCTCCCTACAGTTCAATCAATTCAACATCCAGTTGGTTGAACATTTTCCTTTCAGTTGTTACAGAAACGGAATTTATCTCGGCATTGCCTCGGCACAACCCCTTTTACTTCTCATAAATAGACGTTCCTCCCCTGTTGCAACGCACTTTCCTCTCTTCCCTCAACAACCGCTCAGCCTGCGCAGTAGTGAACCAGCTTTGACTTTATTCTCATGGCAACAATAGCTTTCTGTTACTTATATCAGATTGCATAGCTTTTGCGATAGGTATAAGAGAGAATAAGTCAGAGATGCTCACAAAATACTAAAAGGCTGATAAAAGTGCTGAAACAAGTTCCTATCATTTTTTCGAAGAATTTTTTCACACTCTACCTTCAAATCTGTCTCAAACTGGTGGAACTGGTGATACCGGTGAACCTGGTGGATCTGCCGCTCCTCCTTCTCCTCCTCCTCCTCCTCCTCCTTCCGATAGAGGAAGATTTACCTGATCAAAATACAAGGCCAAAGGAAAAGCACCTAAGCCTCCCCCTCCGTTTCCCTCACCTTCTCCTCCACCTAGCGTTTCGATACATTTCAGAGACAACCATAAATCCAGCACTAAGAAAGTTATGCCTTACAATTACAGGTTAAGCTCGGTACGGAAATTAACTGTTCCAGAAAACTACCGTCTTTGGAGAGATATTTCACAATATGTTTTTGAACTGTTCGATTGCTAGAATATTGTTTTAGGAATAGAAACAGCCAAAGACTACGAGGATAACAATAATGATGACGATGACCACAACCCTAACCTTAGCAACTACCAGGATCGATACCAGTATGTGGCGACATACTTCATTCAAACCGTTGATTCCCAATGGTTGATACTCCTCGCTACCAACAAAACCCCCTTCAAAATTTGGACCGTACTTGAGGATAAATTTGCTAGAGAAAATACCTTCTCCTTCTTCCACCAACTTAATTCTGTTTTCGATACTAAGTACGATGCTGTGGATCCTATTTCAGACCACATCAACAAGTACGATACCATTTGAAATCGACCTCAACTTCGCTGTTATACTGCCGCCTCCACTGATCGATACCCCCTACCGTTTGCATTCAAAATGGTATTCGAATCCTCCGAGGCTAAAGCAGTCCTTATCCTCCGCTCCCTTCCCAAATCAATGAGTAACATCGTTGACAACCTCCAAACCAAGGAGGACCTTCCCTACGAGCATGTCTACCAATATTTGCTAGACTTGAAAACTCCTTCTGCGGGTAACTCTGCACATAACAAAGCGTATAAAGGCGTTGATGTTAAAGGAAAAGGAAAGGCTACCGGAAGGAATCCTCCCCGAAAGGGACCCTCTGCCAATAAAGAATGTACTTGGTACTCGAAACACTACGGTGGCGTCGGTGCCAAAGGATATACCTAGAATGAGTGTCATAAACTCAAGGCCAAAAATGAGAACGAGAAGAAGAAGAAAGAAGGAATTGCCAGTAATACGGTAAAGATCGGAACGGAAGAAACTCCAGAACCGGTCAGTACATTATCCTCCCTCTGAATCACTACCACAACTCCCTCCCAACCCCGATGGGTTATTGATACAGACGCAAGCTCACACATGACAAGCAACCTAGACCTTCTTATAAACTTCGAGACTGAGAAAGGCACTGTTAGGTTAGGCGATGACTCTGTAATAGAGTCATGCGGCCGTGGTACAGTTAAGATCTTGGCAAAACCATCTGATGGTCATGTTTCTCCTGTCTACCTTGAACGTGTTCTTTGGGTTCCAAGTTTGGGTTGTTGTAATTTGTTATCATGGCGCGCTATTGTTTCTTTGGATAAGGGGTTTTCTTTGGCTATTTCTGAACTGGATATGTACGTTCTTAGGGAAAATAAAAGAGAAGTTATTTGGGGAAAGCTTGACGGACATGATTATGTTGTGCAAGAAGAGAAAGAAATGGCAAAGAAAGTGACTTACCAACAGTGGCATGAGGCCTTTGGACATCCTTCGCCCGACTATCTCAAAAGCAACTATTATTCTGACACTTCCAACATCCCCAAAGTTCCAAAAGATTGGCAGTGCGAAACCTGCATCACCTCCAAAAGCACGAAAAGAAAGCCTATATATTCATCACAAAAAGAGCGAGCCAGTACTGCTTTCGACTAAATCCACTCCGACCTCAGCGGAAGATTTTTGAAAACATCATTCGGCAAATCATATTATTACGTCACGTTCATTGATGACTGTACTCGATACGCCTAGGTTTACCCTATTGACGCTAAATCCGACACGGCTAAAATCTTTGCTAATTTCATCCAAGAACGATTTACACAAGACCATGCTGTTATCAAAAGATTCAGAACGGATAATGGAGGCGAGTATGTCAACGCATCCATGCTAAAATTATTAGAAAACCATTGTATCATACATGACCGCACTCCTCCCTATTCCCATAATCTAACGGCATTGCCGAACGGTACAACCGTACTATTGTTACTGCCACTCGCTCTATGTTAATAGGCTTACCTTTGGCTTTATGGGCTGAAGCTATCGCAACTGCTGTCTATTTTCGAAATAGACTCCCTAACCAATATATAGGAAAATCGACGCCCTATGAATCTCTCTATAATAAAAAGCCATCGGTTAATCATCTCCTCCCCTACAGGACTAAAGTATTCGTTCACCTACCAGAGAAGAAAAGACAACCTGGAACGAAAATAATTCTTCAGGCGATCGAAGGATATCTTATCGGATATACCTCCTCCGATAACGTATACAGAATTTACATCCCTTCAGAACATAAGGCTTCAGAAACTCGACAGATCCATTGAACGACCAAGACAATAGTACCGCTTGGACCAAAAGCCATGGAACCACTAATTGCCGAAGAAACTTATATTAAAGTCTCTCCCTTATCCTCCCTATTAGCGCCTACCTCTATAGATAAGCCTATAAAACAGGAACCTGAAGAGACGACAAATAAACCTACCTTTCAACCAACTACAAAGGAACCTACCTTAGCGGCCCAAGAGCAACATCTACCGGCCACCAATCCTGAAATACTTGACGCACCTACCAGTGAACCTCTCCCTTCTATACCCGAAGAACACGCCCAACAACACTCTGTGCCAGATGTTCAACCTGGGGAAGTACCTTGACCCTCGCCCAGTTCTGCAAGGATCTCCAATCGACCTGCCATCGGGTACAAGCACCAAATGACCAAACATGGAAGTCGTAAAGATACCTGACGTGCCATCAGTGAGTTACCCAACGAGGACCCCACTACCTACCATCAGGCTATGGACAGTCTACACTCAGAAGAATGGACCTTGGCTATGAACGATGAGATCAAAGCGCTAAAGAAGAATAAAACCTTCGAACTTGTTGATAAACCAATAGGACGGAATATTGTCAGAATTAAGAGGGTATTTAGAACTAAAAGGAAAGCTGACGGTACCTTAGAAAGATATCGTGCTACAGCCGTTGCCCAAGGGTTCTCACAAGCACCTAGCTTCGACTTCAAAGATACTTTTGCTCCCGTTATCCGATATGAATCCTTACGATTACTCCTTGCAATCTGTGCCAGAAATAAATGGCGCCCATGACAATTCGACATTAAATCCGCTTTCCTATATGCTAAATTGAAAGATGAAGTTTATATGCGACCACCACTAGGATTCGGTGATGGAGATAAAGTATGGAAACTTAATCGATGCAGCTATGGACTTAAGCAATCAGCGAACGAATGGTATGCTCTCATCGCAAAATTCCTAATCTATAAGAACTTTACCACATCACACCAAGACCCATGCATGTTTATCCACAACAAGCACGATTGTTACCTATCGCTTTACGTGGACGACATTGCAATATATTCAGCTGAAACACCCCACCTTACCACTCTCATTAAAGACCTGAAAATGGCATTTGCGATCTCAGACCTTGGGCAAGCCTCTTTTTTACTCAGCTTACATATTACCTATACGTCAGAAGGTATCGCTCTTACCCAGGAACTATACGTGAGAACTATCCTCTCATGATTTGGAATGGAAAACTCTAACACCGTATCCACCCCCTTACCAAAAGGTATTACACTTACGAAAAGGAATACGGAACAACCAAAAGACCAAGTTACACTATACCAATCGATGATAGAATCTCTTATGTATCTCATTACTGGAACAAGACCTGACCTCGCATACACTCTTTAATTTCTCGCACAATTCTCCTCTAGCCCTACCGAAGAACATATAAAGGCTGTTAAACACACCTTCAGATATGTTAACGGAACTCGGAACCTTAGCTTATTTTACCCTTACACTATGATAAATGCTATCGATGTCTATGTTGATGCTGACTTTACAGGATGCATCCATATCAGAAGATCCACCTCCGCTTACATTGTTCTATTCAATAACTGTTGTATCTCTTGGTTCTCAAAGAAGCTGTCCTCGGTCGCAAAATCAACTACCGAAGCAGAATTCATTGCTATGTCTTACGGTACTCGCCATATCCAATGGCTCCTTAAAGGCCTTTCCGATCTCCGTCTTTCTGCCCCTATCGCTATGTATGTCGATAACACCAGTGCAAATTTCCTTGCTGTCAACCCCTAAATCAATGTTTGAACCAAGCACATCGCTGTCGACTAGTTCATCACTCGCGAAGCGTTGCATAATAACTTGTTCGTCCTTTTCAAGGTTGAATCAGTAAATAACCGCGTCGATATCTGCACCAAAATCCTAGCGAAACCGGCACATGAACGGATGGTATTATTATTGGGCTGTAGATAATGTGGGGAAGTGTTGAAATTTCATAGTATTTCCTATCTATATTTCTCAATCACTGTCGTATATTTCTATACTTAGTTTAGGTTGCAGTACTACCTGTCACCGTTTACATTACTACAGCTAAAGCATGTATTGCGGCATTTCATTACCTATTCTGGGATAATATTTGGGATTTCTTTATCCACTTCTTATCTGATATTCAGAGTTTTACAGAAGACTTCTTGCATATTTATGCACCTTTCTCGGTCATAATATTCCTAATCATCTCCTCATAATCTCCTCATATCACTTCAGACTTATGCATATTATTTGGGATTTACTTGGCATGATTTCAGGGTTAAACATTGTTCGTACTTTTGTTTCCCTTATATTTCTTTCTTACACTTGGTGTTTGTACTTTTATATAAATATGGTTGCTATCGCCCACCTCGCTTAGATAGAATAAGAACCAGAACTCCTACCAATCTGCTCTACTACTATCAATCCTTCTCGCTTAGCGTGTCCCGGCAGCACCCCTCGCACCTGCCTAGTATTATCCATATAGAATAGATTGTGCCTTAGTTCACATTTGAACATTTCCTTCGTTATTATGTTTTGGGATTAAGGTTTTGTTTACGCCATAGCTAGCACTACATGCGAGTTCTTGTACCTAACAACGAATACATGAGATAAAAAAATAAAATAAAAAAAAAACGGCCTCCTTGGTTCAGAGTTCTTCACGCAACCATCTAAGTTATTTTCCTAACAGTATACTATTATCTTTTCACTTTGCTTTACCGGGCCGAGACTATAGTGTCTCTCACGAGCTTAGTGATATACCATACGAGACAGGAGTCTGTATACTCAGCTGTCATTATTCGTACAAACTTAGGGAAGGGGGATTGCTATTTGGAATAGGGGTTACCTGCTGCAAGTATGACCCGAAGGGAAGAGGATTGTAACACACGCCGCCACGCTTCGGCGCCATTATCTCCGAAAAGTAACAATTATCACCACTCTCCCCCGCTACATTCTAGGCCATCACAGACCGTCACTCGTTAAATTTTAACGGGTAGGGGGGTAAGCTCACGTAGTATGACACTAACAACTCAATAAACTACAGTAACCTCCCGTAACCCTACTAGACACTCTTGAACAGGCCAGTGTAAAAAACACTTCCGATTCCAATGGAGACGTAAGAGGGGGAGCGGGAGAGGGTTTCCCCACGACATGCAGGCGAGGAAAGGAAACCCCAATTTTCGTTTTTTAAATACAGTCAGTCCCCCTGCATCGCGGATTGGTACTGTGGATCTAACTTTCTTCTTGCTCGGTAGTACCCTCTTCAAGGAATCCTCGTCATATTAAATGTTAACCAAAGCCTCATTTTCAAGGCTTACCTAAAAATCAACTAATCTGCAGCTCGGCGATGGAAAATCCTCCGGTTCTAAGGAAACACAATCTGCCAATATTTTCTGCGACACGGATTCAAGAGACACTATTACCCGGCATCAGACTTGGTCATTGTGAGATAGAATATTTCGGTATCACACTTTACAGCTGTGAGTTACAATACGGCATAAATACTATACTTCCCCGGAATGTACCCTATCATTCGAACGCTAATGTCCCGGCCATGACAAAGCTCCCCCTATCCATGTGGAGGGATCGTATCGGCCCATGAGACCCGACCCAAGCATCTTACAGAATGCCCCGAAAAGGGAGAGTGAAAAAAAAAAATGGTGGTGAGCAAAAGGAGGTTAGGGCGGGATGGGATATCCTTCTCAACTCACTTGCAGGTTGAAAACAGACAGTACGGAGGGCAGTTCAATCACACTTGACAAGCCGGGGTAGGATGCCGGTGCTCGTAGAGCGGGAGCAAACCCCATTGTTAAAAAGGATGTTTATTCTACGAATTTTCCTTAATGAGCGAGAGCAAAAATTGTAGACAAGCTCCCAAGTTCCAACCTCACCTTTCAGATTCAAAACAGGAGGAAGGTTGTATGGGAGCATGGTCTTCATTCTACCATGTCCATAGTCGCCACAGAACTTCAGTAACAGATAGCTCGCTGGTCGCGTTTCACGAGTGTCGAGAATTACTTGCGCTTCATAGCTTCCGTTCTCTATAGTTGTATATATCTAAACAACCCTTCTGTCTGCACGTCATAAGGGAGGAAAAAATGGGGGGACTGGGGGGGGGAATAAATGAACAATAAACGTGCAAAGGGATCAACAAACAGAGGACAACAAGTAGATACAATAGAAATTCCAAGCCGTACTAGCTTATCTCAATACAATGAGAATAACCCCTCACCAATACCAAACTCCAGATTATAAAGAGAAGCTAACAAATCCTGACTCAACCACATAATTAAGAAAATATATAGAGAGACTTAGAGGGGTGAGTGGTAAATATGTGCATCACCATCACATATCATTTTAGGTGACTAAAAGAAGATAATTATGAGTGTATGTAGCAGGCGTACCCCGGAGGAAAAGGAAAGATGGCGATTAATGCAAGGCGATGATTAGTGTTACCGTAGGAGCTAGGGAGGGGGTCAGCTGAGTGGGAAGCAGTGGGGACAGGCATGTTTATGGAGCTGTTGCGGTTGTTGGACAAATGGGACATACCGTAGGTCATCGGTAGTGGGGAGGGGTGAGGGAGATATGCCTTCCACAACCTTATGCCGTGCTGGGAGCGGTAGATACTTGGGGCTGTAGCAGTGCTGCCACCCCCGTACGGCCAAGCCGAGTGGCATAGAAGAGGGGCGTTTTGCCATACCTATCTGGTTTGTCGGGGTTGACGTCGCCCCTCCCGAGTAGTGTTTTCACCACTCCCTCGTGCCCATTCCAGGCAGCACAGAAAAGCGGTGTTCGGCCGTGGATATCTGGTTTTTCGGGGTTGACGTCGCCTCGCCCGAGTAGCATTTCCACCACTTTCTCGAGCCCGTTCTCAACAGCACACCAGAGCGGTGTTCGGCCGTCCTTATTTGGTTCGTCGGGGTGGACGTCGCCTCGCCCGAGTAGCATTTCCACCACTTTCTCGCGCCCGTACGCAGCAGCAAACCAGAGCGGGGTTTTGCCATCCTTATCGGGTTTGTCAGGGTTGACGTCGCCTCGCCCGAGTAGCATTTCCACAACTTTCTCGCGCCCGTTCTCAACAGCACACCAGAGCGGTGTTCGGCCGTCCTTATCTGGTTCGTCGGGGTGGACGTCGCCTCGCCCGAGTAGCATTTCCACAACTTTCTCGCGCCCGTTCTCAACAGCACACCAGAGCGGTGTTCGGCCGTCCTTATCTGGTTCGTCAGGGTTGACGTCGCCTCGCCCGAGTAGCATTTCCACCACTTTCTCGCGCCCGTTCTCAACAGCACACCAGAGCGGTGTTCGGCCGTCCTTAT
Source organism: Tuber borchii (assembly GCA_003070745.1). Classification (NCBI taxonomy): domain Eukaryota; kingdom Fungi; phylum Ascomycota; class Pezizomycetes; order Pezizales; family Tuberaceae; genus Tuber; species Tuber borchii. Next base: position 31,395 of record NESQ01000199.1, on the reverse strand, counting down.
CTGGTTCGCCGGGGTTGACGTCGCCTCGCCCGAGTAGCATTTCCACCACTTTCTCGCACCCGCTCGCAGCAGCAAACCAGAGCGGGGTTTTGCCATCCTCATTAGCTTTATTGACGTCGATGTCATCCCGTTCGAGTAGTATTTTCACCGCTCCTTTCCTCCCGTTCGCAGCAGCACGTGAGAGCGGTGTTCGGCCGCCCTTATCTGGTTTGTTGGGGTTGACGTTGCCTCGCCCGAGTAGCATTTCCACCACTTTCTCGCGCCCGTACGCAGCAGCAAACCAGAGCGGGGTTTCGCCATCCTCATTAGCTTTATTGACATCGATGTCATCCCGTTCGAGTAGTATTTTCACCGCTCCTTCCCACCCGCTCGTAGCAGCACACCAGAGCGGTGTTCGGCCGCCCTTATCTGGTTTGTTGGGGTTGACGTTGTCTCGCCCGAGTAGCATTTCCACCACTTTCTCATACCCGTTCTCAATAGCACACCAGAGCGGTGTTTGGCCGCCCTTATCTGGTTTGTCAGGGTTGACGTCGCCTCGCCCGAGTAGCATTTCCACTACTTTCCTATGCCCTTTCTCAGCAGCATACCAGAGTGTTGTTCGGTCATACTCATCTGGTTTGTCGGGGTTAACGTCGCCCTGTCCGAGTAGCATTGTCACCGCTCCCTCGTGCCCTTCCGAAGCAGCCCAGCTGAGCGCTGTATATAGTTGGTTACGGTTGACGCCATCCCGCCCGAGGAGTATTTTCACCACTCCCTCGTGCCCTTCCACAGCAGCCCTACAGAGTGGTGTTCGCCCGCGCTTATCTAGTTCGTTGCGGTCGACGCCGTCCAGCCCCAGTAGTATTTTCACCACTCCCTCGTGCCCTTCCGCAGCAGCCCTATGGAGTGGTGTTTGGCCGCGCTTATCTAGTTTGCTGGGGTTGACGCCGTTCCGTCCAAGTAGTATATTCACTACCCCCTCGTGCCCATTCGAAGCTGCCCACATGAGAGGTGTACTACCTGTGCAGTCTTTTTGGTTAATCTTACAACCCTCCACCTCTACCAAACAAGTCATAATCTCATCGATCCCGAAAAACGATGCGTAATGTAGACCACTAAACAAGAGGGGTTTTTTGGAATAAAACCTGAAGTAATCCACCCTCTCGTTCTTAACGAGGATTCTCGAGGAGATGTGGTTGCCGTAGTCGTCCAACAGCCCTAACGCGAGCTGTTTCGCACAATCTGAAAGATCTCTTTTTGCGTGCACTCCCCAATATACAGAGGAATATTCCAGAAATGGTGTTGCCTGGAAATTGGGATTATGGGGCAAGGGATTGGCCGAAAGACCCTTGACTTGGTGGGAATTCAAATAACTTAAGCAGGTCTCTGCCATTGTCGCGTGAGGTCTATCGAAATGCTCAGCATGAGCCTGGAGGTACTCCTGAAGTGTAAAGTGAATTAACCGCACTGTGGAAGACTCCTTGTCTACGGCAATAAGCCCCTTACAACAGGTTAATAATGTGGTTATTGACAGAACATTGTCGTCATGGAGATCCGCCGATCCGATTTCGACTCCTAGAGCGTGACACAGTTCGTCGACCTTCAAGGGCCGCTCCGAGTGAGAGATCCACATCAATGCCGCTATGCCGAGCCTCGACCCCTCTCTATCTTGTTCCCTTATCCGACCCAACGTCGCACCATAAGCACCCTCTAACCCCTCCCTATCCTGTTCCTTTATCCGACCTAACGTCGCGCCGTAAGCACCCTCCAACCCCCAATCGTCAGTCATTTCGTCGAGCTTTCTTCGCCTACTACGGATTGTAGTCCCTTGTAGGATGGTCTCGACGTTTAGCGAGACTAGCAGGAACCTAAATATGTACCAGTCAGTAGACAATCGAGGCAGCTTCTCCGGTATCGTTGCTTCTACCTACATTTCTGAAACATCTTTGGAAATCTTCTCAACGATATCCGCCCTAAGATTGTCGTCCATCGCCTCTGGCCTTATGTCTTTGTCTAGTCTGTGATGAAGATAACTCAGGATATCATGTCTCTGCGGAGTGATTCGTATAGCTGTTCCTCTTCCAGACAGTCGCTTCCCGGCCTCAGCTTCGATGTGCGGTCTTCCTGTCGTGAACACCCGAGTGCCAGGAGAGCTCTGTAGAACTTGATTAAGTGAATCAAGAATCTTGATTCGGTATCCCGCCACACACTCATCTAGCGCATCAATACATATGAACGTGGGCTTTATGGAAGTGGTATTCTGCAGCATTTTCACAATATCCGCAAGCCACGGCCCCCGCCCATCCATGACCTGCTTCTGGCTCTTATATGCTTGTGCTATTTCCCCAGGCACCTCATCCAGCCCACCCACAACCTGCCTGAGCACGGCACCCAGCATACTCGTCGGGGATTGCTCCTTTTGAGCCGCGTAGTCAAAGTAAAAACCCGCAACCGTGACCTCCTGGCTCCCGGCCCGATCGCCTAACCTGTCTATCACTAATGAGCTAGTATCATACCTTGTTAGCACTTGCCCTTCTTCCGTTCTTCAAGATTCCTCCTTGATACCTAATAAAAGTCTTGCCAACTCCCGGATCTCCATAGCAAAACAAAACCGCATTATCAGATTCACCTTCCCCACTGCTAGCGTACCATCTTTTAAACTCCTCAGTTTCTAAGACCCATTCTCCGATATTTTCAACCCGCCTTTCTTGAATGTCCTTGTGCCGTAGTTTAGGCTCTAGTGGCGATAACCAGGATAGGATATTGGATCGCTCATCGGCAGCGGTAACGTTATTAACAACCGTGTTGAAAGAGCCGATATTATTACTGAGTGTTGTAGCCATTTTCGGTTTTTTGTTGCTTTGAGTAAGGTAGAAGATGGATGATGAAAGAAGTCGGCAACCGGTCCTGGAATTCCTTTGGGATTGAAGAAAAGGAAAAGCGGGGGGTTATGGAAATCGATGGATACAAGCACCACAGAGCCGTCCAATCAATCTCTCACAAGTTTTTTCGGATCAACATTCTGGCTGTACTTACCGCATCAGTATGATAGCAAGGAAGCCACCACCTTCCGATGCTGCGCCTCAGCGCAGCACAAATCCTCCGCCGCGATGAACGAACACCCTCCAGCGCACATGTTAGTACCGCCTACGGTAGTTTGGTATATCTCCAAGCGTCATACGTCAAGCCTTATCAATAAATCAGTGGAAAGCCTCGCGTATAATCTTGACCAACGCATCGCAGCAGATTCCTTCGTGGGGTGAAAGCTTTTCCCACAGCCTCGTAACTTGTACCTGGCCAGGCGCTGCGCTTCCTGATACTCAGTAAGGACAGCGCAGTGCGGCTCCGCCCAACATCGTTGCAACCACAATACATCTTCCCAACAACCGAGCCGCAAATTCACCAAAGCCAACCACCGTGCAATATCGGTAGCTAACCTCCGCAGTCGTTCAATGAGCATGATAAAGCCTATCACACCTAACCAAGACAACAAAACAAACCTCCAGCGAACAAACTCAGAAAGAAATTCCGCCATAGACGCGACACAACAATACGACAAAGAAAGAGAGCGAGAATAACGTAACTCCCCTCTGGACTACTCTCAACACCATCACAAACCCTCACTCGTCCTCCAAATCTTCAAGTCTACAAATTTCGAAAGCATACACAACTACCGGAGTAAGAACCATTACCCGGAACAGACAGACAGGGATATAATATAATATATTTAGCTAGTTACCCTTGAATAACTATTATAACCTCTTACTAACTTAGACCCCTATTGTACGGGAAATTGCAATATCATAAGATGCAATGAAATACACTGCAGTAAGGTACTCTACCATATGCTAATCTCATCCGAGAGCATTCTCTAGACCAGTATAAACTGAAGAAAGAAAAAACCCCCCCTAGGAGTCTAATTTCTGTACTGCAGGTGCGAGTATTAGGGGCTTTAGAACTCTAATAACCATAGCTATTAATAGTACGAAAGTTAAAGACAACCACTATTCATCTCGCAATCTACATCTCCCACAAGCGCAACAACCCCCCGCTCCCTCCTTCCCCGGCTTAAAGCAACCCCAAAAAAATCACTAATCACTGATAACCTAGTCAGCGCTCAAATCCACACTTTTAAAGTTTATAGCCTGTCAACGGCACATATTCGGAGCCCCCCCCCGGAGTACATAACCCACCACCGAAATACCGCCATCAGACCAGTCTTACGATACCGTAACTTAATTCCCCCAAACTCCCACATTTATATAAAGATAAAGTCCCCATTTTTTGCCAGTAACTGAGCATTTATTTTTTTCTCTTCTTTTCTTTTCTTCCAGTATATCGTACTATAAGTTAATTGTTTACCAAGTTACTCATTGTATATATAGAGTAGAGTAGAGTAGAGTATATAGATCACCGATGGAACAAACTATGGTATGATATTATACAAAAATATACTACGCGGTAGTCGAGTTTCATATACTGTAGTTGAGGGGTATGATATGTAACATACCAGTCTTTATTTTTTCGGTATTGCGCTGTAGCCTAGATTTATAAATTATTATACTTTACGGGATTAATACTCGTATGATAGGTATAGCAAATTCGTCAAGTATAGTATTATACTGGCGTTGGTATCGATAAGCTACTATGATGATGAGAGAGGAATAGTCTCATACGAGACCCGAAGGTACCACCCAGGATCCCAGCCAAGTGAAACGGAGTGAGGTGAAGCTAAGAACCATATATATATAATATAATAAAGTATGAATAAATAAATAAAGATTGCAAGTAACAGTAGCCAAATCCCAATACTTTGCCCCCGGTGAAAAAAAAAGGAAGAAAAAAAAAAGGAATTTATTCCAACACTCCCTATACATCCTCCTCCACCTACACCTTCCATACCAAACTCACAAGACAACTACATAGAAGGAGAAGAAGCAGCAGCAATAACAGGTGAAAACGCCCACCCCTCCCTTGCCCCATTCTCATTCCCATCTTCTGCGTCCATAGCGTCATAATCTCCAATTGGGGAGCCAACGGCACTGGCATAGCTACTATCGGCAGTGCTCCTCCCATTCCTACTCTCACTTTCAGTAGTAGCCACCTCACTGGGTGGTGGAAGCCCCACGTCCTCGAAACTAGCTTTTGTTGGGAGCATCGCATTTTTGCCGGCATGTGAGAGGCCAGGGGGCGCGCCCACCCCTCCACCGCCAGCAAAGCCGGGCGGTGGCATTTGCGGCAGCGGCGGCGGGGAAATCGCGCCCTGTACCAATAAACTACTATTTGCAGGAACAGGACTATGCGTTCCGCTTCCCCGTGAACTTCTCAGACTCCCGTTACTCCCACCCCAGGAATCCCTCCTCGCGCATCATCTGTTCCAGCCTGATCTCCGCATCGCCGCTGTAGCCATAAGCACAATGCATCTCTCATAATATACCCGTCTTTCCAAGAGCGGAGGTGTGAATTCATCAAAACCAAGTACCGTACCCAAGCACAGTACTGGAGTTGGAAAAAAGTTTGTCAAACGGGAGGGGGTGAAAGGGTTGGTGAGGTTTGCGGAGATGACGGGTTGGAGGAATAGGCCGTGGAAGAAGGGAAGGTGTTCAACCGCTGACATAAGCAATAAGTCCAAGAGCCGCCAAATATGATGAGTAATCTTCTATCAAGCCAATGGACTCAGGGTCCAAGATCCACCACTAAACTAACTAACCGAAACTAAGGTTAAATCTCCGCTAAACTCTAAAAGAGAGAGCCATCAGGGCAGCACTCTTAGTGTACAGTATCTACCCATTTTTAAAGTGATTAGAGCGCGAACTACCCGACCGATGAACTCAGCCATAGCCATTTCCACTAAATTAAGTGCCTGCGGAGGCATTGGCTTTACTAGTAGCATAACCGGATACCTTACTTTTTCTATTCCGAAAACTTTAAAAAATTCACTGCCTACTCCGTACTCCTCCCAAGATGCAAACAAAACTACCATAATTAGCGGAGTTCGTGCAAATAATAATAATAAAAAGACCCAACTCTGCTTCAGTTCGTCGACGCACACTGCTATACTTAAGCGCTATTACCTCCGGAAAGTTAATTATCACTACTCTCTCCTGCGGTGGATTCTACGCCGTCACAGACCGTCACTCGTTAGGTTTTTACAGGTGTGGGGGGTAAGCTCACGTAGCATAAGACACCCATAGCCCAATTTACCGCAGTAGCCTCCCGTAACCCACCTCTTAACTAGACCAATATAAAGACACTTTCGATTCCAATAGAGATGTAAAAGGCAGCCGGGGTGGGGTTTCCCTATGACATGCGCGCAAGGAAAAGAAACCCCAATTTTGGTTTCTAAATACACGACACCCCCGGCATTGCGGATAGCTACAGTGGATCCAAATTTCCTCTTTCTTGGCAGTGCCCTCCACAGGTAGTCCTCATATTATATGTTGGCCAAAGCCCCATCTGCAAGTCCCCTAAAAATCACCAAATCCGCAGGTTAGTAATATGAAATCCGCTCATTATTAGGAAACTTAATCTTTCAGCACTTTCAGCGACACGGATTCAACAGACACTGTTACCCATCATCGGGTGTTATCTTTGTGAGAGAGAAGATTTCACTATCACACTTTATAGCTGTGAGTTACATTACGGTATAAATACTATGCTGCCCCGGAATGTACCTATCATTGGAACACTAATGTTCCGGTCATGGCAAAGCTTCCCCATGTGGAGGGATCGTATGGGCTCATGGCCCCCACCCGAGCATCTTACAGAATACCCCTAAAAGGGGGAGAGAAAAAAATGGTGGTGAGCAAAAGGATATTAGGGCGGGATGGGATATCTTTCTCAACTCACTCATAGGTTGAGATTGGATAGTGCCGAGGGTAGTTCAATCACACTTGACAAGCTAGGGTAGGATACCGGTGGTCGTAGAGCAGGAGCAAACCCCAATATTAAAAAAAATCTTTATTCTACGAATCTTCCTTTACGAAAGGGAGTAAAAAGTGTAGACAAACTCCTAACCTCGCCTTTGGATTCAAAACAGGAGGAAGGTAGTATGGGAGCATGATCTTCACTCAACCATGTCCATAATTGACGCTAATCGCCACCGGACTTTAGTAATAGCTAGCTCACTGGTCGCGTTTCACGAGTGTCGGGAATTACTTGCGCTTCATAGCTTTTGTTCTCCATACTTGTATATATCTAGACAGAGCTTCTGTCTACGCTTCATAGGGGAGGATAAAATGGGGGGACTAGGGGGGAATAAATGAAGAATGAACGTGCAAAGGGTTTAACCAACAGTGGACAACAAGGAAAGTAGATCAACAGAAATTCCAAGCCGTACTAGCTTATCTCAATACAATGGGAATATCCCCTCACCAACACCAAACTCCAGATTATAAAGAGAAGCTAACAAATCCTGACTCAACCACATAATTAAGAAAACCTATATAGAGACTTAGAGGGGGGAATGATAAATATGTGCATCACCACCCCATATGATTTCATGCAATCAAAAGGAGATATTTATGAATTTATGTAGTAGGCGTACCCCGGAGGGAAAGTAAAGACGGCGATTACTGCAAGACGATGATTAGTGTTACCGTAGAAGCTAGGGAGGGGGTTAGAGGAGAGGGGAACTAGTAGGGACAGGCACGTTTATGGAGCTGTTGCGGTTGTTGGACAAATGGGACATACCGTAGGTAACCAGTAGTGGGGAGGGGTGAGGGAGAGATGTCCCCCACAACCTTATGCCGTGCTAGGAGCGGCAGATACCCGGGACTGTAGCAGTGCTACCACCCCCGCATGGCCAAGACGAGTGGCATAGAAGAGGGGTTGTTTGCCATACCGATCTGGTTTGCCGGGGTTGACGTCGCCCCGACTGAGTAGTGTTTTCACCACTCCCTCGTGCCCATTCCAGGCAGCACACAAAAGCGGCGTTCGGTCGTGGATATCTGGTTTGTCGGGGGTGACGTCGCCTCGCCCGAGTAGCATTTCCACTACTTTCCCGTGTCCCTTCTCAGCAGCACACCAGAGTGGTGTTCGGCCGTACTTATCGGGTCTCTCGGGGTTGACGTCACCTCGCCCGAGTAGCATTTCCACCATTCCCACATGCCCATTCTTAGCAACCCACCAGAGCGGCGTTTCACCAGACTCACTTGGTTTGTTGAGATCAACGTCGTCCCGCCCAAGGATTATTTCAACAATTTCCTTGTGACCATTCTCAAGAGCCCAACAGAGCAGCGTTCGGCCACATTCAATTAGTTGGTTAGGGTTGACGTCGCCTCGCCCGATTAGCATTTCCACCACTTTCTCGTACCCTTCCACAGCAGCACACCGGAGCGGAGTTTTGCCATCGTCATCAGGTTTGTCAGGGTCAACGTCGCCTCGCCCGAGCAGCATTTCCACTACTTTCTCGCGCCCGTTCGCAGCAGCAAACCAGAGCGGTGTTTTGCCATCCTCGTTAGGTTTATTGACGTCAATGTCATCCCGTTCGAGTAGTATTTTCACCACTCCTTCTCCTCTCCAAAGCGCAGCAGCAGCACGCGAGAGCGGTGTTCGGCCGCTCTTATCTGGTTTGTCGGGGTTGACGTCGTCCCTCCCGATTAGCATTTTCACCACTTTCTCGCACCTGTTCACAGCAGCAAACCAGAGCGGGGTTTTGCCATCTTCATCAGGTTTGTCAGGGTCCACGTCGCTTCGCCCGAGTAGCATTTCCACCACTTTCTCCCACCCGTTCGCAGCAGCACACGAGAGCGGTGTTCGGCCGCCCTTATCTGGTTTGTCGGGGTTGACGTCGTCCCTCCCGATTAGCATTTCCACCACTTTCTCGTACCCTTCCACAGCAGCACACCGGAGCGGAGTTTTGCCATCGTCATCAGGTTTGTCAGGGTCAACGTCGCCTCGCCCGAGCAGCATTTTCACTACTTTCTCGCGGCCATTCGCAGCAGCACACAAGAGCGGTGTTCGGCCGTTCTTATCTGGTTTGTTGGGGTCAACGTCGCCCTGCCCGAGCAGCATTGTCACCGCTCCCTCGTGCCCTTCCGAAGCAGCCCAGCTGAGCGCTGTATATAGTTGGTTACGGTCGACACCATCCCGCCCGAGGAGCATTTTCACCACTCCCTCGTGCCCTTCCACAGCAGCCCTACAGAGTGGTGTTCGCCCGCGCTTATCTAGTTTGTTGGGGTTGACGTCGTCCCGTCCTAGTAGTATTTTCACCACTCCCTCGTGCCCTTCCCCAGCAGCCCTATGGAGTAGCGTTTGGCCGCGCTTATCTGATCTGTTGGGGTTGACGCCGTTCCGCCCAAGTAGTATATTCACTACCCCCTCGTGCCCATTCGAAGCAGCCCACATGAGAGGGGTACTACCTGTGCAGTCTATTGGGCTAATATTACAACCCGCCACCTCTACCATAAAAGCCACAATCTCATCAATCCCGAAAAACGATGCATAATGTAGACCACTAAATAATAGAGGCTTATTGGAATAAAACTTGAAGTAATCCACCTTCTCTTTCTTAACGAGGATTCTCGAGGAGATGTGGTTGCCGTAGTCGCCCAACAGCCCTAGGGCAAGCTGTTTTGCATTATCTGAAAGATCCCTTTTTGCGTGCACTCCCCAATACACAGAGCAATATTCTAGAAATGGTGTTGCCTGGAGATGGGGATCATGGGGCGAGGAATTGGGTGAAAGAGCCTTGACTTGGCGGGAATTCAAATAACTTAAGCAGGTCTCTGCCATTGCCGCGTGAGGTCTATCGAAATGCTCAGCATGAGTCTGGAGGTACTCCTGAAGCGTGAAGTGAATTAACCGCGCTGTGGAAGACTCCTTGTCTACGGCAATGAGCCCCTTACAACAGGCTAATAATGTGGTTATCGACGGAACATTGTCGTCATGGAGATCCGCCGATCCGATTTCGACTCCTAGAGCGTGACACAGTTCGTCGACCTTCAAGGGCCGCTCCGAGTGAGAGATCCACATCAATGCCGCTATGCCGAGCCTCGACCCCTCTCTATCTTGTTCCCTTATCCGACCCAACGTCGCACCATAAGCACCCTCTAACCCCTCCCTATCCTGTTCCTTTATCCGACCTAACGTCGCGCCGTAAGCACCCTCCAACCCCCAATCGTCAGTCATTTCGTCGAGCTTTCTTCGCCTACTACGGATTGTAGTCCCTTGTAGGATGGTCTCGACGTTCAGCGAGACTAGCAGGAACCTAGATATGTACCAGTCAGTAGACAATCGAGGCAGCTTCTCCGGTATCGTTGCTTCTACCTACATTTCTGAAACATCTTTGGAAATCTTCTCAACGATATCTGCCCTAAGATTGTCGTCCATCGCCTCTGGCCTTATGTCTTTGTCTAGTCTGTGATGAAGATAACTCAGGATATCATGTCTCTGCGGAGTGATTCGTATAGCTGTTCCTCTTCCAGACAGTCGCTTCCCGGCCTCAGCTTCGATGTGCGGTCTTCCTGTCGTGAACACCCGAGTGCCAGGAGAGCTCTGCAGAACTTGATTAAGTGAATCAAGAATCTTGATTCGGTATCCCGCCACACACTCATCTAGCGCATCAATACATATGAACGTGCGCTTTATAGAAGTGGTATTCTGCAGCATTTTCACAATATCCGCAAGCCACGGCCCCCGCCCATCCATGACCTGCTGCTGGCTCTTATATGCTTGTGCTATTTCCCCAGGCACCTCTTCCAGCCCACCCACAACCTGCCTGAGCACGGCACCCAGCATACTCGTCGGGGATTGCTCCTTTTGAGCCGCGTAGTCAAAGTAAAAACCCGCAACCGTGACCTCCTGGCTCCCGGCCCGATCGCCTAACCTGTCTATCACTAATGAGCTAGTATCATACCTTGTTAGCACTTGCCCTTCTTCCGTTCTTCAAGATTCCTCCTTGATACCTAATAAAAGTCTTGCCAACTCCCGGATCTCCATAGCAAAACAAAACCGCATTATCAGATTCACCTTCCCCACTGCTAGCGTACCATCTTTTAAACTCCTCAGTTTCTAAGACCCATTCTCCGATATTTTCAACCCGCCTTTCTTGAATGTCCTTGTGCCGTAGTTTAGGCTCTAGTGGCGATAACCAGGATAGGATATTGGATCGCTCATCGGCAGCGGTAACGTTATTAACAACCGTGTTGAAAGAGCCGATATTATTACTGAGTGTTGTAGCCATTTTCGGTTTTTTGTTGCTTTGAGTAAGGTAGAAGATGGATGATGAAAGAAGTCGACAACCGGTCCAGGAATTCCTTGTGGATTGAAGAAAAGGAGAAGCGGGGGGGGGGTTATGGAAATCGATGGATACAAGCACCACAGAGCCGTCCAATCAATCTTTCACAAGTTTTGTCAACAACGTTCTGGCTGTGTTTGCCGCATCAGTAGCAAGGAAGCCACACATTTTTCAATGCTGCGCCTCAGCACAGCACAAATCCTCCGCCGCGATGAACGAATACCCTCCAGCGCACACCTTGGAACCGCCTACAGTAGCTTGGTATATCTACAAGCGTCATATGTCAAGCCTTATCAATAAATCAGTGGAAAGCCTCGTGTATCATCTTGACCAACGCATCGCAGCAGATTCCTTCGTGGGGTGAAAGCTTTTCCCACAGCCTCGTAACTTGTACCTGGCTAGGCGCTGCGCTTCCTGATACTCAGTAAGGACAGCGCAGTGCGGCTCCGCCCAACATCGTTGCAACCACAATACATCTTCCCAACAACCGAGCCGCAAATTCACCAAAGCCAACCACCGTGCAATATCGGTAGCTAACCTCCGCAGTCGTTCAATGAGCATGATAAAGCCTATCACTACCTAACCAAGCCAACAAGACAAATCTCCAGCCAACAAACCCAGAAAGGAATTCCGCCAGAGACGCAACACAATAATATGATAAAGAAAGCGAGAGAATAACTTAACTCCCCTCTCTACTCGACTACTCTCAACACCATCCCATCACAAACCCTCACTCGTCCTCCAAATCTTCACAAAGTCTACATAACTTTAGAAAACATACACAACTACCGGAGTAAGAACCATAAACCGGAACCAACAGGGATATAATGCATCCAGCACATCCAGCTAGTTACCCTTGAATAACTATTATAATTTCTTACTAAACCCTTGTGCTCTACAGTACGAGAAATTGCAATTGCAATATCATACAAAGAAATATAATACACTGCAGTAAGGTACCGTATGCTACTCTCATCGAATAGCATTCTCCATACCAGTATAAAACTGAAAAGAAAAAAAAACCCCCGAGGAGTCTAATGTATGTACTGTAGGTGCGAGTGTAGGGTTTTTAGAACTCTAAAACCATAGCTATTAATAGTACGAAAGTTAAAGACAACCACTATTCATCTCGCAATCAACACTTCCCATAGGCGGAACAACTCCCTTTACCCCCGGCTTAAAGAAACTAAAAGAAAACACTAATCACTGATAGCCTAGTTAACACTTAAATACGCACTTCAAAAATATAGCCTGTCAACAGCACATACCCGGAGCCCCCCCCCGGAGTACATAACCCACCACCGAAATACCACCATCAGACTAGTCTTACCGTAACTTAGTCCCAAACTCCCACATTTATATAAAGATAGAATCCCCGTTTTTTGTCGGTAGCTGATCATATATTCTCTTCTCTTCTTTTCTTTTCTTCCAGTATATCGTACTATAAGTTAATTGTTTACCAAGTTACTCATTGTATATATAGAGTAGAGTAGAGTAGAGTAGAGTAGAGCATATAGATCACCGACGAAACATAAACTATGGTATGAGTACAAAAATATATTACACGGGAGTCGGGTTTCATATAGTCGAGGGGTATGATATGTACAGTACGGGTCTTTGTTTTTTCGGTATCGCGCTGTAGCATAGATTTATATATTACGTTACGGGATAAATACTTGTATGATAGGTATAGCAAATTCGTCAAGTATAGTATAGTATTATATTGGCGTTGGTATCGATAAGCTACTGTGATGATGAGAGAGGAAAAATGTCATACTAAACCCGAAGATAGGTTACCACCCAGAATCTCAGCCAAGTGAAGCAAAGTGAGGTGAAGCCAAGAATCATATATATAATATAATAAAGTATGAATAAATAAATAAAGATTGCAGGTAACAGTAGCCAAATCCCAATACTTTGCCCCCGGTGAAAAAAAAAAGGAAGAAAAAAAAAAAAGAATTTATTCCAACACTCCCTATACATCCTCCTCCACCTATGCCTTCCATACCAAACTCACACGGCAACTACATAGAAGGAGAAGAAGCAGCAATAACAGGTGAAAACGCCCACCCCTCCCTTCCCCCATTCTCATTCCCATCATCTGCGTCCATAGCGTCATAAAATCCAATTGGGGAGCCAACAGCACTGGCATAGCTACTATCGGCAGTGCTCCTCCCATTCCTACTCCCACTTTCAGTAGTAGCCACCTCACTGGGTGGTGGAAGCCCCACGTCCTCGAAACTAGTTTTTGTTGGGAGCATCGCGTTTTTACCGGCATGTGAGAGGCCAGGGGGCGCGCCCACCCCTCCACCGCCAGCAAAGCCGGGCGGTGGCATTTGCGGCGGCGGAGAAATTGCGCCCTGGGCCAATAAACTACTATTCGCAGGAACAGGGCTATGTGTTCCGCTCCCCCGTGAGCTTCTCAGACTCCCGTTACTCCCGCCCCAGGCATTCCTCCTCAAGCGCATCAATTGCTCCAGCGTGATCTCCCCGCCGCCGCTATTGCTACTAATCAGGCTACTGAGATCTTCGCCTGCGGGCACGGTGGCGGATAATGGGCGGCTAGATGATATTGGGAATACCAGGCTGTTGCGATAGCTACTCTCGCTGCGCTCGCTAATTGGTGTTAAGCTAGGTCTTCGTATAATGGGCCTCGAGGCGAGCTCCGCTGGTCGACCAAAGTAGCCCCCGGCGAAAACGTTGTCCTCGTCATCCTCGGTAGGAAGGAGTCCTGGGGCGGAGGACATGGGGTAGAAGCCAAATTCCTGACCGTAGAATTCTGTGTCGTAGGCTAGGGCTTCCGCATTTGCTTCGGCTACCATGCTGTCATCTGCGTCCTCTGGCTCGTACTCGTCGTCATCGATGGAGTAGTACCCGCTCTGTGAACCCCAGTCTGCTGCGTAGTCGCTTTCGTACCCACCACCAATACCGCTGAGGGCGCCGGGGCTGTTGATCTCGTTCGCAGCGGCGGCTTCGGCTTCACGCTGTTGTTGCTTTTGGTATTGGTACAGCTGCTGGGTGAGCGTTGACAGTGCAAGCGGCAGGCCAGTGTGTCCGTCCAGCATGGTCCCATCCGGAGCGTAGAATTGGGCTTGTTGTTGTGTGCACCCCAGACCGGCGCCAATGGGGTTTAGAAACGGTGGGAAACTCTTGTTCCCGTAGCCGCTGCCACCGCCGGTACCTGCCGTGCCGTCGTTACTATCGTTTGCGAGGCTATCGAGACTACCATCTTCGACTTGCATAGCACCACCCGAGGAGATGCCGAGTGTCGAGGGGAAGGAATCGCGCTGCTCTTTGTTCATTGACTCTTCCACTCCTTCCTCCTCCTCCTGGTTAGGATTATTCGCGGAACTTTGAACGGTAGGATTGCTGAGAATAATCCCATCATCAAAATATAAATCATCGTCATCGTCTTCGTAGCCTGCAATTCCATCCCCTTGTTCAAGTTCATCAAAATCCGAGTCGCTGTTCAGGTCCAATCCCCGAGGATTACCCAGTCGCTGAAGGAGTGATGGTTGTTCAGGCTGCATCGCAGCAGGCTCCGGGTTCATGGCAGGAAGGACTTGTGCCATCCCCATCAAATTCAATGGTGCTATCGGAGTATCAACATCGATCGGCGAATCCTTCGACAATGCAATGCCAATCCCACGGCTCGGGTCACTCCCTAACGCTAGCGGAACACCTCCCTCATCCTCTATATAGTCCGAGTCGCCGTATATACCCTCATCCGGCATCATGAACAATCCCTCGTTCGCCCGGGAAAACCCTTCATCATCATCGCCCCCAAAATCCAATTCCAAGCTCAACCCATCACCGTCCCGGTCGTCATCATCATCATAATCGTTATACGGCTCCTCCGGTTCATCTTTACTCGACTCGGCAGCGCTACTCGCTTCAAAGCTGAATCTTGAAGAATTGGTCATCAAGTGGTGCGGCAGAGACAACGGATGATCAACAAGAGTGACACCCCGAGGTTTCCCATCGTCGAGGTCTCCTTCATTCGAGGACACTACCGAAGACGCCCTACTAATCTGCGTCGTCGGACCAGTAGAGGAAGGCAATACTTCACTCTCAACTACCCCAGGCTTATGCGAGTCTTCAATCGGCGGAGGGTTGGTGGTGGGAACCCTAAGTGGCTCCGGCGCAGCCCGAGTCGGCATAGCTGGTGTAATAGGTGTAACCTCCGCTTCCCCAACCTTCCCTCCCATAGACCCCCGATCCTGCCCAACCCCGTCATCAAAGTGCTCCCTAAAAACCGGCGTCCTCTGCCTCTCCAACTCGACCAACCGATCGTCAATCCCACTGCTCCCTGCATCATCCGCGACAACCTCCACTTTCAACAGCTTATTGTTCGGATCCATCAATGGACTGACCGGCGGCAACGGCGATATCGACCTCCCATTAACCGGTGGGCGAACAGCCTCATTCTGGCCCCTCTTTGGCGGGTTCGACCAATCGGGATGTCTGGTACCGTAAATAATCCCAGGGTCGAAATCGCCCGGGAGATCTTTCGCGTTTCGGGCTTTTGCACTATCGCTGAGTAAACTGCTAGCTTGCGAGGAGCGCCTCCGCATGAGCAACGACATGGGGTTCAGGAGAGTCAGTTTGGCGTTTTTCCGATACGAGGATGTTATCGTTGTCGAGACGGGGTATCCGCCAATGCCAACACCCTGATTAGCAGCATGATTACTACTACTACCACCACTACTGAGATTATGGTGAGAACTTGAGCCGTCGGCGGGAGCAGCGAGGGAGGAAGGTTGGGCTGCCAGAGCAGCGTTGGCAGCCTTGACCTGCTCCGATAAGGTGGATAGCTTTGTGTTTGGCGCAGGCTTCGTCGACAGCGGTTTCGAGCTCGGTTTCGAGCTGCGTGAGCGTGGGCGAGGCGGTGGAGGTGGTAGAGGGGCGTGTATCGGCTCCGACACGTGCGATGAATTGGAAGTACCCGGTCCGGGCGAACCGGCGGTACCCTCCACGAGCCATTGCCCTGGCGAACCGAGCCCGGGAGAACCACTGCTTATCGAAGGGAGGGCATCAAGGGGGGGAACGCTGGGTGGGGAGGTCCGTGGTGGTGGTGGATGCGGCGACGCTAAATTGGTGGAGGAAGTGGAAGGTATGGATGAGGGGGACTTTGAAGAAGGAGGTGGCACGGTTGAAGCGTTCCCCTGGCTCGAAGCGGAGCGACGGTGGTGACGGAGGATATTAAGTCGAGGCATGA
The DNA here is from genome assembly GCA_003070745.1 of Tuber borchii. Classification (NCBI taxonomy): domain Eukaryota; kingdom Fungi; phylum Ascomycota; class Pezizomycetes; order Pezizales; family Tuberaceae; genus Tuber; species Tuber borchii. The sequence continues at coordinate 14,959 of NESQ01000199.1, read as the reverse complement.
CGGGAGAATGCAAAAATCGGTGAAGGGGTGATGCGATGGTGGGGTAAAAGGAAAAAAGAAGAAAAATAAAAATAAAGATAAAAATAAAATAAGAAATAAGAAATAAGTATCGGCAGCGGGGTAGGTGAAGGAGTTACGTTAGATAGCGAAGATGTCAGCAGGGCAACCTAAACCTCGGGTCTCTCGCCGACACTGCGCTTTAGTTAGTAGAAGAGAAGGCGAGAGGAAGGAAAGAGAAGGAATGAACGAATGAATGAATGAAAGATAATGAGGGATCGATCAACAGGGAAGGGAAGAGGAGGAAAAGAAAAGAAGAGGAAAAAAAAGAAACCTCTTTCTCCAAGCTTGCAATACCCTAATCCCCCGGGGCTGAGACCAACTCACAGTAGCACTGAGACATACAGCAGTGGAAACCCCAAACCCCCTCGAAGGCAGAGAGAGACACTCAGGCGAAACTTAGAATGGCCATCACCAAGTATGATACAGGCATTAGACCACCGCAAACTCCAATAACCTACCTACCGGCACCGTAGAGCGAAACCGTGACCAAAAAAATAAAATAAAGAGTCAGTCCGGAGTTTTCCTTTCGTTTTTGTTCCTCTCTCTCGCTCTTCTTGACAGCCACTCAAAACCTCCGGTGGTCCAGGGCGGGCAGGAGGGGTGGAAATCCAGGACTCCATCCATGGGTTGTGCGAGATACTAAATTTACATACACCACGCGTACCCTCTGTACCGACCTGGGTATTTCACGGAACCACAATAACAACAAATTCGAAGCCGCAACTGGGGTGCGTTTCGGGTGTAGCCAAGCTAGGCCGCATAGAGTATGGGCTGAACCGTGCAATCTTCTGTGCTTTTCTTGCTTTTTTACTGCAAAGAACATGCCGGTTGGAAGGAATCGCATATCGCATATTCGTGTTAAGGCTCTGCAGTAGAAAGTGACTAATAACTTAGGCACTGTACGGTAGGTTAATTTTCCATTTGTGTGCAACCAGTTTTATCTATTCATTTGTTGGGTCGGGCAAGAAGTGCATGCTTAGAATGCAAAATGCAGTAGTAAAAGCGCAGAACTCCAGCCTATTTATGGTTCTTATCCATGATACGATAAGTGCAGTAGGGTAGAGTCCGGAAGCAACTTGTTTGTAGAAAGTCTACCGGTGGTTTATCTAGTGGTTCCAAGCTGGATTACCAGTACTCGTCGTGCAGTACAAGTATGATATTTAGCATTCATAAAGTATCCGGATGCCCTGATGCCAAGTCCTCCGGATACTTTATTAACTGCCAAGCACTGAAATTTAGTAGGCTTGTGTCGCACGAAAGATTAAGTACCGATATGGTGCCGGCCATTTGGAATCAACCTACCCTACTGTACAAGTAGCACATCATCAGGGAGATACCGGTATCTCGATGGAAGCGCTCAGAAAACACCCATGTCATTTGATTTTCAATAAGAGCAGTATTCGCATTCGCAGCGATAGTAAAAATTTCGAATCACCTATATATGGAGACTCTATTGAGGAAAATAACCCTCCACATACAACAAAACAATCATTACACAACCGATTTTTTTAGCCAGAAAAATGCCTTTAGAGGAGCCTTGGGGCATCAATAGTGTCAATGCAAGTAAGTAGTGTTAATTTTTAATTCCGTGTTGGGACTAAGCATAATAAACTGAAAAGCAATACCGTCAACAATATTTGATGTGGTTCCCCTTCGGGGAAGGGGCAGCTTCCATTGTCGATTCATGGAGAAGTCTGGGTTGGGCATAAGGTACGGGTACCGGTACTCGAGTGGGTAGTCGCCCCGCCTTAGGAGCCTCCCTATACTACCGGTAGCACAGTATGGTCATCCTCGAGGTTATTCCGGCTAAGCCCCGCTTCCCCTACGTACTACGGTATGCGAACAATGAGTGTTGATTTCGAGTACCATACTCGGCACCATACCCCCATTTTGATTGAATAGAGGTAATGTTACTAGTATGGTACAGAACCGGTGTGGAGAGGCAATGTATTGGCTGGCTGAATACAGGAAATTCTGTTGGGTCGAGTGCCAGCACAGGAGATAAATTTATGTCAGGCTAGGCGACTCCACCGCAGGCACTCTAAGACGCTCCTTCATAATAGCGAAGGATTCGTGCGGCGCTATCGATAGCATTTAAAGGGATATGGAATCTGTTGCTCCTGATGCAGTAAACATAACCAGGGTGTTGCTGACAAAATTTTAGGCGAGATTGATTGGACGGACATGAAGTATCCAGAGGGCTCCGCCAAGACCCCATCCCTCTTCAACCCCAAGGAATTCCAGGACGGGCTGTCGACTCCCCCCATCATCCATCATCTACAATACTCTAAGCAACAAAGAACGAAAAATGTCTCAATCATTCAGTAACAATATCAACTCTTTTAACCCCACCGTTAACATTACCACTGCCGATGAGCGATCTAATATCCTAGCCTGGTTATCGCCACTAGAACCAAAGCTACGGCACAAGGACATTCAAGATAGCTGGGTGGAAAATATTGGGGAATGGGTCTTAGAGACTGAGGAGTTTAAGAGTTGGCACGCTGGTAGTGGGGGAAGTGGATCCGATAACGCGGTTTTGTTTTGCTATGGAGATCCAGGAGTTGGCAAGACCTTTCTCAGGTAACAAGGACGAATCTTGATGAGCGGAAGAAGAGGGGCAAGTGCTAACAGGCCGTGGCGCTAGCTCATTAGTGATAGATAGGTTGGACGATTGGGCTGGAGGCCAGGAGGTCACGGTGGCATGTTTTTACTTTGACTTCGCGGCTCAAAAGGAGCAATCCCCGAGGAATATTCTGGGCGCTGTCCTTAGACAAGTTGTGGGTGGGCTGGATGAGGTGCCTGGGGAAATAGCACAAGCGTATAAAACCCAGAAACAAGTAATCGATGGGAGGGGGCTGCAGCTTGCCGATATTGTGAAGATGCTGCAAAATACGACTTCCATGAAGCGCACATTCATATGTATCGATGCACTAGATGAATGTGTGGCGGGGTATCGAGTTGGGATTCTTGATTCACTTAATCAAATTCTACAAAAGTCTCCGGGCATACGGATATTCGTGACGGGAAGGCCGCACATCGAGGCTGAGGTTGGGAGGCGTCTTTCTGGCAAAGGGACAGCTATACGCATCACCCCGCGGAGAGATGATATCATCAGCTATCTTCATCGCAGACTGGACGGAGACATAAGGCCAGACGCGATGGACAATAGTTTGAAGGATGACATCCTGAAGAAAATTCCCGATGATGTTTCTGAAATGTAAGTAGAAGCAAAAACGCCGAAGAAGCTGCCTCAAGCTGTCCACTGACTGGTGCATATTCAGATTCCTGCTAGTCTCGTTGAATATCGATGCGATCCTGCAGGGAACTACAATCGGTCTCAGGCGACGAAAGCTCCATGCAATGACCGACGGGTTGGGGTTAGAGGGTGCTTATGGTGAGACGTTGAGTCGGATAAAGGGACAGGGTAAGGAAGAATCGAGGCTCGGCATAGCCGCTTTGATGTGGATCTCTCACGCGGAGCGGCCCTTGAAGGTCGATGAACTGTGCCATGCTCTAGGAGTCGAAATTGGAGCGGCGGATCTCGATTGCGACAATGTTCCTTCAATTAGGACATTACTAGCCTGTTGTCAAGGACTTGTTGCCGTAGACAAGGAGGCTTCCACGGTCCGGCTGATTCACTTTACGCTTCAGGAGTACCTCCGAGCTCATCCTGAGCTTTTTGATAGGCCTCACTCAACAATAGTAGAGACCTGCTTAAGTTATTTAAATTCCCGCCAGATCAAAGCTCTTTCAGGCTATCCCTTTCCAAAAGATTCCTCCCTCCTCGGCTGGCAAGGTTCCTCTTTAGATTTGGATTTTTTTATTGCGCAATCGGGCACATCCTTTCTCGAATACTCTGCTCTATATTGGGGAATGCACGCAAAAAGAGGTCTTTCAGATTGTGCGAAACAGCTTGCGTTAGGGCTGTTTGACAACTACAGCAACCACATCTCCCTGAAAGTCCTCTTTATCAGAAAGTGGGAATATTACTTCAGGTTTTATTTCAATAAATCTTTCTTATTTAGTGGTCTCCATTATGCATCGTTTTTCGGGATTGATGAACTTGTGACTTTTTTGGTAGAGGTGAAGGGTTGTGATATCAACCGAATAGACTGCATAGGCAGCACACCACTCGCGTGGGCTGCGGAGAAGGGGCACGAGGAGGTAGTGAAAATACTACTCTCACAGGACGATGTCAGCCCTGACCGACGAGGTCACGGTGGCCGAGCACCGCTATGGTGGGCTGCTAAGAATGGGCACGATAGAGTGGTAGAAGTACTACTCGGGCGGGACGACGTTAGCCCCAACAAATCAAGTGGCGACGGCCGAACACCGCTATGGTGGGCTGCTTTTGATGGGTATGAAAGAGTGGTGAAAATATTCCTTGGACGAGACGACGTCAACCCTGACGAACCAGATATCTATGGCCGAACACCACTCGCGTGTGCCGCCCGGAATGGGCACGGGAAAGTGGTGGAAATGCTACTCGGGCGAGGCGGCGCCAACCCCGATAAACCAGATATCTACGGCAAAACACCGCTCTTGTGTGCTGCTGAAAGTGGGCGGGAGAGAGTGGTGAAAATACTACTCGGACGGCATCGACCCTGGCAAACTAGATAACTACGACCGAACACCACTCTGGTATACTGCTGAGAACGGGCACGGGGAAATGGTGGAAATGCTACTCGGGATGGATGATGTCAACCCCAACAGGCCAGATAAGTACGACCGAACACCACTCTGGTGTGCTGCTGGGAACGGACACGGGAAAGTGGTGGAAATGCTACTCGGGTGAGGCGACGTCAATCCCGACAAAATAGATATCCACGACCGAACACCGCTTTTGTGTGCTGCTTTGAGAGGGCACGGCGGAATTGTGAAGGTACTACTCGGACGAGACGATGTCGACCCCAACAGGCAAGATACCGACGGCCAAACACCATTCTGGTATGCTACTAGCCGTGGCCATGCGGGAGTGGTAGAGCTACTACAGCCCCCAGAATTCGCGACTCCGGGCACTGGATACGGTTGTCGTCATGGCAGCGTTCCCCACATCGCTTTTAGCCACGGATAACCTATGTGCTATTTGCCCCAAACCGCAACAGCTCCATAGACATGCCTGCCCCCCCGCCCTTGCCCCCCTTCGTCCCCTCCAAGCCTCCCCCTGCAATTTCGATCATCATCTTCTTGTGAAAGTCGCGATCTTTCCATTCCTTCCTGAGAAATCTCGCCATAGAAACACTGATTAAGTATTTTTCCTTTCATCGCAGTAAATCGTTCGCGATGGGAAGGTGCACATCTATCGCCTACCCACCCCCTAATCCTCTCCATGCATTTTCTTATAGGGTTGAGTCAGGATTTGGCAATTTCCGGTTATAGTCTAGACTTTAGGGTTAGCTGCGAGTATTCCGATTTCACGGAGGGAGACTGCTGTTGATTAGAATTTCGCTTGTATGATAGCTCTTTTCTAATTGCATATTATTTTTCCACATTTATTGTCAATTTATCTCACTATCATACAATTCCTTTCTCGACTTACTCCCATCCCTCCCTCTATATTCTCGACATAAGGCAGCTTAAATAGAAATATAAAGAAAAAAATAAAACATGAAGCGCAAGTAATTTCTAATGCCCGTGAAAAGTGACCCGAGAGCTAGCAAATTAATTAAGTTGTAATAGTAATTGGTTTTCATTATTAGCATAGTTTAGAGAAGATAATACTTTCATACTACCTTCTCTCAGTTCTCTCGGCTTTGTGCTTGACGGTGGGGTTGGTCGGCATGTTAAGGAAAATCAGTACGGTAAAGGCTAATTGAGCAATGAAAACAACTCCCACCCTACGAGTTCCCATATCTTACCCAAACTCTTATAGAGTGATTTAACTGCCTGTAGTACTATGCAATCTCGACTTACTAGTTGGGACAGATATTCTATCTAGTCTTGACCTCGTTTTGCCAACTACCACTATATTTATTTCATTTCTCCTTCCACATGGCACTCTGTATGATGCTTGGAACGGGCTCTGAGAGCTCATATTATACATTTCCCTAAAAAGATCGGGAATATCTTGTCACTCCAGGGATTTAGTACTTTAATGACTCCATACTATGCCCTCTAGCTGCAAGCATAGCATTTATGCCACAGTAAATTCCAGTGACAAGGCAGAAAAAAGAGAAATATTGTGACTTCAAGCGACAAAATCAGATGCCGGATAGTACCGTAGAAACTGGAATAATTGGACCTCACACTAGGACGTTATAGTTGCCTCTCCAAGTAAGGTCAGTAGTTTTTTTTTCTTTTTATTCATCTCGATCGAAGGCTGAATAAAAAACTTTTTTCGCTATGTTTTTTTCCCCCTAATCCAAAGGAGGGAATTCTAGACGTTTTAGTATGAGGTCCAATAATTCCAGTTCTCACGGTAGTATCTCCTAATTCGATGTGGCGAAAAGTGGCTGAATGATATAGTTTCCTTCCGTATAACGAGTTGGTCTATATTGCCAACCTATGGATTGGGGGATTTTTTTTTTCCAGTAATGCCGGGGGTTGGCTATGTATTGAAAAGATGATGAGAATCGGGTTGTTTTCTCCCTTGGTTAGCATGTCATGGGAAAACCCTTCACCGCTCCCCCCCGCTCCTTCTCTGACATCTACTAGTACATTGCGATAGGGTGTGCTTTCATACTAGTCAGGTTGGTCGTATCTGCTATCCAGCAAACTCAGAAATTTAGACGAGACGAGTGACAGCTAGTGATTCAATTAAAAAAATAGGCGAGCAAAGAGGGGATGATTGCAACTAACTTGGGGATAATCGCAAAAAATGGGTGACTACATGCGGCTTACAGAAACTGTATAATAGAGCTTCACACATTTTTATGCGGGGCCTGAAATATACGGGAGCAGTACGTGCCCTCCGGTGATTATTACAAGTTGAGGGAAGAGAAGAGCTTCTGTTTTTGAAAAATATTATTAGTTCATTCTTTGAAGAAGAGGAATGCACTACCAAGATTGTAAACATGGTAGACTACCGGACTCTGAGAGAGGGGGGAAAATAGCTAAAGGGAAACTTGTAAGTGTACCTATTTACATAACTACACTATCTTGTGTATTGCCTCCAATTCTCTTCTGCAAAATAGTGAATTGAACTTTTTGTTCGACTCCCCCTGAGGCTTCACTGAAATTTGGAGCATTGCTTGTGGCAACCCTTCTCAGAGTTTTCATCTGGTGATCAAACACTCCCCCTAACCTTATAAAGGATCCGGAACAATGTACTGTACTGTGCCCCAAATTTCCTCCAAGTATGGCTGATACTCCCCAATTCTATTCCTTTACACAAGAGCACTAAGGTTATTACTGATCGCCTCTCTAGTCCTCCACACACTTTGTACAACGTATTTAAGTAGGTTCTCAACCATATTGCCCAATTGTGCCCCCAAAAGGCTTTTCCCACAGCCTCAGGTCAGTGCCTTCTATACTATGAGCCTAATTGAGGCTAGGAGTGGAAGTGGTACTGATCAAGTTTTAAGAATGATATAATTCATAGGTGTGCCTTGGGCAGTTAGAGGGGGGGGTGAAGAGATGCTGTGTAGTCAGAAAGGAGTGAAGAGGACTCATTAAGGCTATAGTAACATAAATTTATCCTAGGCTTGAATCACCGGCTTTCGGAGCGACTGATATAATCTATACCAAATGTGTTAGTCAAGACAGCATGCAAGTCTAAAGGCACAAAGTGTACGGACAATGAACCAACACCTTGGGTGGTTTGTACTCCCATCAGCAGTAGGAAAGACTCTAGGTTCAAACAGCACATATTCTTTAGATATATTTCTTGTCAAGGTATGAGTTTTGTCACTTCTGAAAGGTCAAGAAAGACCCATAAAGCCTCTCTTTAGTTTCCTTATTACCCTCTTCATAAGCTATTGTAAGTCCTCCCACCAATGTCACCTCCACAAACTCTATTTCAATAATAAAAACTGATTGTTAAGGATATTCGGTATACATGAATAAAAAGATATGAGTAAGCTGTCTGTCCACTAAATATCTCCTAATGAATTTGCTTTTCTCATATTTCCAAACCTGGAGTTTAGCGGTTGCTCTTGACAGTATTTTAACAGGCATAGCGCCCAGAGACAGATTGCCTTCCTCGAACTAAGTTTAGTAGTAGATATCTCACTCAATACTGTTTCCAGAACTTCTTCAGTTCTCGCTTCAACCAGGTATGCACAAGTTTCCTATTGTTATATTCTCCCAATATATATTCTTCTAGAAGTAGAGATACTCTACAGCCTATCGGTGGAGCAGCAAATACCTTCACTGGTAGCAAAATTACCATCAATCAGTCATTGTTAAAAGTAAATGGAGCTTGTAGAAACTTGTTAGCAATAGGTTCACATGACAAGGGGAACACAATCTGGAAGTAACAATTGGCAAGAACTGCTTTTAAATTCTCTTACTCATCTATCTGGGCCAGGTGATTTTAGATTCTGGAGTAGCTGCCTTAATAATTGTTTCCCTGAAAAGAATTGAAAGTGGCTGATTTTAGAGAAGGATTAGTCAGCAATGCAAGGGATTATCTCACCCCTCCTTCCTAGAAGCGTATTGAGAATACCATCTACTGATCTGTATACTAGTTCCATTGGTAAAAGGTTCTCTGACAAAAGAAGATAGCTACTGTAAGCACCTGATAGAGTATCAAACTGACAACAGAAGTCTTTTGGACAGTCTAGGTGGAGAATATTTCTCTAGTTAAGATAAAAAGTAATCCAGGATTTCAGATATAATAGGCAAGATATATTTATTTGGTTTTCCCATGTTCAGAAATACTGATTTGAACTAAATCTCTAAATATTACTAATTTTCTTCTTGATTGAGTTGTGATAAGCGTACAAGTGTAGGTCTATGAAGCATCTTTAATATAAACTTGGAAATGAGAATTTCTAAAAACTGAATAGAATATGAAACCAATATACCTTTCTCATCCACACTCCACCCCTGGATATAAAGTGCTTTTAGCCTCCACTAACCTATGACCCCATCTCTGTCCTTTTGTCTTCCTAAAGCCAAAATATTCTTCTATTCATTTTCCACAGTCCTAGTCTTCTACTTTCCTAAATTTCCATACATAATTGCAATACCTAACTGCTCAGAACCTTGCACTTCTTTCATTGTCAGCAATAATTTGTTTGATTATCAGTTATTCTAGGCTTATCTCTATTTTTTTAGAACTAATTATTTACCTGTAGTACGTAATAATATTGCTAGTTCGCCCATAACTTAATCTGCATAGTTACAGATCTGTGGGACTCAGCTCATGGTTTTCTAAAACAAATTAAAATCACTTCAAGCTTTCTTTACCATTATGGCATAGAACCTCTCTACCAATACTCCAAGACGTTCATATCCATAACCTATCAGGTCTCCTCTCCAACACTTATCTACTTTCTACCTTCTAGCAACCAGCCAGTTGCTAATTTTCTCTCATAGGTATTAGGGTATACTAATCAGAGCAAGAGTGAGAATTTCACACTTGTGAGTGACTAGTATTTCTAGGGTCTATGCCCTGAGTGTTTTAAAGTGGGAAATTGCCACAGAGGTGTATTAAGCCAAGTCTCAGTTGTCCTCTCTTGTTTCTAAATCAACCATAGTCATAAGTTCAAACAACTAGTATAACTATTTGTTCCACTACACTGCTGATCTTGCTAAACAATGTTATTTGCAGTGTTATATAAGTCTGAGTTACTTTAATTCAGTACTACTAAAAATATATTTAATACTTTATCTTAGAGGTAGCCTCTTACTTCCTTCTTATCTTCCTATATGGATAGTCAATTTAGAGAATAGTGATAAAAAATGGGAATCCACAAAAGCTGGATTGAAAAAATCTGGATCTATAGAAACTGGACTCACACTATCTCCTGGCTATAATGGATTATAATTATGGGAGAGAACAAGAGAGGTCTACTCACCAGATTGGCTTTGCATCCATAGGCTACAAATTGTTTTTCGGATGAATGTAGGGCAATTATTCAATCTTAAGCCATCCTAGATACTCTAGCTGGTATATGTGTTACTAGCATAGAAGTTCAGATTGTTGCAGTTGGGCTACAGGTAGACTCAAACTAAAACAAGATCAAGCTTATTATCACGGAAAACAAAAATGTTAAAGGAAAAGTGGTTGACCATCTGGAGAGTGTTTGAGAAAAGCTGCAAGGTCTATTATACCAATATGGTATGGGGAGGGAAGAAGGATCCAATGAGGAAGCTGAACAAATTTCAAATCTTAAGGTTGTTTCCCTTCCTTTGAGAATGGAGATCTTTTGTCAAATCTACAAAAACATCTCAATAAAGAGGCAACAGAAGAGACTACATAAGTGGTGGCATCTTCTTCTTACTTTCTTGACCTGGCAAGATCTACTCAATTGGGCTCCCCTAGAAGGCATTGAAGAAAAACTTTACCTACACTTCCAGGGCATTCTATACCATATTCACTGTAGTTAGTGATCTTCAAATTACTGGAACAGTACTTATAACAGACTTGTAGAAGCTGGTCTATATCCAAAGCACATGTGCAAATGAGAATGTAAGACTTATGCTTGAAAATTTGAATAAATACAGCTGGAAAATGTTGGCCAAACAAGTACAGGTCTGTCTTCTGATTCCTATTACCTCTCAGAAATAAAATTATATAAGCTTGTCAGATCACTCTTAACTAATTATACAAGTTTGGAGAATAGCAAATCAGGGCATTTCTATCTGAATTTGGTGTGCACTCTCAGATCATGTTACCAAATTTTCCATTAAAATATTTACCATCTCTGCTTTGGTTCTAGCACCTGAGACTACAGCTTTGTTAGAACTACACCTATCTGAAGCTGAGAATAAAATTTCTTACTGAGTCTTTATATAAGTTGAAGTTCTGATGTTGGAATATTCCTCTAGAACTTCTTTGGAGACATTATTTACTACTGCTAAGATAAGATATTCGAGTATCTTTTAAGTTAATAATTACTTTGTTAACGATTGTGTAAAGATGTTTAATTTATGCAGTGATAAGTAGAAAATAACAGTAAATAGTTACCTAAAGAACTAACTCACCACTATTCCTGTACTTCTTATATAGTTTATTTAATAATAGTACAGTAATTCAAAATATAAGTATCAGTCTCTATTGTAATTAATTTAAAATTATAACTTCTTATAACTCAAATGAGTTATTAATTGTATAAATTAACTATTCAAATATAAGTTGTACTTGACTCATATGTGAAACCCTATGTCTAAACTTGTATTATTGTACAAAATGACCAAATATTAAGCTTCACACATACAATATCTTGTGAAAAACCTATAAACTTAATAGAGTTTGTAATATATGTACAGGTATATTTCTGATTTTATAATTGATCATAGTAGTTACTATAGGAGAAAAATTGAGGTCAATTGGTAATCTCTTCCCTAATTAAGATTATACTAGTGCAGCCTAATAGATATATTATTATTAGTTTTCTCATAATTTGAAGTAAGCTATATTGAGCTTTAAGAATTTTATTTTTTTAATTTCCAGCTGTTAGGTAATTATTTTTTAATTATTTTTTCATATTCAGAAAGAAGTATCTGTCTCATATAAAAGAGATATTAAATATTGTAATACTTCTCCAGAGGTAATTAAACTTGTATACAGTTTACTTTATATTAAAGATAACAAAGTGTAAATAGATATTAATACTACTTTTCCTTTTTTACCTTTCTCCTAAGTGCTTGATTAATAAGTATGATTGTATAAAGATGATTTAGTAAGAAAAACATTCTGAAATTATCAAAGAACAAGTTAAAATGAAGGAATAATTATAAATCATATATTTGTTTAGTGACAGTGAAATATTCCAAAAAGGAATTTGGAAGATAACTCTTAAGCGACTAGGGCAAGAGGTGAAATAATATTAATATATATCAATAGAAAGATTTGGATATACTCCCCAATGGATAATTATTGCAATATATATACCTAACTTCGTGATTATTCCTGGGGTAATAAGTAAATAGATATTGAAGTTATTGCACTTATAGAAATACTAGTAACTAGATTCTACCCTGAAGTAGTAGTATAGCTAGTTATATAGAATATTTCTGGACCAGGTTATAAGTGTTTAAGTAAAATAGGAATAATATGATAGCAATAGGACTGGAAAATAAGAGTCAAGCCTACTTCTAAGTGGTGGCAAATTCTGCTATAATATATATTCTCTCTTGATAGGATTTGTTCAAGTATAGCTAATAGATTATTATATTTAATCTTATATTCCTAAATAGAGATCTTTTATTTCTCTCTCTTGATATTTAAGCAGTTCTTGAGATAATAAGAATACTTAATATAAAGTCTATTTATTCTTGTATATTATAATTATTATGTGCTTATATATAATAGATATGACGGCCCTACGGGTGTTACACACACGAAATTAGCTCAGCAGTATTATTAGTAGAGACTGCGTTACCGTATGGGAGGAGCATATATCCAACCTCAGCTCACCGGGGTAGGAGCAACTGGAGGTATCTATGTTGACTACTTGGGATACCGGAAGAACTCACGTTCCATGAAGATAATTACTGATTAGAAAGATAAAGCGAGAGTACTTTATTTCTTATCCAGTGCATATGCATATTCTGCATTATGTGTTATTATCTGGCTATACGAACTAATCACTTGATCGTTCACGATAAAGAATATTGGTATGTTGGCATTACGACCACATATATGAACTTAGTCTACTAGGACGAAGAGATCGAAGACTATCTACTAGTGGAGTGGGGACACCCTCAGATGAAATAGATGTCAGGAGTTCTCTGAGTTCGAGCGAGGCAAGTATTCAGGGTGAAAGAGGGTTCGCACTTCCTTTGACGAAGATGAAATCTTAGAAAGATACATGATTGTTAGGAAACGGGAAGTAGTGAGAATTTAGTATAAGTAGTAAGGGCTATTCCCCGGAGTTTGAGAGAATCAAGCAACGGAGAAGAGACCTTAACAATATAATAAGTTATTAAGTTTAATTCGAGAACTTCTATTTTATTTCTTTACTTTTATCAAACCATCATCTCCTAAGCCTTCCTGACTTCCCTCCGTTATCTCGAATACAATCCGGCCTAGCTTTCTCTATTCATTTGAGTTAGTTATCCCGTAACACTATATTGTTACCCTCAAGTCACCAAGGCTCCTCCACAATACCTTAACCTCTTACATGCAAAGGCGATATTACGATTGCGATAGCTTCTTGCAGTGCCCTTCTTGCAGGAAGTGCAAACGAGCTATCCCAGACAACTTCTTTCCAGTCTGTTGTCCAGACTACGAAAAGAACCTTCGAAATATAGCACTCCGATTAGTTTGGAACATTCACGATAAGAAACAACATTATAACTTCCGAATCTACCGAAGCTATAGTAAAGCCTTAACTGTAGCAAAATATTAGCATACCCTCTGCAATTATCGAGTGCTACTTCCCCTCAATATTGCGTACCTTCCATCATGTCTGATCAACGACAACAAGACTCTCCTGTTCCACCGCCTACCGATCCAATAGATACTAGTGACAACATCAGCAAAAGTTCACATTTGACCCCCATACCTCATGAGGGATAGGGGGTATGGGGGGCCAAATTATAAAACTCAAGTTGTTGTATCTCTCGTCCATGCCCCATAACTCCGGAATAAATCCGTGGTTATGGGGCATTTTTTTTTGTGTCGGTAATTTCGTTGTCATACAACGTTTTCTGGACGTACTTCATCCTCTTTGAGCTGTTGCACAGTCCATTCGCGCTTGACTCTTCTACTTTAGTTTATCCGGCATTACCTCTCGCGCCAGGAATTGTTCCGTTATGGATTTCTGCCCCACGACTCAATCATGCTTCCCGACAGCCCAAACACGCCGTTGTATGGTCCATTCCAGCTTTGACCCTTTCCCCTGTATTTCATCCGGCATTTCCTCTTGCGCCAGGAATTGTTCCGTTGAGGATTTCTGCCTCACGAGTCAATCATGCTTCCCAACAGCCCAAACACGCCGTTGTCTGGTCTATTCCAGCTTTGACCTTTCCCCTACAGTTTATCCGACATTACCTCTCGCACCACGCATTGTTCCCTTGTTGATCCAAACATCCTGTTCTGAACTTCCTATTGACAAACTCTTCGCGACTCCGAACGTCCGCAATGCACCGTTTCCCGTAGTTCTTCTGCTTTCCTAATTCACGCTTATTTCTCCCCTTCCTCCTTCCCATTGCCCCATGACCTAATCCAGCCCCAATAATTTCTCCGTGTATACAATATCTAAGCGGACGCTATTCGTTGCTTTCGCGACGATGACCGTCCATTATTTAATGATGCGTGGCCTGGCGCTGGCTTATTCCTTCACTGTTCTCGCCTTCCTGCCTTCTTCATGGCTCTTTGGGACTTTCCTTCGGCCCCAAGCGACTTTCCCCTGATGTCTTTTTCACAAACTGGGTTGAAGTCTAACTCTAAGTGGCATATTCAAAATAATAATAATAATAATAATAATAATAATAATAAGCTCTTTTATTTGTTTATTTTATTTAAATCTACATTTGTCCCAAATAGGACGTTACGCGTCCGCATCCAACTCCTCTTTGGGAGCCTCAACTGCCTCCCCTGCTTCGGGATCTGAATGATCGTCCTCCACCTCGCTTTCCTCATCGCCTGAAATCTGCAAATCCAAATATCCTGCGGCTTCTCTGTCCTCCAGTGGGGCACGAGACTCCTGATCCGGTATCAATCCGCCCTCCCGCAGCATTTTCTTAATACGTTTTTTTGTATCTTCAACCAGTTTATCTCGCACACCTGGCGGCAGTCTTTGCTAGGTAGCACGCTGTCAAAGATAGACATCTAAATTTTCTA
>NESQ01000198.1:0-166187 GCA_003070745.1 Tuber borchii | reverse complement strand
TGGTCGAAATGAATATTATTCGTACCAGTTTCTCCTGTGAATGGTCGGTTGGGGACGAGCAACAGCCCTTTCATCTCTTGATCCAGATCCAGATGCACCGCCAGCACCCCATCTCCCCCCTCTTCCTCGGCATCGGAATTAAGTCTGGCATTCCTACGAGACTCAGCTGCCTTCTTCAGAACATCCATATGAGAGCATCTAGAGCAACGTGGAAGGCCCGATGTTGGCCGTTCTGGGGGAGTTGAATTTGGCTCGGAAGCCTCTGAGGGCAATGTGTGCGACGGTCTCCGTCCTAACTTCGTTCCACAAAGTGTCACTGGCCTGCGTGCGAGAGGTGATATTCCTCTGTTGCACTTCTGGAGAATGTATGTGCGAACGGCGCAGGTATCTCCTCCTTCACAGTTCGTCCCTCACCAGTGAGGTTGAGCTCAGTCCGGAAGATGGCAGTGGTGACATGACCACGACCACGAATCGGAGGCATGCTATTAACCAATTAGATTCTCTGTAAAAAAGACTAAATGGGACGCAGAAGACTAATCTGAATTAGGCAGGATGTTCTTGGCGTGCAGAAGAAGACGGGAAATCCCAAAGAAATCTAGCAAATAGCGATCAGTAATCATTCCATCTTGGGAAAGGTGCAAATGAGACAAACAGAAGACTAACTATAGGGGGGATAGCAAGCGAAAACGGGGAGCCGCTAGTGTATCTAGAGAATAGTGGTCAGCTATCGTTTCACATTAAGGCTTTAGAAGAGCTCGTACGAGCCATGCACAAGTTCATTCAAGAACTTACGCAGCGCTTCATCGTGCCCCAGAAGGAAGTGAGAAAGACCAGGCCTCGGGTTGGTATCTCTAGGAGGCCGAGGAAGGAAGGAAAGAGATGAATTGTGGCACAAACTTACTTTTAGGAGGTAGAAGCGATCGAAAAGCTTCGCTTCAATTAACAGTAAGTTACCGGTATTCTATGGATATCAATCAGTATAGCCTACGAAAGGCCTGAGAACGGCTCATTTCGGACGTTAGGAACCGCGGACGAGACTTACCGGTATAGTTGGTGTGAAATGTGAGTGAGACTGTATGATCGTGGAAAACAGTTCTCGTTTATATATAACGTATGTTGTGAAGGGAAAAGTTGCTTTTGGAGGACTAAGAAGGACGATGAGAAGCTGTAGATTGATTAGAAGGTAATGAAGGAGTGGAGAAGGAAAATCCCAGGGTAGCGAGGGGTTTATATAAGGAAGAGGTACTATTCAAGCTGTTTGTCTAGTATCAAGAGTTCTAACAACTCAGACCAGTTTGAAAGAGACTGTTAAACGTCCCAACTTGAACGTAGAATGTCCTTCTGTGCCTGTACAAAAAAGTACAGATGTACAGTTGCCGTGAGGCAAACATGTAACAAGGTAAGCTTGTACACTTGAAAAGTGGGTTGAACAAACATGAACAAGCTTTTCAAGAGTGCTTTAAGGTACAATGATGTAATAGGCAGGCTTGTGACTACCCCTGCTTTCTTGATATGGGTTCGGATAAGGAATATTAGGGTATGGTAGATGAGCGCTTGCCATTAGGTTTGGCCCTCTCAAAGTCTGCAATACGCGAATAAAGCACACCTGAGGTTTAGGTACAATTCACGTTGCTTATCATTTTTTAAAAAGTAATCGTAGATATAAGTGTTAAGTAAGGTCTTCTCGAGATTTGTAGGAGTCTGTCGTGGCCCTGGGCCGTCGTTCATATTCATGCCGCAGGACCTCCAACACCCTACCTGGATTTAGTCTCAAAGCTAATGTGAAAAGGGAGTTTTGAGCCGCAGAACGTCATTCAAGTATAGTACTAGTACAATCCTGCTCAGGGGAAGGTGAGACCGACCCGAACAGTTGGCCTTTGAATTACAAACAGGCCACACAACACACCTTGAAAGTTTTTCAAGTTCTCATATTTTTTCTATCCCTTGAAATATCTCGAATTTACTGAACAGACGTGTGACGACGAATTTCGTCTATTTGCACCTTTTTGCGTACAATAACATCTATCTATAGCACAGTTCCGGTCAAGAACTAGTTATTCAATTACCACACGCGTTCAAGCACAGTGAGATCAGTCTCGAAAAGTAAGTTTGATTTTCGCATCTCTTTTGTGCTCTGTATCAAATCTAATTTCTTGTAGAATGGTACAAGAGTCTCAATGCCCATACTGCAGAAGAAAATACAAGTCAGTACATGGTACCGGAGCATATGGAAAAGCGTGCATTTTGACTTTGTACAGCCTATTTGCGACAAAGAAAGCATGCACGAATCCCCCATCCTGCCAACTCTGACCTAACCTCCAATCTACTCAGGGAAGAATTTAGTATGGCGGAAACGAATATTGAAGCAAATGAGTTCAATCTCTACGTAAACACTGCTGATTCGGACGTGGAAAGTCTTAATTATTCAGACACTGAGGAAAGCACACCATTGGTTGGACTACCGATACTGACGACGCACTCCACAGTGGGAAGGTCACTACAGGACGTTGTACAGCCCGAAAGATCTGAAGATGAGATGTGGTCACATTCAGAAGGAAGAAGGACTTTGAGCTTGCTCGGTGGTTTATCGAAGTAAAGGTACCAAAGGATCAGATGAATAGATATTTCAAAAGGACTTGGGGCCTGAGGGCAGTAATATTAACTCTGGTTATCGGCTGCTTGATGCCGTTGATCAGTTGGAATCAGGTATAGAAATGAAGAGCTGGAAAGAGGTGTTTGTATCATTTAGCGAAGCTGTAAGTAAATGGACCCTACAATATCCTATTCTAACCGAAAGTAGGAAATTGCGGACAAGAAAGGACCAGACGAAGCTTCTGTAGCACAGAAATTCTTTTTCTGCAATCCTATTGATTGCGTTAAATATTTACTTTGTCAAAGATATTTTGCTCAAGATTTAGTTTACGCCCCTATGAAGGAATGGAATAGTGAAGAACCACCTCAGAGAGTTTATTCGGAAATGCATACCGCTGATTGGTGGTGGGAGACACAGGTTGGTTCAAATACGATATTCGACAGCGCTTCCATACCATTTACTAGGTCAGAAAAATTAACAGCCAGCAAAGGATGAATTACCGGATAGAGCAACACTCGTACCTATCATATGTTTCTCAGACGTTACTTGCTTGACCAATTTCTTGGAGATAAGAAAGCCTGGCCAATCTACATGACAATTGGAAATATCCTATCGCGTACACGGAATAAACTCTCGAAACAGGCAACGATTCTTTTGGTGCTTTTACCCGTCCTCCCAAAGATGCTGGGCGTAGCAGCAAAAGATGCACGGCAAAGGCAGGTCAACAATGAGATTCTTTGTGATTTGATGGAAGCGATCTTTACGCCAATTGTTGCACTAGGGAACTCCGAACTTGAGGTTGAATGTGCAGATGGAAAGGTCCAATTGAATTTCTTACACCTCTCGGCATGGATTGCGGATCACTTGGAAAATGTAACATTGCACCGTATTCAACAAAATCAGTGCGCTGTCTGTGACGTTTGACCAGAACAGCTAGGGTCCCATTTGAGACGTTCTGCAGCTAGAAGAGATTATAGGAAATCCTAACATCTCTTCAACAAATACTGTGAAAACGACCAGCAGGCCAAGCAACCACTAACAGATTGTGGTTACAGTTTGCTTCCTAGCATCTTTTGAGGGCTTCCGAATATTCAGCAATCCGACCTGCCCAAACCAGATATTCTCCATGTCGTGTAACTGGGAATATTCGAAACACACCTTATCAAATGGGTTATCAGATTTCTAAAGAAATAGGAACGGCTACAAGCATTTGATACTATCTGGAAGAGTTTAGATGTTTATCCTGGCTATTCCACGCCGAACAAAGAGTACAGTCGGATCTCTCAGTGGACTGGAAAAGAGATGAAGAATCTGGTTAAAGTGATACTACCATGTTTTGCAGCCTTCCTACGTCGTCCGAGTGTTGCAGAACATCTCATATTCACCAAAGCTCTAACCTGTGTCCGGTCAATTGTCGACCTTACTCTAATGTCACAATATATAAGCCATACTGATGAGATGATTCAATACCTTGAACAGTTCCTTAAGGCCTTTCATGATCACAAAGTGGTTTTTAAGCAGTACCGAAAGGATAAGTCCACTGCCAGGAAAGTGAGAGAGGTCACAGCCAAATTTGAGGTAAGCATATTGAAGTACTTAATCAATACCGCCTTTTGGGAGCTATATTTGCCAAAAGATGTCGCATTGGGGACGAGCAACGTCGTGATTTACATGGAATTATTGCAGATATATATGATGAGGATGTAGACTTTAACTTTGTTAAGATACATCTGTTGAGTCACTTCGGGGATCATATACGGCACTTTGGGAACATTCAAATATATTCTACCGAGTCGGGTGAAACAAGTCACAAAACAATGATCAAGGAGGTCTATCAGTGGTCAAATAAAAACGATGCAAGCTAACAAATACTACAATCATATTCTAGACTTGACAGCTTCAAAATTCATGAAATAAATATCCAAGTGGATCTATCGCATCCGATTCGAGAGGAAGTATGTGATAAACAGCACAAATACTAAGTCAGTCCATTAACTAAACAACCAATGGGTTTCACACCAACTATGGAAACCATTTCCCAGCTCTACCAGAGTTTGAGAAATTTTCCGGAGCTTTTAATCAATTATTATCGACGGAAGTCGTTTGTGAGCTAACATTTTGATATGGATACAGTTAAACAGTTTCCTGTTGAGATATCTCAGCTTTTACGTGTCCCGGTAGAGAACTATCAACATGAGAGGGAGGTCACTTGGCACCTTCTTCGGTGTAACGGAACCCAGTATTGGAGGTCAACACGGCAGAGTAGGAATGATTGAGTATGGGTGGATTCGGGTAATAGAAGTATTTATGGAGCACTAAAAGGCTGTTATCCGGCCCGCTTGGTTTTGATAATAAAAGTTCGAGACCCAAGAACGGGTTTAGTAGATAGACTGGTATTAGTAGATAGAATATATATTGAGAACTCAGGGAAGCTCAGTGATATAACGGGACTTGTCACTGTTACTTTGAGGACGGTGAAAGGCCCAAACGGAACAACTGAGATAGTCGTTAGTATCAAACTGATCATGGGCATAGCGCATTTAGTACCCGAGACTAGTGGTACGGATAGCAACCGATGGTATGTAAATAGTAGGATTGATTTAGAAACATTTAATAGAATTTATTGAAAACTTTACAGAAGAAAGAAACAAACAAAAAATGTTATGAAGGGGACGCGTAGCGGTGCATTTTGAGACACCTAAGGATATCGATAGTGAACTAACTGAGGCGACAAATTGGAGTGGTACAGAAACGCAAAGTGAATCATGAATGTCAGGAGAAGCACGAGAGGAGGCACAAAAGATACGGGCTTCTGTGAAATAAAACAGATTTGGCACGCATACTTTGGAAACAGAAGGGTGTGTGGGGCCAGTATAGGGGTAGAGAGTAGATGTTATGACCTGAAGAACGTCCCTGAGGGGACGAAATCCATAACGGAGAAATCAAGGGGAAGAGAGAGAGAGCAAAGTGCGATATGGGACGCTGAGAGAGACGAGATTGTTCTGGACGCCCACTAGGGGTAGAGAGTGCATGTTATGATGTGAAGAACGTCCCCAGGGGGACGAAATCCATAACAGAGAAATCAATGGGAAGGGAGAGCGCTAAGGGTGTGATGGGCTGCAGAGACAGGCAAGATTGTTCCGGACGCGCACAGGTACAAAGCGGATGCACAACAGTCAAAATGGCGTGGATAGAAATGCAAAAAAAAACAGGGGTTAGTTAAGCGAGACCTCCTCGCTAGTGGAGCAAGCTAGGGGCCACCTGCAAAAGAGGACGATAAATGGCGCCGAAGGCATGTCTGGGGCTTTCAGAAGGCCTGTTGGGTCTTTAGGAAAGGCAGTCAATGTATGAGAGACTGGGGGAGGTGGTATTACTAGCAGTTACAGGGAAATATGTAGGTAATACATGAGGGAGAATTTCTTTTGCTGATGTAATCTCATATATTTTATACTATCAATTGTAATCTCAAGTTGAAATGAAGAAAAAACAGATAGGCAAATATAAGTACAAGCCATAACTATCCAACTTCTTATACTTCTCATAATCTCACCAAGGCATCAGCAAAATACTTTTACCTCATGTATGTCACATATTGATTTATATATTAGGTGGTATTACCTCAAAGCCAAATACCTTATTTTTTCATCGAAAATTTGACATTGATAGAGACACTGGGAGACCCTAGTAGGCGACTACTATTATACAAAATTCAAAAGCCTACTGGTAGTATGAAAATATGCATGGTAAATATATAGAGCCTGTGGCAAGACAGTACTCCTCCATAATTTGTCTATTCTGGACTGGGAACTCTAAAGTTTCTCATCAGTAGATAGCAGCCTCATGGAGCAGCCAGGAGTTCTATAGTACCTGTAGTAAGCCCCGCATATTATATAAATTTTCTGTTATGGAATGCCAGTGACTACCTGTGACATTTTCTGTTGTAGACAGCAGCCCCCTGAACCAAGTTGGAATCCACTTGCAGACTTTGTTCATCCTAAGAGGCATGTATAGGAATACAATAAAGCGGTGATTTTTTACTCTAGAGAAAATCACCTTATTGCTCAGACCCTTTTACAAAGAGGAACTTAGTGCAATATGCTAAATTTGTTCCCAATACCCCTTTGTACAACTGAAATGCACTTCTAAAAGGCTTACCACACTTCTAGTACTGAGATTTCAAATACATCTGAGTTCTTGTTACTATATAGTGGATACATCATTACCTGGTCTATTTGAGTCCTCTTAAAGGCTCTTTTAGCCCATCCACCAACTCACTCATCTATTCCCAATGAAAACACACGAACTTTCTGAGTGATTTGGAATGATTATGTCTCTCAAGCATTCACCTAGTAGGATGGTATTCATCTCCATCTACTTGTTTCAAGTAGAAAAGCCTACTTTACATGATACCACTGGCTACCGAGCTCAGATTATTATGAGAATACCACCATCAGAAACTCCTTATCGGGATCTTTCTTTTGAGCCCCTATTTGTTCTATTTGCACA
This sequence comes from Tuber borchii, assembly GCA_003070745.1. NCBI lineage: Eukaryota > Fungi > Ascomycota > Pezizomycetes > Pezizales > Tuberaceae > Tuber > Tuber borchii. The sequence goes on along the minus strand of NESQ01000198.1, from coordinate 159,088 downwards.
TTTTTCAGGGGCTTTAGGACTACATTTGCACTCTTGTAGAATTTTAAAAGCCTTACTTCTCTACGTGATATCTTGGGCTACAGATCCCTAATTATCATCACACTACAATCAGCACAAAATCAGCCTGAATCTGAATCTTCAGTGTTCCGTCCAAATGCAAGTGAGATCTTTCTTCCATCCCCAGCATCCTGTGCATCCTGTGCTATATCGCCACTATTCTTCGTATCCTTAGTGTGCATACTCACCTCTTAATCCTCCATTCCATCCAGATGGGCGGTCGTCTCGCTATAGCTTCCTGATGGTATGTCAGCTCGCGCTAGTGTCCTGACAGGATATTACCCCGCCCTAGCTTCCTGACGGGATGTTGCCTAGCCCTAGTGTCATGACAGAATATCGTCTCTCCCAAGCGTCCCGACAACTTGTCAGCTATAGTTTCTCTTTTCTAAATCCTGATAGATTCCTGAGGTCCTTGGGAGTTACTATTTTCTGAATTCCTGGCATCACTAGCATAATCACAATCAGGATCCTGTTGGCACACTGATTCTCGATCATACTCATTTATTATACATTTCTAGATAGTTCTATTTATACTGATAAGTATCTACGATAGTCAAGCCTACACCGGAGGGCTGGCTCTCTAATAAATCTACCATTATGTATGATTGGTGACCCTACCCATAGCTGCGAGTCGTGTATCGTATATAATTGTAGATTTATCAGGGAGTCAGCTCCTGTAGAGAGTTAATAGATGTGATTGAATATTCTTAAATCAATCCGACTGTTTACAAGCCAGCGCCATTCTCCATCTAGGATCAGGTGAGTCAGTCTTAAGATAGTCCCTATGTCTATAATTGTAAACTCTATACGTTTTCCTTCTCCTGCATGGTGATAAGACTATGTGCATCAGATGGGTGACCGATGTCTACCGCGCTCTAAATCTGAACCCTTGCGAGTCGCTTAACCCTGACACTGTCCTCAGATGTGCAGTCTCTGATCTTGAAAAGTGCTATGAGCTTTCCCGGGATAGGCCTCTTCAGTGCACCATACATCTCTTTCCCTCCAGCCAGCATCCAAACTAACTAATTCTGACTCCCCTGATTTCTGAATAGTCAACTGCCTGAGTTGCGTGCACGATAGATATCTTAAAGTTCAGTTTCCTGAAAGTTGTCAACCGGGATTTCCAATTGAGTGATTAGTTCAACTGGAAGAGGTCAAACTATGGCAGGGTCTTCCGGAAGGCAATGCTCAGTGGGTAAGTTACGCCGTCTATAGTGAATCAATTCACAATATAGACTCTCTGAGTATACCCCTATAACCTTGCAACAATCTATAACACTGATCATATCATGATGATATCCATTCAAGATCCTGCCACGTGGGGCTGGTGCAGTATCTGAAACCGTTCCATCTAAATATCCCAAGATGTCAGCAGGGAGATCAGCTACCAGCCTTGATGGAAGCCCAATATTAAATATCTCATCCAGATCTTATACCCACAACTGGAGCTGTGTATGATCTGTCGTGCTGGATCATTTTTATTAGATTGCTGTTATCTGTCGTTAATTTGATTCTTATATGTATGCTCTCCACAATGCATAGAATATATTAGAATATTCTGGAACTGGTATATATGATCCTGAAAGTGATCTAGAAGATCCATCTTGGTAAAGTTGAGATGGGATTTGGTATGGATAAATTCCTTATGTCAATTGTTCTTCTCCTTCCAATGGTCCTCACAGATCTGGCATCATTTAGAGAGGGCTACCGGCATGCTCATCTGCGCCCATTTTTATCGCAGTTCCCTTTCGCTATTCATTAATCTTACTCTGGGTCAGTTTGGATACCCAAAACTCTAAGAAGATATCTTTCCTCAAGTGAAAGTGGTCCAGATAATCTTGCATAAAGGTTACTGTATCAGGCGTGTAGCTTTGGTATTGTGCTATCATATCGAAGTCGACAAGCGCCCTGATGCTCACTAGAGTATATTTGAAAGGGATAACTTGGATGCTGTTTGGCTGTTGTAGTGCCACAGTAAGAACTCCCAAACTACAACATTCTAGATTCCTCATCTCCTTTCCTTGCCACTGTATCACCAAATGGTAGGCTTTTTGAGGAATATAAAATCTAAAGTAGGGTGGGAATACCTTCCAGACGTTATTAAAAGCTGGCAGTTGTGTGTATTTCCTGAGAAAGCCTTGGATCTAGTCCATCAAGTGCTTGAATAATCTGAGATAAATGGTATAGAGCAAATCTAGTATGTGCATATCAGGCTCCAAAACAGGGTAGAGCTCGTGAAAAATACCGGGTCACTTCTTGATCCTGAGTGTTTTAGATATCCAGTGGTCATTGTCTAACTCCGGTTCTAGTGACTGATACCCATCTTCTTGTTTGCAATATTCATATCTGGTAAAATCTCTCGCTGGATACTTGTTCTTGGCGTCAGTTCCTAATTCCTCTTGAGGAATCTCACTTTTAGGGCAGGAATTTCAATTTGTCCCATGTTGGGCAACTTGAATGCTTTCTATATAGTCTGCAATCCAAGCAGAAAAGATTGGAAAACAACTCTGAACCTTCCTATAGGCACTATCAATATTACCCCCCTCGAGTGCCACATATTGTAAAGGTTCAAACAAGAGTTTGAGTACACCTCGTAGTATGCCGCCATTGAATTGCATCTGTCATGTATTTGCAGAGGAGGACTTTGAGAATTTGGGGGGCACAGCCAATAGTGCAAGAAGGAGAACAGCCATTGATCCAGGAATATTGCCCCTGGTTGACGGAAGATTTTCAAGCATCATTTAGGCAGGCCACGCTTTCTTATCACTGGAAAGGTTGCTGAGATGAGTCTGATCTGGCATCCCAATCACTGGAACTGCAGTCACACCTGGCGGTAGTGTGTTCTATAATTGGTAAGCAAAGACTTCCATAAAGCTGGTTAGGATAATTCACTTGAAGGTCCCACTACCAATCTACTGTATACATCTCTGTATATATCCTTTTTCCGCTATGGCCATGTTCACGCACTAATGGGTAAACGAAGTCATCTCAGTATGCAATCCGATGAAGGAGATATTTGACTTAGTTTTGGGTATTACGATGGAAGAATAGTAATATTCTCTGAGAATCTTCCACCTATCCTTCGAACCATTGCATATATGCACTATGCTGGTCCAAGTACCAAAGATGGTTCTCCAGCGTATGCATAGAGTTATAGTCGACTGAGGTAGGATTACCAAAGCCATATGAGAAGTATTCATTGATTTGTGACTTAGATACTCTATTATAAATGAGCCAAGATGCCAGTTTGAAACTATGCGCACTGGTGAATGCTGATCTTTGGTCAGCATAGAGATTGTGGTGTTCACATTCAAATCCGTTCAGGTCCTAAATAGCTTCCCCTGCAGGTTCAAAATGCTCCTATCTGCTGGGTAATGAAGGTGGAGAGTTGGCCAGTTTCTCATTTTCAGACTCATGTGTAATGTCATTAGTAGGCTCTGAATCAGATTCATAATCGGAATCTGAGCGCTCATGCCCTTCGTACTGTAATTGGTCTCTTTCTGAGTTGTTATTAGTATTTGTGGATAATATATATCATACAGTACATACAAGGATAATATCCAGATTTGCATGCGCAGTTTGCAGGTGTTTCTCATATGGACCAGCCTGGGTGTATTTTCTGCAGCAGAATGAATATTTGATAGGCATGGTAGGAGGTAGCACAATCTTAGGTAACCTGGTATTTAGATTCAAGAGTACCGGTATTGTTTAGTATTGATTCTAACACATGCGCATCCCACTTAGGGTCTGATGAGTAGCTAGTAGTGAAATAGATTTAATGCTCATATTGGGATATTATGTGATGTTAGCTACTGTATTGTTTTTTTCAAGAATAGGAACGGCAAAGGTCTCGCCTATAAACCTGCTTCAATATCATATTTTATTTGTTCATCTGGAATCAAAAAGTGGCTGAGTCTTGTTCTTGACTGTCAGATCTGTCAATTCTTAGCCAATCTTGAAACAAATTCATGATTCTCTCAGATGCTCTAGGACGTCTGGGCGTTGTATATATAATGTCAATTTATCAGGACAGAAGGAAGTTCATATCAAGATTTATCTTACATTCAGAACATCTACAACATACACTGTATTCACACCACAACACTATTTATCCCTAAGATTATCATCTATATAAACTGAAAAATCAATTGATATGGCACACAATATCAACAACGTATGGTAAGTCCACATGCCAGATACAGGAAACCAGCAGGCTCCGCCAGGGCAGATCAACTATGATCCCCATAAGTCCCTCAGGGTGGTTACCGTAAGGCTCCAAGATTGTCAGAAAATAACTCAGTATAAGGCCAAAGGCATCCCAGTCAGTGCTACAGGTGAGAATTTGTACAGGCGATGGCGGGACATTGTGAAAGATCAAATAGCAGTGAGAAACCTTGTGGATTTGTACACGTTCCCTGACTCTGAATTCTAGAAAATTGTCAAAGGTATGAGGAAATTGCACCCCGCTTACCATACACTCGCCACGGTATCAGCTGTGAATAACATTCATTGTTTAAGATAGGTGGAAGACTCAGTTGTTTAGCTGGTTGAAGACTGTAGATAGAAGTTGATAACCACCCTTGGCAATGCTCTTGCAGCTGCTGCTAAGGGTTCAAACATCAGCAAAAGTTCACATTTAACCCCCATACCTCATGAGGGATAGGGGTTATGGGGGGCCAAATTTAAAACTCAAGTTGTTGTATCTCTCGTCCATGCCCCATAACTCCGGAATAAATCCGGGGTTACGAGGCATATTTTTTTGCCTCGGTAATTTCGTTGTCATGCAACGTTTTCTGGACGCACTTCGTCCTCTTTGAGCCGTTGCACGGTCCATTCACGCTTGACTCTTCTACTTTAGTTTATCCGGCATTACCTCTCACGCCAGGAATTGTTCCGTTATGGATTTCTGCCCCACGACTCAATCATGCTTCCAGACAGCCCAAACACGCCATTGTATGGTCCATTCCAGCTTTGACCCTTTCCCCTGTATTTCATCCAGCATTACCTCTCGCGCCAGGAATTTTCATTGAGAATTTCTGCCTCACGACTCAATCATGTTCCCAACAGCCCAAACACGCCGTTGTCTGGTTCATTCCAGCTTTGACCTTTCCCCTATAGTTTATCGCATTACCTCTCGCACCACGCATTGTTCCCTTGTTGATCCAAACATCCTGTTCTGAATTTCCTATTGACAAACTCTTCGCGACTCCGAACTTCGCAATGCACCATTCCCCGTAGTTCTTCTCTTTCGTAATTCTCACTTATTTCTCCCCTTCCTCTTGCTATTGCCCCATACCTAATCCAGCCCCAATAATTTCTCCATGTATACATATCTAAGCAGACAGTATTGTCGCTTTCGCGACAAGGACAGTCCATTATTTAATGATGCGTGGCCTTCCTGGCTTATTCCTTCACTGTTCTCGCCTTCCTGCCTTCTTCACGGCTCTTTGGGACTTTCCCTCGGCCCCAAGCAACTTTCCCCTGATGTCTTTTTTCACATACTGGGTTGAAGTCTAACTCTAAGTGGCATATTCAAAATAATAATAATAATAATAATAATAATAAGGAGCTCATTTATTTGTTTATTTTATTTAAATCTACATTTGTCCCAAATAGGACGTTACTCGTCCCCATTCAACTCCTATTCGGGAGCCTCAACTGCCTCCCCCGCTTCGGGATCTGAATGATCGTCCTCTACCTCGCTTTCCTCATCGCCTGAAATCTGCAAATCCAAATATCCTGCGGCTTCTCTGTCCTCCAGTGGGGCACGAGACTCCTGATCTGGTATCAATCCACCCTGCCGCAGTATTTTCTTAATGCATTTTTTTGAATCTTCAATGAGTTTATCTCCACTCCTGGTAGCAGTCTTTGCCAGGTAGCACGCTGTCAAGATAGACATCTAAATTTTCTAGTGAGTACGATAGGCTTTACAACAGCAGATTTGAACCTTTAAACAAGTCAATACTAACTTTGTGCCGTCAGGGCGGAAAAATCTGGAGGTTTCAACAAATGATCCGGAACTCCAGGCCTTCAGAGAATGATACAGTCATGCTGTGGTAAGGCATATCAGGACGTCGTTAGTACGATTAAGAAACAATTTATCTGTCCTCCCTCGCATTCTCGAACCCCGGTACCACTTATGAAACAAGAGTTTTGCTATCTCTGGTGCAGAAAAGTGCCAACCACAGTCCTGTCGGGTAAGCCTTATCTCATCTCACCGGGAACGATCTGAGTTTACTAACATGTTGTTTACTTGTGTGGCATGTAAACCGATCATTTTCGAGCAAATAGGCAACTTTGGACATTATTTCGACTAGTGGTTTTTGCGAGAAGTCATACAGGTCCTCAATTATATTCTTGCTCTCTGAAACTAGATGTGACCTGGCACTAGACTGCCTCAATTTCAACTAAATGTATGTAATTAGCTGTGATTGGTCTCCAATAGGACGTTCTTCGTCAATTAAAGGACTTACAAAAGTCATTGCCCGCCTTTCCATTACCCTATTTCCCCAACCTAACTTTCTAGCTGCATTTACCCAATAACCTTCCAGAAGTCTATCGTTTTCGGCAGGCTTTACAAAGGGATTAACAAACTACGTATGAGACCGGACTAGATGTGCAGCGTTCTCAAAGATTATCCTCGCCTCAACCTGCAATGTATTGTTTATTGCCAATAGTGTGATAGGGGTCCCGATAATAGACTCTGGAAAGTCTGGATCAGCTATACTACATCGTGAATGGGACGGCATAATTTCTTCCTCTTCAGGCGTATCAGGAATATCAGGTGAGAATTGTGATGAATCGTCTCTGAGATGGCTGGAATGTAATTGTGCTGTCTGCTCTTGTCATGCATGCCCCTGCGTAGGGCCATTTAGAACCCCCTGTGAAGGGCCATCTAGAACCGGCGTTGTGGTGTCCTCCGTACTCTTTCTTATAAGCATGTCCATTGAAAAAATTATTAGATTTGCTTACATATCTTAACCGGCTCCTGACTCTCCGTGGAAGTGGCTGCGGGAGTGGTTCAGCAAGACGTCTTTCGTCCCATCGGCAACATCTAGGAGGAATGTCATCATCGTCAACATCTGTAGGTTGCTCTTCCTCAAAATGAACTCGTCGTTGTGTTTCCGGTGCTGGCGTTAAAATATCCGCGAAGGCTACTAGAGGTCTCCACGATGATGCCTGGGCTCGGGGGGCTAGTGCTACTACTCTGGTCAAGAATGGAATAGTTAAGTCTTGGGAGAGCTCACATTGGCCTCCAGGAGGCAGGACTGACCTCTGCTCGTATTTCCATTCATGATTGCACGTTTACATGAAAGAACTAGAGGACAAAAAGGAATTAGATGTAGAGATAAAAGCTCCGACAGGAATCAATCTCACGGCGTCGTATTAGGGATGAACAGCGTCGTATTGCGGACGAACAGGTTTTATGTTATTGTTACTACACGGACTACTAGCTATAACCCAAGGTCCGTGAGAATCATTGGCATGGGGTCGGACTATCCTACAGCCATTTGGCCTCCGAATGTCTCAAAGGCTACATGCACAGATTGCTCTGAGCCGAATAGAGACTGTCTATTTGGCATTGCCGGGACAGGATTTCATATGCGGGGCTTGGATGAACATAACTTATCATTTCAAAAGATTGGATTATACATACTAGGATAGGATAAAGGATAAAAGGGACGTTTAGCATCCCAGAAAAGCTTTCTATTGCACTCAACTAATTCTAACAATAAACAGACTACTAAAAACATTAAAATCTAAGACTATTGGGTAAAATATAGGAAAGCCGGATGACAGCGCAAACAGGATTAAGACAACGATTAATAGATAGAAGTAAAGCAGAAGCAAAGAAGCAAAGCCCGTTATACCAAAGAACAATTACCCAAATGCTCAAAGAAGACGCAGCCTGGCACAAAATGACTCCCAGAAAACCCAACAAATAGATAGAAATGAGAGCAAAACAAAGTATAAAAAAACCTGTGAAACGAAAGAGAGCCCACTCAAAAGATCCAAGAAGACACTACCCGGCACAAACAAGCCCCAACCCCCGGGCGCCGAACCCATAGATAGAAATGAAAGTAAAACCTAAGAAAGCCAGCGAAACAAAATAAAAAACCACCCAAAATCCCAAAGAAGACTCTGCCCAGTGCAAACAAACCCTAAGCATTCCCCCCATGGCCCCCATTGCCCCCATCACCCTCATTACGCCCATTACGCCCATTACGCCCATTACGCCCATTACGCCCACCGTTATCATCAGCGCCTTCCTCAATAGCGTCATGTACTGACAGCTCACACCCGGGAGGTGGGATCCCCGGGGGAAGAGTCACCATTAGGACATCTTGTCCTGCATATCGGCTCATATCCGCCACCCCCTGCCTTACTTGAGCGCGCGAAATCAGTTCTCGGGAGTGGGTCTCAAACCTAATAACCATACGATCATTGCTCAGAATTTTCCTCTGCCAGCCGTTGTGGGACCTAGGAAAGGCCCTTCTGCGCCTTGCATGGCACTCCATATCGTGCTCCTCATCAGAGTCAGATTCTGGCTCAGTGTAGAACTCGGCGACGTCGAATTGGCCTGGGAAGAGATAGTTCCAGCTGTGCCCAACAAGAGGTGTATTGGGACGAACAGGGTCCCCACCATCAGGAGGGGCAACAGCTGCTCGGTGGAGGAAGCAGGTGACAGTAAGGGTAGAGCACTGGGAGAGACGAAGCCAGGCATTGACCTGATCGTCTTCGATCAACTCGATCTGGTCGGCACTATCAGAAGTGACATTCAGGCCTTGAATGTTGCTGAGAATTCCAATGAACTGCCGGGGGTGCTCGCCGTCCTCTACGTACCGACTGGCAGCTTCGCTGAGCTCCTGTAAAGTGTAGTGCCTGAGAACCGCCAGCCAACTCTTCTTTGACATAGTGTTATTACCACAGTTTATCCAAGGGAGCTGGCAAGTCTGGCCAGAATCGGCACCTGTGGTCGAAATGAATATTATTCGTACCGGTTTCTCCTCGTAAATGGTCGGTTGGGGACAAGCAACGGCCCTTTCGTCTCTCGATCTGGATCCAGATGCACCGCCAGTGCCCCAATCTCCCCCCTCTTCCTCGGCATCCGAATTAAGTCTGGCATTCCTACGAGACTCAGCTGCCTTCTTCTGGACGTCCATGATGAGAGCATCCAGAGCAACGTGGGAGACCCGATGTTGGCAGTTCCGGGGGGAGTTGAATTTAGCTCGGAAGCCTCTGAGGGCAATGTGGGCGATGGTCTCCATCCTAACTTCGTTCTACAAAGTGTCACCGGCCTGTGTGCGAGAGGTGATATTCCTCTCGTTGCACTTCTGGAGAATGTATGTGCGAAGGGCGCGGTATCTTCTCCCTTCCAGAGTTCGTCCCTCACCAGTGAGGTTGAGCTCAGTCCAGAAGATGGCAGTAGTGACACGACCAGGATCATGAATCGGAGCCATGCTATTAACCAATTAGATTCTTTGTAAAAAAGACTAAATGTGTCACAAATGGTGACTATCAGGATAGGTTTTCACATGACTCACACTCCTGAGTCATAGGGGTTTTAGTATTTTCATATGACTACGCGATAGCGTGTCCTTCCTTTGTTATGATTGGTTTATTGTTTTTAACATGACTCACGATTGTGGTCATATGATTATGACTTTCGCACATGACTCATATTTATGAGTCATGGGTTTTACGCATGTGATGCAAGTTGCGTACATGATAGGTTTATTGTGTTTTGATTGGTTAGTTGTTATTGTGCAGTGACTCATAGGAGTCAGCTGATAGATTTCACACTGTGACTCACTAGGAGTCATAGAGGCGCGTGATGCGAAGGATGAGTCATGGGTTGCGGAAGAACGGGTATAAAAAGAGGACCCTTAGGGCCTCTTGTTGACGACACGAACTATCTCCACTACACCTCCGGCGATTGAAATCTCAACACCACGAGAAATCATCGTCAGTTCCATCCTTTCTCCAACGCACTCTCAGTGAGCTGCACCCCCCCCCTATGATAGATTCGGACTTGGGCACCCGTTTCTTAGGGCCTGTCCCATCCCCCTCATCGCTTTTGTTTCGCATCCTCGCTTAGCATTTGCACGGTCGGCAACACCCTCGCGTCCATGTTACGGATGGCTGGGATCACGGTTCGCAGTAAGAGAAAACTTCTCACAAGGCCACGGTCGATTTCTCTACTCTCTTCGATTACGTTTCGTTCGAGGCTGCCTAGTCAGACACGCACACGTTTCCAATAGTTCCTACGATACTTGGGTCTACCCCTTCTCTCCTCCGCTCGGTTCCGTCCCGTGGCTCGGTTACAGCCAAACCTCCTCTCATTAGCTGGCACTCTTACTGCCAACGGTCACCACCCATCCCTGGCGGCGGGCTCGGTCGCACCCCTCGGTTACGCTCGGTCATGGTATTGCACTGCCTCCTTGAACGATGTCAACGCCTTGGGTTACGGAGTGATGTGATGGATTTGCTTGGTTTTAGCTTTTACTGTCCCCCCGTTCTGTGTTCTGTAGTTTTGGGCTAAAATTTCACGGTCGGGTTTCTGTAAGAGCACTTGGGATATAAACGGAGTTTCTTTTGTACTTTGTTTTAAGGGGGAGGAGTTTTCGGGTCCGGTTTTCCTGTTGTCTCCTGCCTGTCGTGTTGGTGATTTATTTCTATTGTCTACTTAGCCGGTAGGGGTTTTTTGTCTTCGCGGCGGGATTCTGCGGTTGGTTCCATACCAGAGGGACTTGGGATGATGGTTTTTTCCGGTGGTCCGAGGTGGATTTCTTTGGGGTTTTTTCCTTACCATAGCTTCCGCTGCACGTAGCCTTTTGTACCCCGTAGTTGATAATCAAAAGCGCATAATATAAAAAAAAAAAAAAAAAAAAGGCCTCTTGTTGACGACCTTTGGGGTTATGAAGGCTAAGGCTATGGCTGTTGGGGTTGGTTTTTCCATTCCTAAAACGGAGCTCATCCACTGGCGCACCCCCAACCAAAGGGACCCACCGGACGAACCCTCTCCCCCCCCTATTGCCCTTGACGGCCAAGTTTTCTTCCCCGCAAGCCAGCTCCGATGGTTGGGGTACTGGTTTCTCCCAAACATTTCCTCCACTGCTCATTTCTCCAGAAGGCTTGCCCTCTCCCAGTCCGCCTTTGCGGCGGTCAGGAGGCTTTAGGGGTTTGGTGCCAGCGTCTCCCCTCACCTCTGCCACAAGTTGGCCTACTCGCTTATCTTCCCCATCCTCTCGTATGGGGCTGACCTGGTTGTCCCTACCAAGGGGCTCCTCCACATGATGGACGTTCACTGGCACCATGTGCAACGTTGGGTCACGAACTGTTTCCGGTCCACTCCAGTCACCATATTGGCAGCCGAGGCCGCCCTCCCCCCCCTTTCTGTGTTACTCGCTCACAAACGCCGTATGGCGGCTCTCCGGCTCTGCTGCTCCCCTCCCACCATCAACCCGGGCGCGGCACGCCTCCCTCCCTCCTTCCCCTCCGCTCTCCCGTACTGGGAGAAGGAAGACCTGCGTTCACTCTGTGTTGGCCTTGATCCAAACGTTAGGCCCCTCCTCTGGTCCACCCCGGAGCCGAAGCCTCCCGTCAGGACTCACCTACCGGTTGACGCTCTTGCCCACCTCGTTCTCCCCCTCTTGGGTGATTCCCCCACGATGCCCCTACTGGGCTCCTCGCTTCTGCCGGACCTGCCGGACCTCCCCTCCGACGCCCTGATGAAGGCCTCCTATCGCACCCTACAACGGAGAGCACGGGCCATGATGCTCGAGTCGTGGAGACACGACGCCCCTCCGCCGGATTATTATACTTTCTCCCTCAGCACGAATCCGCATCCTTTCATGGGCCTCGGCAAGTTTATGGCTGGCCGGATCCACCAAATGAGGGCCCAGAAAAGCTACCTGGCCGCCCACCCTTCCTGGTCCCAACCTGATCTACCTCCCCTCTGCCCCTTGTGCGGCGAGGAGAATGAGACTTTCAGTCACGCCATCCTTCGCTGCGAAGCCAAAGCGGTGCCCAGAGCCCTCCACCTCCAAGGTGTGTTCACGGTCGGGGAAGACTCCCCACTTTAGTCCTCCGCCCAACTCCTTCTCGGGCTTGCCCGTTTCATCAACGAGACTTGCACCAATTTTCCTCCCTCCATGGCCATTTACGTTCCCTTGCTCTCAGGTTCAATAGCTTCGTCTTCTTCTTTTTCCCCGTAGAGTGGGGGTTTTTGTTTCTTTTGTTTTATTTTTTGGTTTTTCATTTGGCCTGACCATAGGGTGGGGCATTTTACGTTTACGTGGTTGGTTTATCGTTTTAGGCTTTTGTCAAGCGTTGATTTTTCTTTGCTGGAAATTTTCCGTGTGTTGGTTATGTGTCGAGTACTTGACACGTTTTGGAGCAGAAGAGTTGAGCTTTTACTTTGTTACTTGTTTTGGGATTAAGGTTTTCTTTACGCCATAGCTAGCGCTGCATGCGAGTTCTTGTACCTAAACTAAGAATACATGAGAAAAAAAAAAAAAAAAAAGGGCCTCTTGTTGACACGAACCATCTCCTCTACACCTCCGGTGATTGAAATCTCAACACCATGAGAAATCATCGTCGGTTGGTCCTCCCCTCTCTCCTCTTCTGATGGCCTCGCTGCCTAGGAGGGTGATGCTCCGGTCTCCCCGCTCCTCCCTCTGATTCCCTTCTGATGGCTTAGGTATCTGGGTGCCTTCGTCTAGGGGTTTCATGCTCTCCCCCCTCTTTCTCCGCACTTGCTTCGTTGCCCTCGCTTAGCATTTGCACGGTCGGCAACCCCTTCGCCTCGTCTTAGGCATAGCGCAGCTTCGGGTTATCGGTAAAGTAGTGGCCCCGGTGGCTCTGCTCTCTGGTATTGCACTATCTCCTGAGCGCTATGGTCGGTACGGTTGCATTGTCGAAAAACTGTGATCCCTTGGTGGTCCTTTGCCTCGTACTTCTCGGTGTTGGATCTACCCCTCCTTCCTCGCCGCCCGGTCTCATCCCGTTGCTCGGTTACAGCTACACCACGTTCTCTGGCTGGCACCCTACTGCTCTCCTCTCTTGGCTCTGTGCCCTTATGATGATCTTGACTTTGTCTTGTTTCTAGGGGATTTCAGCCTTCCGCCTCTGGCTCCACCCCTTGTGGGGAGGGGTCACGCATCCTTTCTGGTCCGGGTTCCGGCGGCCACTGGGTCTCGCTCCCTGCGCCACACGTCTCCGCCACGCTAGGCTCAGCTTGATGGATCTCCCTCCTGTCCTCGCCTCGACTCTTCGCTTTTGGGCTATATGCCCCGGTCACTACGGCCCTCGTGTTATGTTCTTTGAGGGTTGGTTCATCCGCCCTTTTGTCACTAGGGGTTGGGATTTTTGGTTGGGCGTGAAGTTTTCTTTGTTTGGTTCATAGGTTTCTCACTGTCGTTTTGGGGGCTTTTCTTTTGGGGCTGGCGTCTGTGGAGGTTTTTGGTTCGATGTTTTCAGGCCTTTGTTTCTCTCGTAGTTTTTACCAGCAGTACCAGGCTTTCGCTTTCTACCTCTATTCAAAGTAGTTTAGGTTAGTCGGGCAGGGTCAGATGGTTTTAGCGAGGGGGATGGGGGATGGACTGTAGTTGGAGGTTTTTTGTCTAAATAGCAATGAGCTGAAGTGACTTTGTACCTAGATAGCTGCCGGCTTAGCAAACAAATATAAACGGGAGATAAAAAAAAAAAAAAAAAAAAAAGGGCCTCTTGTTGAAGGAGAAACCAGCTCCTTCGCTGCCCGCTAGACTACTCGCCTTCGACGACGCTCCTCCCCTGACTTCGGAGGAAGTCTCCTCGGCTCTATCGAAATGTTCTCCATCCTCCGCTCCTGGCCCCGACACTATCCCCTATTCTGTGTGGAAGGCCCTCCATAAAAGCCACCCTCACATCCTCACCGCCCTCCTTTCCCCGCTTTTGGTGTATGGCCACCATCCTGTCTCCCTCAAACGTGCCCACGGTGTTGTCTTAGATAAGCCCGGCAAGGCCTCCTACAACTCCCCTGCTTCCTTCCGCATCATTGTTCTGCTGGAAACCATTTCCAAGATCCTCGAGAGAATTGTTGCCTCTCGCCTATCCGCCGTGGCCTGGTTTCAGGGTCTCTTGTCGCCCAAACAATGTGGCTCTCTCCCTACCCTCTCCTCCTTCGACGCCTGCGCCGCAATGGTTCAGTCCGTTCGCAACCTCCAAAGGTCTCGTAGGAAAGTCTCTTCCTTCTTCCTGGACATTATGGGCGGTTTCGACAACGTTGATGCGTCAATCCTCTGCTCTCTCCTTCGAAGGAAGGGGGTAAACCGTTATTTAATTTCTTGGGTTCTTTCCTTTTAAACTGACAGGAGGTGTTGCTTGTTGTTTCAGGGGTCTCCTAAGATTTTTTCTTCTGTTACTGTTGGAACCCCGCAAGGGTCTCCTATTTCTCCTTTGTTGTTTGTAATTTATGTTTCTTGTTTACATGTCAAGATCCCGAGGGGAATTATTTTGTCTTATGCTGATGATTTTTCTATAACTATTGCTTCTCCTTCATACCGCACCAATGTCAGGCTACTTCAGAGGACCTTCAGGGTCATGAGGGCGAAGGCCATGGCAGTTAAGGTTGGTTTTTCCATTCCCAAAACGGAGCTCATCCACTGGCGCACTCCCAAGCAAAGGGACCCACCGGGCGAACCCTCTCCCCCCCAATAGCCCTAGATGGTCAAGTTTTCTTTCCGGCAGGTCAGCTCCGCTGGCTGGATTACTGGTTTCTCCCAAATATATCTTCCACAGCTCATTTTTCCAGACGACTTGCCCTCTCCCAATCCGCTTTCGCGGCAGTCAGGAGGCTTTCGGGCTTTTGTGCTGGAGTCTCCCCCCACCTCTGCCACAGGCTGGCTTACTCGCTTATTTTCCCCATTCTTTCGTATGGGACTGTTCTTTTTGTCCCTACCAAGGGCCTCCTCCACATGATGGACATTCACTGGCATCACGTCCAGAGATGGGTTACGAACTGCTTTAGGTCTACTCCGATTCCCATACTTGCGGCCGAAGCCACCCTCCTCCCTTTATCTGTTCTATTTGCTCACAAACGCCGTATGGCAGCGCTCCGCCTTTGCTGCTCCCCCCCCACCATTAACCCGGCCGCGGCTCGCCTCCCTCCCTCCTTTCCCTCCGCCCTCCCGTTTCGGGAGAAGGAGGACTTAAGATCACTCTGTGTTGGCCTTGACCCGAAGGTTAGGCCTCTTCTCTGGTCCACCCCGGAGCCGAAGCCCCCCGTCAGGACTCACCTGCCGGTCGATGCCCTCGCACACCTCGTCCTTCCCCTCCTAGGAGACTCCCCTACGCTGCCTCTCTTGGGGGCCTCTCTACTACCGGACCTCCCGGACCTCCCCTCAGACGCCCTTATGATGGCCTCCTATCGTGCCCTACAGCGGAAAGCCCGGGCCATGCTGCTCGACTCGTGGAAACTCCACGCCCCCCCGCCGGAATACTACAGTTTTTCCCTCAGTACAAAACCGCATCCTTTTATGGGCCTTGGCAAGTTTATGGCCGGCCGGATTCACCAAATGCGCACCCAGAAGAGCTACCTGGCCGCCCACCCCTCCTGGTCCCAACCGGATCTCTCTCCCCTCTGCACCTTGTGCGACGAGGTGGAGGAGACCTTCAGCCATGCAATCCTTCGTTGCGAAGCCAAAGCGGTGCCCAGGGCCCTCCACCTCCAAGGTGTCCTCTCGGTCGGGGAAGACTCCCCACTTTGGTCCTCCGCCCAACTCTTGCTCGGGCTTGCCTCTTTCATCAACGAGACGGGCACCAATTTCCCCCCGTCGATGGCCTCCTATGGCGCCGTTCTTTCAAGTTCAGTGGATTTTTCTTCTTCCCCTATAGGCGGGGGTTTTACTTGAGTTCTTTACTTTGGTTTTTCTTACCCTGTTCAACCATGGGGTTGAGGATTTTTCGCGTAAAGTGTTTGTTTGATTTTTCAAGTTAGCTAGTTAGGTGATGATTTTTCTTTTTGGAAATTTTCCGTTTGTTGGTTATGTGTCGAGTACTTGACACGATTTGGGGCAGAATGTTTGAGTTTTTACTTTGTCGTTTGTGTTGGAATTAAGGTTTTCTTTACGCCATAGCTAGCGCTGCATGCGAGTTCTTGTACCTTAACAACGAATACATGAGATAAAAAAGAAAAAAAAAAGGGCCTCATGGTTGACACGAACCATCTCCTCTACACCTCCGGCGATTGAAATCTCAACACCATGAGAAATCATCGTCGGTTGGTCCCCCCCCTCTCCCCTCTTCTGATGGCCTCGCTGCCTAGGAGGGTGATGCTCCGGTCTCCTCGCTCCTCCCTCTGATTCCCTTCTGATGGCTTAGGTATCTGGGTGCCTTCGTCTAGGGGTTTCATGCTCTCCCGCCTCTCTCTCTGCACCTGCTTCATTGCGCTCGCTTAGCACTTGCACAGTCGGCAATCCCTTTGCCTCGTCTTAGGCATAGCGCAGCTTCGGGTTATCGGTGAAGTAGTGGCCCCGGTGGCTCTGTTCTCTGGTATTGCACTATCTCCTGAGCGCTACAGTTGGTACGGTCGCATTTTCGAAAAATTGTGATCCCTTGGTGGTCCTTGACCTCGTACTTCTCGGTGTTGGGTCTACCCCTCCTTCCTCGCCACCCGGTCTCGTCCCGTTGCTCGGTTACAGCTACACCACGTTCTTTGGCTGGCACCCTACTGCTCTCCTCCCTCGGCTCTGTGCCCCTATGATGGTCTTGACTCTGTCTTATTCCTAAGGGATTTCAGCCTTCCGCCTCGACTCTTCGCTTCTGGGCTATATGCCCCGGTCACTACTGGCCCTCGTATTATGATCGTTGTGGGTTGGTTCATCCGCCCTTTTGTCTATGGGGTTGGGATTTCGGTGGGCGTGAAGTTTTCTTTGTTTGGTTCATAGGTTTCTCACTGTCGTTTTGGGGCTTTTCCTTGGGGTTGACATCTGTGGAGGTTTTTGGTTCGATGTTTTCAGGCATTTGTTTCTCTCGTAGTTTTTACCAGTAGTACCGGGCTTTCGCCTTCTACCTCTATTCAAAGTAGTTTAGGTTAGTCAGGCAGGGTCAGATAGTTTTAGCGAGTGGGGCAGGGGATGGAGTGTAGTTGGAGGTTTTTTGTCTAAATCGACGATAAGCTAGAGCGACTTTGTACCTAGATAGCTGCCAGCTTAGCAAACAAATATACACGGGAGATAAAAAAAAAAAAAAAAAAAAAAAAAGTAGGGCCTCTTGGTTGAGAGTTCTTCACGCAACCATCTAAGCTATTTTCCTACAATATACTTTATCTTTACTATACTACTGGGCTGAGAACATAGTGTCTCTCACGAGCTTAGCAATATATCGTACGAGACAGGAGTCTGAATACTTAGCTGTCGTTGTTCGTACATATTGAAGATAGTGCGATCACTATTGAAAGAGAGTTACCTGCTGCAAGTATCGCCCGAAGGGAAGAGGATTGTAACACAATGGGACGCACACAAGACTAACCTGAATTAGGCCAGGATGTTCTTGGCGTGCAGAAGAAGACAGGAAATCCCAAAGAAATCTAGCAAATAGCGATCGGGAATCATTCCATCTTGGGAAAGGTGCAAATGAGACAAAGAGAAGACCAACTATAGGGGGGGATAGGAAGCGAAAACGGGGAGCCGCTAGTGTATTTAGAGAATAGTTGGTAGCTATTGTTTCACATTAAGGCTTTAGAAGAGCTCGTATGAGCCGTGCACGAGTTCATTCAAGAACTTACGCAGCCCTTCATCATGCCCCAGAAGGAAGTGAGAAAGACCAGGCCTCGGGTTGGTATCTCTAGGAGGCCGAGAAAGGAAGGAAAGAGACGAATTGTGGCACAAACTTACTTTTAGGAGGTAGAAGCGATCCAAAAGCTTCGCTTCAGTTAATAGTAAGTTACCGGTATTCTATGGATATTAATCAATATAGCCTACAAAAGGCCTGAGAACAGCTCATTTCGGACGTTAGGAACCGTGGACGAGACTTACAGGTATGGTTGATGTGAAATGTGAGTGAGACTGTATGATCGCGGAAAACAGTTCTCGTTTATATATAACGTATTGTTGTCAAGGGAAAAGTTGCTTTTGGCGGACTAAGAAGGACGATGAGAAGCTGTAGATTGATTAGAAGGTAATGAAGGAGTGGAGAAGGAAAATCGCGGGGTCGCGAGGGGTTTATATAAGGAAGAGCGTACTATTCAAGCTGTTTGTCATAGTATCAAGACTTCTAACAACTCAGACCAGTCTGAAAGAGACTGTTAAATGTCCCAACTTGAACGTAGAACGTCCTTCTGTACTCTTACAAAAAAGTACAGATGTACAGTTGCCGTGAGGCAAACATGTAATAAGGTAAGCTTGTACACTTGAAAAGGTGGGTTGAACAAACATGAACAAGCTTTTCAAGAGTGCTTTAAGGTACAACGATGTAATAGGCAGGCTTGAATCTACCCCTGCTTTCTTGATGTGAGTTCGGATAAGGAATATTAGGGTATGGTAGATGAGCGCTTGCCATTAGGTTTGGCCGTCGCAAAGTCTGCAATACGCCGAATAAAGCACATCTGAGGTTTCGGGTACAATTCACGTTGCTTATCATCTTTTAAAAAGCAATCGTAGATATAAGTGTTAAGTAAGGTCTTCTCGAGATTTGTAGGAGTCTGTCGTGGTCCTGAGCCATCGTTCATGTTCATGCCCGCAGGACCTCCAACGCCCTACCTAGATTTAGGCTCAAAGCTAATGTGAAAAGGGAGTTTTGTGCCGCAGAATGTCATTCAAGTACGAGTACTAGTACAATCCTGCTCAGGGGAAGGTGAGACCGACCCGAACAGTTGGCCTTTGAATTACAAACAGGCCACCCAACACACCTTGAAAGTTTTTCAAGTTCTCATATTTTTTCTATCCCTTGAAATATCTCGAATCTACTGAACAGACTGTGTGACGACGAATTTCGTCCTATTTGCACCTTTTTGCGTACAATAACATCTGTCTATAGCACAGTTCCGGTCAAGAACTAGTTATTCAATTACCACCCGCGGTCAAGCACAGTGAGATCAGTCTTGAAAAGTAAGTTTGATTTTCACGTCTCTTTTGTGCTGTGTATCAAATCTAATTTCTTGCAGAATGGTACAAGTGTCTGAATATCCGTACTCCAGAAGACAATACAAGTCAAGTACCTGGTACCGGAAGGATATTGAAACAGCGCATTTTGACTTTTACAGCCTATTTGCGACAAAGAACGGTATGCACGAATCCCCCAGCCTGCCAACTCTGACCTAACCTCCAATCTACCCAGGGAAGAATTAAGTACAGCTGAAACGAATATTGGAGCAAATGACATTGATCTCTACGTAAACGCTGCCGATTCTGACGTTGAAAGTCTTAATTATTCAGACACTGAGGAAAGCACACCATTGGTTGGACTACCGATACCGACAATGCACCCCATTGCGGGAAGGTCACTACGGGACGTTGTACAGCCCGAAAGATCTGAAGATGAGATGTGCTCACCATTCAGAAGCAAGAAGGACTTTGAGCTTGCTCGGTGGTTTATCGAAGCAAAGGTACCAAAGAATCAAAGGATAGATATTTCAAGAAGGACTTGGCGCCTAAGGGCAGTAATATTAACTCTGGTTATCGGCTGCTTGATGCCGTTGATCAGTTGGAATCAGGTATGGGAATGAAGAGCTGGAAAGCGGGGTTTGTATCGTTTAGCGAAGCTGTAAGTAAATGGACCCTACATCGTCCTATTCTAACTGAAAGTAGGAAATTTTGGACGAGGAAGGACCAGACGAAGCTTCCGTAAACAGAAATTCTTTTTCCGCAATCCTATTGATTGTGCTAAATATTTACTTGGTCAAAGATGTTTTGCTCAAGATTTAGTTCACGCCCCTGTGAATAAATGGAATAGCGAAGAACCATTTCAGAGAGTTTATTCGGAAATGCATACCACTGATTGGTGGTGGGAGACACAGGTTGGTTCAAATACAACGTTCCACGGCGCTTCCATACTGTTTACTAGGACACAAAATTAACAGCCAGCAAAGGATAAATTACCGGATAGAGCAACACTCGTACCATTGATATATTTCTCAGACGTTACTTGTTTGACCAATTTCTCAGGAGATAAGAAAACTTGGCCAATCTACATGACAATTGGAAATATCCTATCGAGTACACGGAATAAACCCTCGAAACATGCAACCGTTCTTTTGGTGCTTTTGCCTATCCCCCCAAAGATGCTGGACGTAGCAGCAAGAGATGCACAGCAAAGGCAGGTCAACAATGAGATTCTTTATAATTTGATGGAAGAGATCTTTGCGCCAATTGTTGCACTAGGGAACTCCGGCCTTGAGGTTGAATGTGCCGATGGAAAGGTCCGAGTGTGTTTCTTACGCCTCACGGCCTCGATCGCGGATCACTTGGAAAATATAACATTGCTCGGTATTCAACAAAATCAGTGCGCTGTCTGTGACGTTCGACCAGAACAGCTAGGGTCCCATTTGAGACGTTCTGCAGCCAGTAGAGATTATAGGAAATCCCAATATCTCTTCAACGAATACTGCAAAAACAACCAGCAGGCCAAGCAACAACTAACAGATTGTGGTTTCAAATTACTTCCTAGCATCTTTTGGGGGCTTCCGAACGTTCAGCAATCCGACCTGCCCAAACCAGATATTCTCCATGTCGTGTACCTGGGAATATTCGAAACACACCTTATCAAATGGGTTATCGGATTTCTAAAGAAATACAAATGGCTACAAGCATTTGATGCTATCTGGAAGAGTTTAGATGTTTATCCTGGCTATTCCGCGCTGAACAAAGAGTACAGTCGGATCTCTCAGTGGACCAGAAAAGAGATGAAGAATCTGGTTAAAGTGATACTACCATGTTTTGTAGCCTCCCTACATCGTCCGAGTGCCCAGAACGTCCCATATTCACCAAAGCTCTAACCTGTGTCCGGTCGATTGTCGACTTTACTCTAATGTCACAATATACAAGCCATATAGATGAGACCATTCAATACCTCGAACAGTTCCTTAAGGCCTTTCATGATCACAAAGTCGTTTTTAGGAGTACCGAAAGGATAAGTCCACTGCCAGGAAAGTCAGACAGGTCACAGCCAGAATGCGAGGTGAGCATAGTGAAGGACTTAATCAACACCGCCTTTTGGGGGCTACATTTGCCAAAACACGTTGCATTGCGGATGAGCAACGTCGCTATTTAGATAGAATTATTGCAGATATATATGTTGAGGATGTAGACTTTAACTTTGTTAAGATACATCTGTTGAGTCACTTCGGGGACTATATACGGCGCTTTGGAAACATTCAAATGGATTCTACCGAGTTGGGTGAAACAAGTCACATAACAATGATCAAGGAGGGCTATCGGTGGTCTAATAAAAATGATGCAAGCCAACAAATACTACGATCATATTCTAGACTTGACAGCTTCAAAATTCATGAAATGAATATCCAAGTGGATCTATCGCGTCTGATTTGAGACGAAGTATACGACAAACAGCACAAACGGCAAGTCAGTTCAGTAACTAAACAACCAATGGATTTCACACCAACCGTGGAAACCATTTCCCAGCTCTACCAGAGTTTGAGAAGTTTTCCGGAGCTTTTAATCAATTATTATCGACGGAAGTCGTCTGTGAGCCAACATTTTGATGTGGATTCGGTTAAACAGTTGCCTGTTGAGATATGTCGGCTTTTACGTGTCCCGGTAGAGAACTTTCAGGACGAGAGGGAGCTCACTTGGCACCTTCTTCGGTGTACTGGAACCCAGCGTTAGAGGTCAACAGGGCAGAGCAGGAATGATTGGGTATGGGTGGATTCGGGTAATAGAAGTATTTATGGAGCACTAAAAGGCTTTTTTCCGGCCCGCTTGGTTTCGATAATGAAAGTTCGAGACCCAAGAATGGGTTTAGTAGATAGACTGGTATTAGTAGATAGACTATATATTGAGAACTCAGGGAAGCTCAGCGATATAACGGGACTTGTTACCGTTACTTTGGGGACGGTGAATGGCCCAAACGGGACAACTGAGATAGTTGTTAGTATCAAACAGATCATGGGCATGGCGCATTTAGTACCCAAGACTACTGGTACGGATAACAACCGCTGGTATGTAAATAGTAGGATTGATTTAGAAACATTTAACAGAATTTATTGAAAACTTTACAGTAGAAAGAAAGAAACAAAAAATAGTATGAAGGAGACGCGTAGCGGTGCATTTTGAGACACCTAAGGATATCGATTGTGAACTAACCGAGGCGACAAATAGGAGTGGTACAGAAAGGCAAAGCGAATCATGAATATCAGGAGAAGGACAAGAGAAGGCACAAAAGATACGGGCTTTAGTGAAATAAAACAGATTGGGCACGCATACATTGGAAACAGAAGGGTGTGTGGGGCCGGTACAGGGGTAGAGAGTAGATGTTATCACCTGAAGAACGTCCCCGAGGGGACGAAATCCATAACGGAGAAATCAAGGGGAAGAGAGACAGCAAAGTGTGATATGGGATACTGAGAGAGACGAGGTTGTTCCGGACCCGCACCAGGGGTAGAGAGTGCATGTTATGATATGAAGAATATCCCCAGGGGGACGAAATCCATAACTGAGAAATCAAGGGGAAGGGAGAGCGCTAAGGGCATGATGGGCCGCGGAGACAAGCAAGGTTGTTCCGGACGCGCACAGGTACAAAGTGGATGCACAACAGCCAAAATGCCCTGGATGGAAATGAAAAAAAAGACAGGGGTCAGTTAAGCGAGACCTCCTCACTAGTGGTGCAAGCTAGGGGCCACCTGCAAAAGAGGACGATAAATGGTGCCAAAGGTATATATGGGGCTTTCAGAAGGCCTGTTGGGTCTTTAGGAAAGGCGGTAAATGCATGAGGGACAGGAGGGACCGGGGGAGGTGGTATTACTAGCAGATACAGGGAGATATGTAGGTAATACATAAGGGAGAAATTGTTTTTGATGATGAAGCTGGGACCACTGGGTCACCTGGGAGTCCGGCCTGTACAGGTGATTATTCCAAAAACATTACTGCCGATAAACGCCTCAGCTTAGTGGGATCCCCCACTGGCAGCACAAGTCATTGTCGCTAGCCCTACCGTCTGGTCAAGGTGGACCTGCTCCCCCACCCCTAGAATAATTCGGAGTCACTCCTCCATCTATTCTCCCATAGCTAGTGCAAGTCTCTGTTGCCCTCCCATCCACAGGTCAAGGTGGCCCTGCTCCCCTAATGTGAGAACAATTCGGAGTTGCTCCCCTACCAATTCTCACACAGCCAGCACAAGTCGAAGTCACTTCTCCACCTATTTCCCCAAGGCCAGCGCAAGTGGAAGTCACTCCCCCACTGCCAGAATAAGTTGGAGTTGCCCCTCCACAAACGGATCATGGTGGACCAGCTCCCCTACCGCCAGGACCAGTCGGAGTCGTTCGTCCACCGCCACAATAAGTTAGAATTACCCGCCTACTACCAGAATATGTCTGAGGTGTCCCACCACTGCCGGATCAAGGTGGACCTACTCCCCCACCGTCAGGACAAGATGGACCTACTCACCAACCACCAATTCAAATCGTACTTGGTCCTCGGGAAAATCGCCCTACACCAACCCTTCTGTCCTCTTCAAAATAATAGACTTGCTTCACATTATCACTTCCTGACTATGGAAATATAGATTGGAGTGCCTGTCTTGGATATCCATGTGCAGTACCTTTTGTTTGGGTCCGACCTACCAATAGCAACTCTAATAATATGACCTACTATCAGTAGCTTCACTGGCGTCACCCTCCAGGCAACACAATAAAGTTTGCTGAGTTGGATTCTTACGATATCTGGGGATTATCAACAATGATTCAGAAAACTATAGGGAAAACCAGGATTCGGTATATACTTGGCACACCTGGTGAAGGTCGTCAGCACTGGCAGCTGTGGTAGTCCCCGCAGCTGGAGATATCTTGGACAGAATATCTCTTCATTGAAAATAATAAAAATACAAGGGCCTGGCTCCTGGCGAACCCAGTTCCCTAGTACCTACTAGCTCTCTTGATCTATTGTGATCGCATCTCACCTGAGAGGACAGTAGCCTGGACAATGGTCATGTAACTACTGAGGAGGAACCGATATCTGTTTCAAGATTCTGTCAACTAATAGGCCTTTGACTCAGCAGGATGTGTAGGCCAAAGGTATATCCATATTCCTGAGTGAGACCCCGAGGATGATAACAGGCAGCCTGGTGAAACAGCTGATATAGCAGCTGAATCAGAAGATGAAGATGACAGGCAGCCTGGTGAAGCAGTTGATGTAGCAGCTGAATCAGCAGATGAAGGTATCTCTCATATCTCAGGGGAAAGATTTTCTGGCTTGTGATCAGATGTCTTGAAATGCGACGGCAGGACATGGAGGCAGCGTGCGTAGCTGTGCATTCCCCATTTGAGATGGCATTAAATCCTGTGTAAATTGTGTCCCCCTTGCAGTCAAATCATTGAACAGACTGAAAATGCAAGAGACGCCGGAATTGAGATAGGATCCTACTCAAGGCGATTTGATACAGAAGGTGATTTTGAATCCCAAGCAGAAGCAGAAGCATGGTGTGCAGTTTGATGGTGAACGCAAGTCTAAGACACTGCATTTAGGCTCTATAGCTAGGTCGATTTCGGATCGTGAGGAGGAGCTGAAGCATGTTGCACAGTTTGATTACCAATACTACCCTACGAGAGTTCGTTCAAGTTTCATCAGAAGTGTCTGAAAGGCGAGGCTTAGATTGATCATCTCTCTATTTGCCCAGTTTTAGTGGTTTAGTTCTGTATTTAGTATTTCACGTAGCTGTTGAATGGAAAGATTCTCTCTAAACTCTAAAGATTCTCATTGTTGATGAAGTCGATGTGGCATCAGCTAAGAGGGCAAGGCTCTTAGAGGATCATATCTTATCAATCTTCCATATAAGGGGACGCCAAGAGATGTTATTCCCTGTCTCTAGAGAAACAAAATCTCTTGGCTTCAGGCAAATTGAGATGCTTAAAAGCTTATTTAATATTCTATGAAGACTCGCGAAATGCATGAATTTGTATGGTGAATTGACTGTGACTGGTGTAATGAATGAGACTAGTTGCTAGAGCCTCACAGGAATGGGATAAGGAGGATTGTTGGCCAAATTCAATATCATAATTTCCCATCTTTCAATTTGTGTTTACTATCATGATGTTGTTTGCTCGCACACTCACTACTGGTCGGGCTACAAACACTGCAACACATACATAGTGTCTGAGACACCTATATAAAAGCCCCCTTCTACCCCACCTCCTTCTCAATCCCATCCCCAATCTCTGTACTAGTTACTAACGCCTGAAACTCAGATCTCAGCTATTTGTGCCCCAGGATATGCTCTGATGTCTCTGTTTTAAACCTTCAAATCCTTCCTCCTGAATGAAATAACGTCTACCAATAAGCGAAAACCATCCTGACGACCGACAGTGTAATTACCTACCACCCTATCACTGACTTGGGGACCGTATTAATCTTGTATTTCTATTTAGACAGCCGGCCATGCATGATACAGAGCTGACGTAAGCTTGTGCTGTCAGTTTAGAAAAGTAAGTACAATCCTTCCTATAATTAGTCAGTAGGCAATATTGATATTTTGATCTCCTACAGACACCCGGCTATCCAGCCTCATGCAAGTCAGGTAAGGAGAAGCAAATGCAAACCTGCCCTGTGTATCGTCACCGATATAACATAAGTCACTATTCATCTGGGTCTGAGATTCTACATCATGGGATGTAGAGTTAACAATTGGCCTTCATGTCACAGCCAAACATGGGAATTGGATGAGAATCTCTACCTTGACCCAGATATGAAAGACTCCTATTAAGTGAACGATATTCTGCTGGAACCCACATATATCAGAATGCTTTAAACTAACTCTTATGTTTCAGAGGGTCGTATGACAGGATAGCATATTCCAATAGTTGGTGTTGATTCAAGAATCCTCAGAATCAAGTTAGTCCCTATAATACCTGGGGTCGTGAGGTCAAGGCCTACATGCAGGCATGCTTGTTCCATCCTGGATGGCTAACTGAAGCTCAATTCACTTTCGTCATTGTTTTCGCCAGTTCCCTTAACTCTGGCTGGTCATGCATCAAGCTTATTAACACCAAGTACAACTTTGATGACGCCAAGGAAGTCATTCAATAGCTAAGAATATTAGTGAAGGATATGGCTAAGAAACTCCAGATGGCAATCAAGCATGAAAAGGCAAACTGTGCTGGTGATTGCAAAGTGATAGGACCTGCGAGTAAGTGATCATCCCCGTGGAAATTCAAATGCTCCCATACTAATATATTTTCTCAGGCACTCCATCTAACTCGGTCTTTTGTAATTGCCTACAAGTTATAAGAATACATATCGTTAGTAGAACAAATGCCGATAAAGTAGGGCATCTGTTCTTTGGGCATACCTGGTGCGCCGATGACTCCAAGCGCGGAATTGTATACAGTGTTCGGGCATCACTGAGAATGCAAAGGCTGCTGGGAGTCGTCAAGGAGCAACTGGTAGAGGAGGCAATCGGATGCTCTCAATATTTTATCGGTACAACAGGAGATGGCAGCCGGATATTATATCAGGTAACCATAACCCCTTTCTCCTTCTGTGAGCTTATCTTTCTGAATGAAGATATTGACATCCAAGCATGACTTCTCACCAACTATAGCAGATATCTCTTAGACCTTATAGTCCTGGAATTGCGCACCAATGTGGGAGAGGACTGCGTCAAACGCCCGAGCCTGCTGATGGGACATACTCATATTTTGATTCCAAAGACTGAGATCGCTCTGGACCAGAGGAGGATAAGAACGAAGACCAAAAGGTCCACAAGAGTGACGAAGAGCACGACGAAGATCAAATGGAGGTCGAAGACAAAGAGGACAACGATCAAGACGGCGGGGTAGGAGTACGCGGGGCAAATCAAAGTTGGACTGGGTGGAGCTGAACAACACTGATAGCGCTCGTTACGGGGCCTCTGGGGCCCTGAAATAGACGGATCCCAGGCAAAATTCCCCGCCCCAGCCCGCTTACCGGCCCGGAGCGGGGCATATTTTTGCCTTTCCTCCCCCATACCCGGGGCTAGGGCCCCAGTCCACCCATGCCCCGGACAGGCTCCCATATTCGGTATCGGCCTCGTCGGGACTGACATCGCTCCGTTCTAGCAGCACTCTCACGACCCCTTCATATCCATTCTTGGCGCCCCACAAGAGTGGTGTTCGGCCGTATTCGTTGTCAGCTATGTCGGGATCGATTTCCCTCTGTTCCAGCAGTACCTTCACGACCCCCTCATGCCCCCTCCTAGCAGCCCATGAGATTGCGGTATTGCCATTGAAATCTATTGCCTGCACATCCCATTTATTCATCTCCAATAGGGCCGCAGTTATCTCCACGCATCCGAAGTATGAGGCGCCGTAGAGCCCTGTAAATCCCTTAGGGGTGCCTTCCCAATCAAAAGGCTAGTACCAAAAGGGCATCCCACGCAATAACAGCACCTTCGAAGATATGTGCTTATCGTATTCATCGAGTAGTTCCAATGCAAGAGTTTTCACACTCTCGGTGTTTCCCCGTCTATCATGCTTACCCCAGTGACAAGAAGCATGTTCGGTGAAAGGGGCGGTTGGTGGGACGGAGCGAAGAGCAGGCGAAAGGTCCCTGATATGCCGAAAATTGAGGCAGGTCAAACAGACCTCAGCAATTATAGAATGGGGCTTAAGGAACAGGTTAAAGTCATAGGAAAGGTATTCTTGCAGGCTGTAGTGGACAAGGCGGACGGTGGACGAGGACTTCTCAACAGTGACAAGCCCCAAACAGCATGCTAACAGCGTTTCTATCGTAGGAATATTCCGAATATTCAAGTCAATGGATCCTTCTCCTACTCCCAGAGAGTGACATAACTCGTCAACATGTAATGGTCGTTCCGCATGCGATACCCACATTAAAACTTCCATGCCGAGCTTCGATCTACTTCTTTGTTGCACCTTGATTCGTGATAAGGTTGCCGCGTAAGCGTCTCCCAGACCTTCCCCTCCGGTCATCTCATCAAGCTTCTTTCTTCGCTGATGGAGAGTGATCTCGCCCAGAATCGCATCAATATTTAGAGAAACTAGAAGGAAGCTAGAAACCACCATTAGTGAACCATACCTCGCACTTGTAGTGGGAACGTATATGACATTCTTGCTTACATTTCTGAGATCTTCTCTGGAATGATTCTCATAATATCCGCCCGCAGTTCGTCATCCATTGCATTAGGATCAGTGTCACCGTCCAGCCTCATCTCCAGATAGCTCTGAATATCCCCATGGGTAGGACTGATAGGTATCCGGACCGCCTCGCCGAAACATTTCACGATTTCGTGGTCGATATGGGGCCTCCCAGTAAGGAACACTCGCGCGTTTGGGGATGCTCGAACAATTTCTCGTAGTGACCCAAGGAGCTCCCGTCGGTGCTTCGCAGTAGATTCGTCTAAAGCGTCGATACACATAAATAGCCGAGGAAGTGCTACAATAGCCTTCCTCAGGATTTCTACCATCTCGGAAAGTAGGAGACCGCGGCCGCCAAACTCTTTTTTGGCCTTTTGAAAAGCCTCCCGTACATGCTCCGGGATACCTAACCCTCTGCTGACAAGTTGCTTGAGGATGGCGCCCAAAATGTTTGTGGTGGAATGTTCCTGCTGGGCAAGAAAATCGCAGTAGAGTCCCACAACAGCAATGTCTTTTCCCCCAGCCTGATCGCACAGACTATCGATAACTAGGGAACTATTATTTACCGATCGTTAGCTTCATCCGCACTGTCTCTCTCTGGAGAAGAACCCTTCCTACCTGACATAAGTTTTCCCCACCCCTGGATTCCCGCAACAGAATAAGACTGGCTCAACGCAACCACCATCCCCATCACGCCATTTTCTAAACTCACTGGTTTCTAGCACCCAGCCTCCCACGCCCTCGACTCGGTCGGTTCGCACGCCTTGATGCCGTTGCTGTAGCTCGAGTGGCGATAGCCACTGCATGATTTGACGCCCCTCGGGGTCTATTTCTGTGATGAAGTTGACAATGCTGTTGAACGAGTTGATATTGCCGGTGATCTGCCGGTGCCCCGACGACATGTGTGCTATAGATTGTTTTCTGAATTCCTTTTTTGTGAGAGATAGAGAGGGGTCGTGTGCACCGGGAATCTGACTTCTCTGGATGCCTGAGGAATGTCTAGGACCTGAGAAAAGAGGGGATGGTAACTTTTAAGGCTCTGGTGTTGCGCAAACCTGCGGTGACCCAATTATTGTTCGGGGTGGTTAGGAGGTACTCGCTAGGCGCTGATTCGTAAGTGGATTTTTCCGGTAGATCAGTCTTGGATCCTAGAGCGGAAAGGAAGTTGCCGCAAGATTTCGGAATCGCGAGTAATTACATAATCGGGAGGAACCTTGGCACGATTAGACTAACTGACGTCGAATGTTTGAGCGAAGCATGCCTCGCAGGCCTCAAGGTAGTACGATAGCAGCAAGATTTGCGCCGAACTCGGAAGTCGCGCCGTATGATACCACCGCCTATTAAATTTCTAGGAAACGCCTCAGCTCACCTAAATATAAATCGTATGTCATCCCCATCACCTGTTACTGGAAGCATGAAAAACACTTGTTTTCTTCACCTTCGAAAAAGGACAGCTCCTTTGAAAGAAATGGGTGTCAGGGAGACGGAAAGATTGGTATAAACCCTGCGACAACCAATCACCATTCATCTTTCTGAGGCGGTGGTTGTCACTAAGCTCGTATAACGATGAATAGCAACCCATACCATATCTGCCCCAATGGAACCTATGAAAATTTGGAGCATTTTACAAGTCCCATCAACCAGGCCAGTTTAGTCCCCTGCCCCCTGTCCCCGCTCCCCGCTCCCCGCCGCCATCATTATAGAACGGATAAGGCCAATATTCCAGAAAGAGCCCCCGAGTGATCCTTCGTGATTGCAAATTCGCCCACAGCCGAGACTGCCGTCACCACCAAATAGCAAGTGAATATGTATGACTTCTTTATCGATCACTACGGCTGCATAATTCTTATTTCAAGTCAAGAGGGCGAATTCCAGGGACATTGTGCTAAGAGGATTTACTTTTGGATTCCTTGTTCACCCGCGGGGCTGAGTTTTGATCGGCTGTGCTGTGCTTTGCTATGCTATGCTTAGGAGAACAAGCTCGTGCGGGGGCTGCAGTGTTAATAGATCTCCCACTTCGCCCCCCTCCACCCCAGCCTATCCAAGACTAGCAAGGACTCCGCCGGAGGTTCTCTATTCAGTTCTGGGACTTTCCCCTCTATCTTGGCTTCTTGACTAAAAGTGCCGTAGGTATTGTACTCCCTAGTAAACGATCCTGTACTCACCCAAGACTGGTCTCTATATATTGTAGGGGATTACAAATAGCCTTGCGGGCTAGCCCTCGACCCTGAGTGGATAAGGTTAACCAACGCGCTCTCTAAGTAATGTACGGTAGTCCCCTATAATCTCCAGGTTTAGAGGAGAAAGCCCGAGTATAAGATTAGCCCATTGTAAGTGTTGCTTCCCTCTGGTTAACTTGTATTCGCAATTCTGTTAAGTTGCCAGCTCAACATATCGTAGGTTGACGGCTGATTTCCGCTGATGATCTGATAGTGGATTTCAAGAATTTTTGAAGTCAAAAATGCTTTTATTCTCTCACTCCCCCCGCCACCCCCATCCAAAATAATTCTGGCAGAATGGTACGGTATCAGCTGGGAGTGGGCAGATAATAAAATAAATTTTCTGGTGAAACAAAGATTGAAAAAGAGTGAAAGAAAAAAAGATCAGCAGTAAACAGGAATTTCTATGTTTGCACAATTGGATTACCGGTAACGTATTTTACCCAGTAAGGGTCACCCCCCAGTAATGGGTCACCATATAAAATTTCGGCACTGAGATAAAAAGTGAAATTTCACAACCACCATTTCAGCTACACTTATGAAAGTTATCACAGCTATAAAATAAGAGTATACAATGATTATCAGAAAAAAACAGAACTTTTTAAAAAGAAATGGATATGAAATCCAGCAGAGTGATATTTTATGAGAAAATTCTAGTTCTCAGTTCAGGCTGAGGGTCCTGCTTCCCCACTCATAGAATAATTAATTGAATGCCTGGTAGATCTGTAGGGATGGCTGGTGCTAGCGCTCAAAGTTACGGATTTCAATTTCGGTACCTATTGATTGTGAGCAAAGGTTTTGAAAATCTCACACATATTGGACAAAAT
Source organism: Tuber borchii (assembly GCA_003070745.1). Lineage (NCBI taxonomy): Eukaryota > Fungi > Ascomycota > Pezizomycetes > Pezizales > Tuberaceae > Tuber > Tuber borchii. The sequence continues at coordinate 127,703 of NESQ01000198.1, read as the reverse complement.
ATACATACAGCTTGTTCTTCCTCTCCAGCACTTGATTCATCCTCTGTACTCTCTGAATCAATTGGGGTAATGGATTGCCCTGCAGGTATCTTGATCTTCTTCCTTGATACCCCTTGTCTCTTACCCTTGGCTCTCTTAAGTCTTCCTGCTTCAAGCCTAGCTTGCTTGTTAAGATCATCTCTTTCCTGCTTTTTGTACAATTCACCAAGAATCTTTGTATGAAGAAGAAGCCCCCCTTTGATTTGACGGCGGTCTGGCTTACTTGGCTTTATAGACTCAAGTTGTTTGATTGTTGCTTTATCGAGAATTGACTGTGTTTGGGCTTTATCAGCAACTTCAATCGCTTGGTGAAGTAAGATAGTGGCCTCTCCAGCATCTTCAAGTTCAGCAGCCTTTTTTCTAATCTCATCAACCTCTCGAGCTCTACCATCTCTTCCTCCTAAGGGGCGAAGTCCTGAATATCTAGCTGAGAGAGGAATAGCTGGAGTGGCATTCAGTTGCAGATTTGGATTTTGTAACACACGTTGACGATTAAAGGGGATCATTCCACTTGAACGCCATTCTGACGCCACATTCTGAGCTGTCATAGCCTTCTGTCTAGCTCGTTGCAGCATTGGATAGAAGTCCCCTTTCCGCATCTTCCAAAATGGCCCATGGTTGCATTGGAAGTCCTCCAGCTCCTACTTGTAATAGTGTTACGCACATGAGAATAGCTCGCCAGTATTATTAGTAGAGGCTGCGCCACCGTAATGGAGGAGCGTATGTCCAACCTCAGCTCACCGCGGTAGGGGCAACTGGAGGCATCTGTGTTGACTACTCGGGATACCGGAAGGACTCACGTTCCATGAAGATGATTTCCGATTGGAAAGATAAAGTGAGAATACTTTATTTCCGGTGTATATGCATATTATGCATTATGTATTATTATCTGACTATTCGAACTGATCACTCGATAGTTCACGATAAAAGACTATTGGTATGTTGGCATTGCGACCACATATATGAACTTAGTCTATTAGGACGAAGAGATCGAAGACTATCTACTGGTGGAGTGGGGACACCCTCAGATGAAATAGATATCGGGAGTTCTCTGAGTTCGAGTGGGGCAATTATTCAGGGTCAAAGAGTGTTCGCACTTCCTTTGACGAAGCTGAAATCTTAGAAAGATACATGATTGTTAGGAATCTGGAAGTAGCGAGAATTTAGTATAAGTAGTAAGGGCTATTCCCCGGAGTTTGAGAACATCAAGCAATGGAGAAGAGACCTTAACAATATAACAAGTTATCAAAATTTAAAAGATTCGAGAACTTCTACTTTATTACTTTACCTTTATCAAACCATCATCTCCTGAGCCCTCCTGACTTCCCTCCGTTACCTCGAATACGACCCGGCCTAACTTTCTCTATTCCTTTGAGTTAGTTACCCCGTAACAAATAGTTTCCCAAGGGGGAAAACAAACCAATATCCAAAGACTGCAGGATGTGAGTGGTATGAGCTGGAAGACAGAGAAGGTGGATGTTGTTGGCAATAGCATGCTCAATGAATGCAATGTTATTAACATGGGAGCTGTGACCATCGAGTACAAGGATCCGGTGATCAATTATACCATTGGCTGGATGTGAGCGTGGTTCAAATACTTGATCTAACCAGTCTAAGGCAATTTCTGATGAGGTATATCCGGCCTTAGAGTAGGTGAAGAAGGCGTCATTGTCGATCTCATAGTTGATATTTGAATGGTGGCCCATCAGGTGTGCTGTGGAAGAGTGAATAACAAGAGGAGCCAATATCCTTCCATCTCCTGCAACTGCTTCAATCACTGTAACCCAGTCTCTCTTCCCATCCTGCATGATCTTGGGATTTCGTCTCCCTGTACGGCAAAGAACAGTTCCACCAGCCCCCAGTCCCATCGCAAACCCTTTCTCATCTGTGTTCCAAATATTCTCAGGAAGAACATGATATCGGCTCTTCAATTAATAGAATCTTTCCAAATGCGTTTGGAGAATTGAAACATCAGTAGCAAGAGCTCTTTGCTTGTCAATACTCTTTCCAACCTTGGCTTGAATACCTGGATGTCTCTGGACGAAGCGATCAACCCACCCCTTTCCAATTTCAGCAACTCTCCCTTTGGCTTTCAATATTTCATACACCATTTGTAATACATGTCTTCAGCGAAGAGGAATACCACGATCATCGTAATCTTGAATTCTGTGAACAATAACCTTCTCCTCAAGGTGGCTAAGCAACTGCTGGCTTTCGTGTGCGATCTTTCGGGGTGTGGTAGTGCCTTTAAGTCGGTTCTGAAGTGTGGTATTCGAAACTCCGAATGTTTGAGCTAAGTACCGTATCGAGAGATCAGGATCTTTGGTTTTGGCTGAAATGGCGGCCTCCAGGCGATTCTCCATATCAAGTTTCTTAACAGGCATTGGTGCTGGGTTGTTTTTTGATGAAATTTGATATCAAAAGGATGATAGTTGTATGTTACAATTGAGTATACTAGATGTATAAAAAATGCCATATCTTTAAAACTCTTGCTCAGCCTCAATTCTCGCCCTAACCTTCTATAACCTTTAGGGTTTATAGCTAATAACCCATACTACAAGGGTGGAAAATACTAGTCTTTTTGCACAAGTGGTTCTATTGCTGTCTTGCAATTTCATACATATTCATGATATCTCACTTGCACCATTTACTGCTCTGAAAATTAAATTAAATTTCTAAAACCCAGCCTGATTATTCTAACGTCTATAAACAATTAAGGTTTTGAATTTGAATATGATCCTATTAGTATTACTCTCTGGAATCACAAATTTGTTAAATATGAGTGGAGTGAACAAGTGACCCATTACTGGGGGGTGACCCATTACTGGGTAAAATACGTTATATGGTAAACAAAGGAAATATTTTCTCCCATAATCATAGAACCTTCTATTGCCACGTGAAAAAGCAAAGCCCGACACATCAAAAATTATGTTGCAAAATCAATGCGCCACCCAGTCACACAAGTGTATCAGTTACCTGACACACATACGTAGTTGTATACCAGTAATACAGGATTACAAAATAGGAAATCGTATATTCTAGCACCCCCTATGATCCAGTCCCCTAATACACGATCTGCCTCTCCAGTCCTATACACCCCTCCAGTTCCATCATTAATGCCATTTCCTTAGTCTGAACTAGGTTCGGCTACCAGTTGGTTTCAACTCGGGCCGAGATTTCGATTCCCTCGGGGATTGGGGTTCCACCCAATGCTAGGGTTCCCTCCGGTGGTGGGATTCCATCCAATATCAGGATTTCCTCCGGTCCTAAGCTTCAATACAACACTAAGATTCTGGTTAGGATTCGAGCTAGTAGTAGGGGATTAGAGTTCAAACTAACGTTATTCTGGCCAGGACTCGAGCTAGCATTAGGACGCTGGTTAGGGTTCGGGCTAGCATTCGTATTCCGTCCTGTATTACAGTCCTGCCGGGTGTTAGGAATTTTCATAGGGCAGGCGGTTGGGCTACCCCAACCCCGCTCACCCCTCAACCACGGACATTGGGCGTGGGATTCTGCTGGACTTCATCCTCTGAAGTTTCCGAACTGTCTGACCTGAACCTGTTCCAGGTTTTTGTCGTCGGCGAATCAGGGATAGAGGTGCGGCTTCGCGTCTTAGGGTATGTCCTGCCCTGCCATTTGTCTCCGGGGCCAAATGAAGACAATTTCCATGGTGAGGGACTGGCGTTGCGGGATAGCTTATGGGGGTCCAGGATTCAGCAACCAGTCCCATTCAGCAACATGTTTCATAGATAGATAGGTTGGGTTTGGTATTAGGGGTGCTACTTTGGGGATATGTTTGTGAAATATTGCGGGTCCGTTTTTTCTTCGGCACCTTGGAATGAGTCGTCTGATAATTGTGAGGCATCCACTGTCAATCGTGAGCTCATGGACCCCTTCTGGATCGGTGAGCTCTCAATGGAGGCTACGTCTGGCGGTATCATCATGGGTCTCAATTTCAGGTTTTGGAGCAGTATGATCACCACCACATCGCGACCTCGGATTCGCCCCTAACGCGACATCGCCCGGGGCGTACTTTGAGTCGTCTTGGGTATCGGACTTCTTTGGCTTCTTCTTTTCTTCCACCTGTGATGAGTACTGAGCTTGCCTTCGCTCTCTCTGCTCTTTGCGCTGTTTCCTTTTTATCGTCTCCTCTGTCTTCGTTGTCACTCTTAAGACCTGTCAGCCATGAATTTCCCAGCGCACTCACTGCAGTAGGGCGATCCTCGGGTTGAATTGCGAGCATGGAGTTTAGTAATGAAATTCCAGCATCGTCTGTCGGAGGTGATAACCCTTTTAGCCTATCTTCGGGAAAGGGCAATTTGCTGTAGTGGTAACGAGGCTTGAGTCTCTGAGGCGAATAACTGTGTCCCTCCAAGTAACTCATATATCACGCACCCGAGTAACCAAATATCAACAGCATTCGTGCAGATCGAGGTTTCGCTATCAGAGTCTAACCCAAGAGCCTCGGGAGCGCCGTAGATTCGAGTTGACACTTGGGTGTGAAGGGTGGAGGTGTCTTGAGACCGGATTCGTTTTGAGATTCCGAAATCAACCAGTTTGACTCGGGCGGGAGACATCTAAACTACAAAAATGTTCTATGCATTGATTAGTATTTTTCGACACGACATAATCAAGGGGAAATTTTAGTGATAGGGTCCATACCGCTGGCTTTGGATCCCGGTGAGCTATCCCCTTTTGATGCATTACTTTGAGGCCTTCGAGTATCTGATTTGAAATAGTTTGAACGGTTGCTTGTGGTAGTGGTGAACCGATGTTCTTGGAGTGATCGCCTTCCGGGAGATAGATGAGAAACCCCATTGATTCTGCAACTCACGTCTCAATCGTTGCAGCTACCTCTACTATTGCACGTTTCGTGGCGGGAATTCTTTCAGACTATCTTGCCCCCCCGTTCCTACATCCGACGCCTACCCTCCTCCTCCTCCTCGAAAATTCCCACAATGCTCGAGGATGTACTTGCTATTCTCATTTGCATTCCTTATGTTGCTTGGTAATCTTTATGTCTCTCTCGGGTATGTCCAGGAGCATGGGGAGAACTTTTGGATTGTCTCTTCGTCTATCGGCGCGGGCTACGGCGCAGTATTCTGCCTTGCCCCTACCGTCGTCAGCGTGGTTTGGGGAACCCAAAACTTTGGCACAAACTGGGGAATTGTTACCATGACTCCTGCTGCTGGTGCCATGGTATTTGGCTCGATATTCCATTGCGATGTAGAGAGTTTCGGAGCTTTCGTACCATCCCAGGAACTTCACGAACAATTCCGGACGCTAAACAACTAGACGTTAGCTAAAAAGAAAATCCCAGAGTGGTAGTAAACTCCCCTTTGGGAACGAGAAGAAAACCCTTTGCTAATAAGGCCATCACAAGGAGCTCCCTAGAACAATCGAGGTCGAGGGGCGGGATGGGAGGTGCTTGACTTGTTGAGAATTCAAATAGGTCAAAAAGTAAGCGATGTTGTTGTCAAGTTTGCGTGCTGTGGAGTAATATTGCTGTATGAAAATTGAATTCTTCCAATACAGGAATTAGGAAGATTCTGCCCAACGGGAAACAATAGTTTCAGCATCCCCTACAACAAAAAGTGGTGCAGTCCAGCAACATTAACATTCATTCAACAGGGTTTGTCATAATACCTCCATTCGTGAGTGCGATCAGCATACAATCCACGATGATCGCATTTTCTTGTAACCATTTTTCTTTCTCCTCTTTCATAGTATTAAACAAAACGACAATCTTATTCGTCATCACAAACTCCCCCCCATCGTAGGTTAGCATTCTCCAATCCTCTCCTGTCGTCACAAATCCGTAGACTATCCCGCCCAAGTTATTCTCTTGTGCATCTTTCATCGCGAGTAAAATTTGTATCATAGCATGTCCAATCGCATGACGCTTTGCTTCAATGATTAATACCGACTTTTCCTCAGTAACCGCCACCTCATCGACGACCACAAACTCTTCGATGCCTCCTATGCTACTATCCTCCGCAAAAATCGCCCTTTCTCTACTCAAGCGGGTCTTGCGTCCCACTTCATTCATCCTTGCAATTATCGGACCGATCACATAAAGAACGAGGTCACTAACGTTCGCCTCCTTGTAATCCGCACTCGCTTCTGTAGGGTACCCCTCGATATTGAGATACTGCAAAATATGATAATAAACTTCCTCCTTAAGGTCGTCGATCGTCTTCTTGTCAATGCGGGCATCTCCGAGCGTAGTGGTTGCCTCACTAATCATCCCAGCGACAGAAACGTTACGGATATTCTTGATCCGAATTTTCAATTTCCTTTCCGCGTCTTGTATCGTCATCTTAGAATAAGATGCGGCCCACTTCCATTTTCTCTTCCTCAATTCTATGCTAGTATTATCGGGAAAACCCTGCTCCTTTTCAAAAACTGTCAGTCATGCTCTGGGTTAATACCGCGGGGTGTCAAAATAACGTGAACACTTGTACTTCGCAACCAAGTACCCCAGTGCAACATCAGTGAAAGCATTTCCTTCGATAGCCATCAGACCTAAATGATACAGTCAATTTCCCACTCCTATAGCAGCCCCCCCCCGTTCCGGGAGCAAGGCCAAGCCTACCCTATCCCCGCCGCTGAGGCTTCCCGAATTATTATTGCTGGTATTAAGCTAGGGTACTTGGTTGCAAGGTACAAGTGTTTGCGTTATTTTGACACCCCAGGGTACAATATGCTCAGGCTTACCTTAACTATGCTCGCTATGATTCTCTGATTAGGGATGTTGATATTGTGACCAAACCCCCCTTTTTCCCCCCCAGTCTTCTGTTCGGTAATCTCCGCCTTGTCGTGCTCATTCGCATGAATTGCATGGCTGTAACAATCTCATTAGTAAACCCAAGCATGAGCTATGAGATTAAACGTACTTGGTACTAAAGGGTTTGTGCACGTATCTAAGGCTCAACCTGGTTTTCTGCGTCAACCGGTGGCCGGAGGACAGGGGCCGGAGAGCTCTGGCAGAAAACATTATAGAGCAATGTTCTGGCGGGGGCGATGAGGCGAATTTTTCGTCTTTTGTTGGTAGTCAAACGGGGTCTGAGTTCGTCGTTTGTTGTTGATGGTTGATGCGGTGAGGTGAAAATTAAGTTTTGGAGATCTTGGGACGGTTGTTGGAGTGTTGAAACGCAGTGTGACTGTGCCAGCATCTGGTAGGGTACTCCAATTGCCAAGGAATCCCCAAGATTTCACCGCCCAGGAACCTTGGCACGGTTATTAATTCATAGGCCGATCCGTTGGAGGCACTTGGCCGTCTTTGTTCATCTCAAGGCAAAATTTGTTCTATTGGTATGGTGCCGGGCACTTGAAATCAACCAAAAGCCAACACAAGAACAATTTTCGAAAGTTTTCAACCACAACCACATCTTTAATAGGATATGGCTTCATAGAAGTGCTCAGAAGACACTCCTCTCTAATTCTATGTTTTTTAATTTTCAATCAGAGCAATATTAGCGGAGATAGTAAAATTTCGAATTACCAATGTAGGATGGTTTTCGACAGTACTTACCACCCCCCACATACTCGTATAAGCTTCAACACCCTAACTCTCCCGAGTAACCACAAATTGAAGCGAAGCAGGGAAGATCGCCCCCTCTCTCGCTACCTGGACCAGATACTATAATTCCTTCCATAAAGGCGGCTCTATCTTAACCCCCCTTGTCGCGGTCGAGGATTGACATGGAAGAGAGCCTTACTATTATAGCTTAGTGACCGTGCATCACTGTTTTCCCAGAGTTTCCGTAGGGCACTTGAGCAATCGAGAACGATAAAGATCAGAAATACCCCACGCGGACTGCCCACCCGCTCACCTACACTTACCATACTAACTCTATAGAACAGGCGTAACCGCTATCCCAGACTAGGCCAGTCAATAAAACATCTTACAGTCCCGATCTAGCATTACTCTCACCACTTTGCACTTGCCAAATATACTGTACCAACCAGGCAACCAATAGAAAATGCTTCCCCACTTCTACTACAGCCGAGAAGGGACACCAGGGCGCCAGAGCGTGCCGCACGCACGAACAGGGCAAGGCTCGGGGATGATGCGTACAGAAAGAAAGAAATCAGTAATGGGTATCCCCACCGACAGGGCCGCCGGAAAAGGTCTTTACTTTAGGAATTAAGTTAAGTTAGCACCTGTCGGAGCACCAGGCTTCGGAAATACTGTAGGACAAAACAGGCAGGCAATCATCTAGCTAAATTCAGTTCTCAAGCTACGTGTTAGCCAGCATAGTGCCTGATCTCGGAGGTATTATAACTCGGGCGCCGCACGCATGGTTGGTTAAGTGATACAGTCCCATCTATCACCGTCCGCCAGATACGTATTCCATCTCCAGAGAAAATTTTTTTCAACAAGTAGGGAGCAGGGAACAGTATAACAGTAATTATGGCACATCGGGTGCAAATGGCAAATACCCAACGGCGACACTTGCTCAAGGTCGAGAACCCACTTGAAGGGTGGATTTGAGCTTGGAAGGCATTAACCCACGGGCGTTTCTCGTTTTTTCTTGAAATGGCTCATAGTTATTCAATATATTCAAGGTTTCTAGCGAAACAAAGACAACGTTCTCAAGATGAATTGTGGGGAAGGGATTAGCCCAATACTAAAATATATTAACGTATCAGACCCATCCACGAGGAAAATTCACCAGAGCATGCCCACTCGCAATAACCCAAAAGCAACCGCCAATAAATCTATTTACCTCACTCCGTTGGAAGACGAGTGATAGTACATGATCGCATAGCTCTGGATTTGGTGAATTGAGGTCACTGACAGACCATCCACCTATCCACCCCTCCATTAGTAGCCCCCCTCCTTCCACCTGTAAGCCTCAGTTAGTCCCGGGGAGACCCTCTATCCCCCAACAACCCACCCACCCTGCCACAACCTACCCACTTCCTGCGTAAACAACGCCCTAACTTCATCCAACTTTACTCTCTCTTCCGGATGCTCGCAAACGCACATCTCAACCATATTGCGCCAGGTATCGGGAATGTTCATCTCCTCGGACCACCTAACTTCAACACCTCCTGTAATATCCAGGAGCTCCGCGGGGACTTGCTCAAGCATCATCCAGAGCATGACGCCGAGCGAGTAGGTTTCTACAATTTCCAAAGCGTTAGGGATGGATTTCCATTCTTGAAATATGTTTGGGAGCTCCTGGTCGTGGTCGCCTTTTGTTTGGCTAGTTGGGGTTGGAGAGGTGGAGGAGGTAGTAGAGGTAATGGAGGAGCTTTTGGCGGAGGGTGGGCGTTGGTTCTGACGGCGGTTAAACAAGGAGAGGGGTTCGTTGCTGTCGGTGTTGATGATAAATTTGAGGAACCTCTTCTCCTCATCGAGCTCTTCGCGCTCTTGAGCTAGTTGCTCCTGCTTGACTCTAGCGGAATGATTTTGGCGCCATTTCAAGGTAGATTGGACGGCATTGTTTCGACGACTATAACGTTCCCCAACTTCCCATTCACCTCTCACCTGACTTTCAGGTGGGAAACGCCAGGGGGATAACATTTTTGGTTCGGCGCCCTTTCCGAAACCACGGAGGCATAGTAGAAGGTACTGGTCCACGTAGAATCTCTCTAGGCCGAAACCCACACCACTATCACCGAGTGACATACCTGCGACCCGATGAAGGTCTATGACAGCAGTGGTCATTTGCAAAGCCCATTTGGCCTTCTGTAGTAAAGATATCTTTCTTCTTCTCTTGCGTCCCAGGATTGAAGAAAGGGATATAGAATCGCTGAAAATATACTCACTCAGTTTGCCATACTTGTAATACTCTGTTATGAATCCGATGACTCTCCTCGCGGTCCCTGGTTTTCCCAACGCAACGTAGCCAGTTGGGGCCTGGGCAATGTAAGGATGAAGAGGGAGGCTGGCTAAAACTCTCATCTCGGAGTAAATATGGTTCACCTGCTCGGAAATGTCAAGATCGTCACCCGTAGATAGACTGCTAAGGTCAAGTGCTTTAATAAACACAGTATGCCCTTCAAGCATACCGGCCCAAGCTATATCACCCAATTTTTTCTCCCAAATAATTTCCGACCGGTCGTTGAAAGACGGCCCACACCTCTGCCCAGTAAATTTGATCCCTAACTGAGCGGGTGTCTTTAAACTGGAAAGAAGCAGCTGATAAGCCCACGTCGGAACAAGATTGCATTGAGGCTCCCCATCGCTGGTCATCTGTATTTCAAGAAGATGCCACGGGCTTCCAAATAATGAGCTCCCTAATATTTGATTGGGAATGCGTGTTAGTAATTTCGTGAGAGCCATCCCTGGCTCTGTGGGGAGCGGGTGATCCCGGCTCTGAATCCGGATTGGCGAAGTTACGGGTGAGCCATCAGGAGTGCGATACACGGTGCCAGCCTCGGGCTTGATGACGACTGTATTTTGAACGATATTTGTACCAACCAGGCCAAGCTCGAGGGACACATAAGCTTGATTTTCGGCAGTTTTGAAGTTAATGACCTCCAACTCGTATATAACTGGTGATGAGGAGTGGTCGTCTTCAAAAGACGGGGCTTTACTACCGGGCGACGAGAATGAATCTCTAGCAGATGGGGTGGGCCGCGATTGTAGGGGGGAAGGCAGTACATCGCAACCTCCAACGAGGGGGCTGCTTGATCGAGGAAACGTGCCACGAGTAGAAGACAACAGGGGGGAGGAGGGACGGGGAGAGCCGGCGGACATAGTGATGAGCGGGGAACTGGCTAGCAAGGCCGGGCTGTTGCAGATATGTATGCCTTGTTAGAATGTGATGGGATGGAAGAAAAAAAATTGCGGAGGAAAAAAGAAAGAATTCAATTTATTAAACCTTGAGGCGGGGGAGAAGCATACGATGATTAGTTTGTTTTTGTTGTATCGATGGATGGTGGTTAGTGGTTGAGAGGGTCTCGAGCTATGAGCTTTGGTATGTTGTGCAGCAAGCGAAATGACGTCGTACTTGCAGAGCCGCATTTGCGAGGGAATGGAGAAAAAGAAAGGAAGAGTGGGGAATGGGAGATTGCCGGGAGAAGGATGCAATTTCCTAAAAGAGGCTCCCCATCTGGACCGCAGACCGCAGATTACAACCCTGCAGAGAGTCTGAGAGCTATTTCTTGGGTATATCTTGTCCTGGCCAGGGAAGTTACCATCCGAACCTTGTCAATGCTAATTTCACGTTGAGCTGTGGACAAACTACCATCACGCAATGAGAAAAAAGCCGGTCCCGCCCAGTCCGAGGGGGCGCGCAAGTTACCGTGCTCGAGTACTGGTACTTGCGCAAACTAAGTCATGGTGTAACGGGTCTCGGATTTCGGCGTTTTTTTCGTTGATTGGCACCCATAACTTGATATGCGCGCAAGTACGGAACAGCATGATAGCGGCACATCATGCAATAGGGGGGTTCAAAGTTCTTAATACGGAATTGACACACTAGCTCTAACATACAGTAGGTGTATTTTACTAAAAAAATATAGTGCACAATATTCCTCTTCTAGGGGAGGGACGTAGGCGGTGAACTGAGCACAGAGGCGTGGTGGAGTTGTTTCTCTTCCCACGCCCAAAAATAGCCAATTTTCCATTAGCTTGTAACGCTGTCTTCGCTGGTGATCAATGCAAGCAAGCTGAGCCCAAAGAACATTTTTCATGAACGAGATAATGGAAAATTGAAAAACCATGAGCAAACTGAAATCCTAAAAAACAGAGAGGCTTAAAGAGGCACATCTGTAACAGCAAGGCATGCAACACACCCAAGAAAACATTAGACGCGCGCCGATCAAATAGAAGCACTAATAGATCTCACGAGTAAACAAAGGAAACATAGTCTAGTATCAAAAGCGAATAAGCACCTAATAACATCTCATTGCTTCACAAGTAAGGTTTCCCAAGACAGACTTCAAGCCAGCTTGGCCCAAGAAGGTGACCTTTTTACCCTTTGCATCAACCTGTATTTCTTGAATGTATCGCGTTCCATTGGCAGCGTAGGTTCTGACAATGTTTCTATGCTGGTCTACTACAACTATCGCTAGAGCATAGCGATTGTCAATGTATGAGAGCGGCCCAATATGTATAATCTCCCAATCTCAACACCGGATATGAGTATGGCCACTCCCCGCATTCAGAGCATAACTTGAGCTGCTCTAATGGCGTTTGCTCCTCGTGCTTCAGATGCAGAACAGCAGATTGTTTATCTACAATCTAGGAGTAATCAGTTAATAAGAGTAGAGTGGTCGGTTCCATCTGACCCATATACCACCAATACTTCGATTGTCTGAACTGTCCAACCCGGTATTGGAGTCTTTAGTCTCGTATAAGGTACCAATCTTAAGTGAATCATAATGCTACCGGATTCTGCCCGATAAGTCCATGAGACTCCGAGACTTGGTGCCCAAATCTGCAACCAAAATAGTGCGAATATCCATGGTTTTGAATATTATACCTAACAGAGTTCCGTAATCGGCGGTAGCGCTACCTCCATGCGGCGCGGCTAGAATGACAATTCCCCGAGTCACCCGGTTAATTATATGTGTGCGGCTCTCCTCTATTGCCACACTCAGTGCCCGTTGAACAACGCAATCCAGATGAGGGAAGCTCAGAGTAAAACAATGAACTATGGATTTCGGGATCTAACTGTGTTAACAATCCCCCTTAAACTATGGTATATAAATATTATCGGCCGTTTCTTTTCTTTTTGATGGAACTATTAGAACGTTGGATTTCATCAAGAAAGTTGTTTAAGGCCTTACCTTTGATTGCCTATTATCAACCAGAAAAACCAATAGTTGTTTTGCAAATTCAGTTGTATCACTGATAGCATCCAAGTTTCGCACATTTGAGTTGTACCCATAAGTCAGGATACGCGCTTTTAGAAAGTGCTCAGGCAAAAAGTCCCGACATAGTACCCCCTGCTGCTGCTCAAGTATTAAACGCATAGCTATTGAGACTGTGCACTGCAATTATGTTATAGAAAACATAAGCAGATTCTATAGCACTCTTGGTTTACAAGGTCATACTCAACAACGTCATCGTCGTGGCTAGACAATACTGTCAAGCTCAAAAAATGATCGTCCACCAGCAATCTCTCTCCTCCTATGAGCACATCGTTTTTCAGGAACGACTTAGCAAGCTTCTCTTTCTTGAATGTGACAGTTGCTGTCGATGAATCACCCTTCCATTTGATTCTGGCTAACGAGACACATTCTGGAGAAACGCTGAGTGATTCACTTAGCTCAGCCTTTGTTGTGTCCGCCGGTATTGAACGGAATCGTAAAGGAAATGTGGTCACGTTGGAGTTCATACGATACCCTAGTACTGCGGTTGTTACTGTGAGCGATTGCAATACCGTAATGATCCATCGCTGCTTGAGTATCATCGTGATAATCTTCTTGAAACGGGACGACCAATTAGTTGCAACCACGTTATTTTGCTCTTTATTGCCTGCTGTGCGACGTCAGCGCCACTCTTCAGCCTGGTGATCTCTAGATACTGTACCGGCGGGCTTATCGATGAACCCCTATGAAAACGGGGAAAATCGAATTTAATAGAGGTCCGGCATAATCGGAGGCTCCAGCGTGGATGGCAGTTCCAGCGGGAATTGGCGAGGATATAGCGAGGGTCATATGCTTGCCGCTAAGTTACCGAAAATAGGCTCCATGTTAGGGAAAGGGCTAGTAAAAAAAAGTTGGTATATAGCTAACTACTAAATAGCGGGTAGCATAATTGGCGAAGTTCGCGGGAGTGTTAAAGGAAGGTTGCGGTATGGGAATTATTCCGGAGACGGCCCCGCCCAACCGTTCCCCCCTCCTCACTTCAGCCTGCTCCTTGAGTTAACCTACTCGAGCACTATGGCCACCAGCACAAGTCCATAATCTCACAAGGCTAACGTATCACGTTTGCAGTACCATATCTCTGTCGTAATCGGATACCGGTAAATCGTGGTGCGCCACAGGGCAGGTAATCCCCATTCTAATGCTTCCCATTGGGGCACTTTATTCCCTCTTCTTAGCCTTCCTTTCATTTTCTATCTAATCTCGATCCCCAGAAATCCCAAAACCACGGTATCCTTGCGAGTATAAATTGCGAGTGGAGAACCCTATCTATTCATCTCGTCTTCGATTGGGGAGAATAAAAAGAGTTCCCTGCTTTTTCAAAAGCGGGAGACTACCTCACGGGAGCAGCAGGAAAAGGGTCTAATAACAAGTTTGTCCATTGGCTTTAGGGCGCACTGCGGCCTACGGTACTTTGGGAACCCAGAGAGTGGTCCTTGGCAGCGCACTAGTAATGATGATCAGACCAGTGTGACACAAACATCATCCCCGGGCCAACCCCTTTCGTACTGTAAACTACCGTACTGTAGCGTACAAAGTGCAATGTATCGAGGAATACCGTAGTCTTGAAATCTGCTGCTCAGAGAGGCCAGAGATAAAGATGCGGCCGCCCTGCCTTTTCGAGCATTGTAGATATTATATGAACGACATAAATTACAATGCAGGTTGCCCTGAACCTACACTACAGTACCATACAGTTACAATATCACATCATACTTGTAGCTGGGCTGCTGGCTAAGGCATTAATGAGCAGTGTGAAGTGCAGTGCAGTGCAGTGCAGTGCAGGGCAGTCCATACCTCCCACACGTTCACCTATCGTTTCGTCTACTCTGCGGTGCTGTATCTCATATCTGATACCTTACTGGGAAAGGGAAACCGGTGTGCGTACAGCATTCATTTATTAACAGAATTGTTTCACTCTGATTCCGCTCTATTCAACTCGCTTGTGCATCGCTCGCTCGCTTCCTTGCTCGGGCTGAGGGTTAATTATTCCCATCTTTTTTCCCCTCACGAGGAGGGCCAACCACCACAATTTCCTCACCCTCTCTTACAAGGTTGAGCGGGGAGAGAATACTATGGAAATTAGAGAAGCTTTGTTTTATGTTCTGAGTTCTGCACATACAAAGTAATCCGTGTTTACTACACTTTGGCATTCATGTCACGCGGGTTAGATAAGTTGTCCGTCTTTAGACTAGGTGTTCGGTGGCGCTGCCTAGCTCATTGGTTGTTCATTCATTGTAGCTTCTTGTCTTACTCCCGTGAACCAGTCGCGGGTTGCCGGTTGCCTCGCTCCAACCACACACGGCTACGGTATTCCCCCCACAGAGTTCCCACCACCCTTCCTTCTTCTCCATTCCCGCATCCCCATTTCAACTTCTCCCACCAATCCATACCACCGCCTTGGTACCCTTCCGCTCCTTCTTTCTTTTGTCTATTCGCTTCCTTTTTCCTCACCCATACACTTACCAATCGCGGTAACATAAAACGGTTACCCGCACTCCTTTTTCCCAGTGAGGAACAGGAGTAGCATTTGGGAAAGGAGGAATTTCTACAGTTCCCAACACTGTACTTACGGCAACCGTAATCCGCTATTACTAAGAGAGGGAGGAGAAAGAGAAACCGGTCAAGAGGAGGATTAGGTTCACGGTATATATCAAACGAGCTGCAGAAGTTGGGCCAAGTTTTCTCTTCAGATACATACATTAAACGCGGTTGTCCGTCGGAAACATCTTGCGCCCCCGCCGTTGGTGCGATTAGGCTTTGTTCAGCGGTCAGAGTTCTACTGGCGCTAGAGATATACCATACATAAGGTAGTTTCACTTCCTCCGCCCACGAAGCGGCTGTTGTTTTAGCTTGACGCCCTCCCTCACGCTTTCTCCATTCTCTTGTCGCAACCACCACCACCGGTGCCATTATAACTGTCGTGGTCCCCCGCTTTCCCACATTCTCCCACCAAAGAAATAAGATGGGTGTATGTTCGTCCTGTCTCGGTATTCGCCAGAAAGACGACGTAATTATCCCCTCTCCCCAGTCAAATCATTCGTCATAATAACAAACATACCTTAGCCCGAACATCAACGCCTTCTTGCGGCCTCGGGCGATCACCTTCATGGCCATTCCTATACTAATGGGAACTTCCCTAATTCCTCACATCACCACTCAATTCCGGACCCTCAAACGCTCCTTCATGAACGAGAATACCTAGATCGTCTCGTAGCACAGACGTCAGAAAATCTTATAGACATATTCGCCCCTCCAATGCTCACACACAGCAACTCTACCGCTACGCCGAATAGTCGCGGCGAGTGGTATCGCAGCGTACTCAGTAAAACGAGTCCGCCTAATGACGGGCCCGAAATGCCCGTCGTTTTGGATCCTGCTGTCGTCGGCGGTTCCGAGAGAGAGTGGTTGGAGAGTGTGCTGAAAGGCGGTGAAGAGGCAGTGAGGGAAGTTGGAAGGGTAAAGGGTGTCGGAAAATTGGTGGTTGGGCTGGATTACGAGGGGTGATAGCTGCTCCCGTGATATGGAATGGTTTTAATGTCTGGGTTGAGCATGGGAATGGAGGAGGTAACTCGGGACTTTCTCTTTCTCTTTTCTTTTCTTTTCTTTCTGTTTCACCAGAGCTTATTTGGTTACTAGCCATTGCTACCATTACCAACTATACACTACACCGCACTACCGCTTTTCCCTCCACGAGCTTTTTTATTCTGTTTATTTATTAGGAGCGTTTCCATTCATCTTCCTGTCTTCAATCCGGCTTCTCTTATACTAGTAAACACTGCTGTAACGAATTTCCTTTTTTTTTTTTGTTAGCATCAGCTGTGGGGGTGTATTTTTCTTTCTCACTATCATGCTGTGTCCGGGGGGAGCGCCGGCGGTTTCGAGGCGCACAGGGAGTGAGGTATTCTATGGGTGAAATATTCTATTTTGTTTTTATATATTATACAGGTAATTTTGTCATTCAGTCGTGCTCTTGCACGATTCTGTCCTCCTGCTACCATACACCTGGCCCGGGAAATTCTGTCCATAGCGCGATCGACCTCTCGTCAAACAACACCGATGACAAACAACCCACGAGGCATTGTTAACCTATAGTTTCCTCGCCGTAAGCCCTCGTAAAGGTTCGGTTGGCCCTACGTACGCACGTACTCGCTAGCTTCCTCACCATCTAGTGTTTCCTCCCTCTCCCCCTCCTTCTCTATCTCTTTCCCTCTCCTTCCTCTCTTCATCCACTGCTTCCCTCGCCCCCATCCCTGTCATCTATCCCGGACACTTTCTTCCACTACTCCTATCCTTGCCTTTCTTATGCTATGCCCTACTCACCCTCCTTATTGATTTATATTCACCCAATTTTTGTTGTTTAACCATGGATCCACATCAGCCCCCCATACTTCCGCCCCCAATCGATAGTGAATCAAATTCCTCCCGGGGAAACTTTTTTCCCAGACGTCCGGCGGCTGGAGCATTTGACTCAATTGGTCAAAATTTCAAGTTTGCTCCTCCCGCGAGGAAAGAGGGTATTTATTTTCGTCCCTTGAAACTATATTACCTTTACTCACAACACATTTAGTGCCTAGCTCCTGTTCCCCGAATACTTCCGAGAGGGACGGTATTAGGGGTAAGAGTGCATGCGTCCTTGTTTGCGAAGCTACTAATTCTTTAGCTGCTAAATCGAATGCTCCATTTATTCCATTTTCCCTAGGGCCACTCAACAGGAAGAGGCCAATTGAAACCAAAGATAGTGGATTTCCTCCCCACAAGGCGAGTAGGCCTACGAAAAGGGAGAGGCACACAGTTACATCAGACAGCTCCTCGGCGAAACCCACGGTCATCGTCTTGGACGATGACGATGATGAGGCAGAAGACCAAAGTTCCGCGCCGATTCCTGCTTCAGAAAATGGGCCTCCCGGTAAGGTCCGTGCTACCGATATACACTATGGTGCAGCCCAGAGGGATAAAATTCCGAGATCTAGAGAAGATGGTCCTTGCGCAAAGAAAAGGCCTAGCGGGCTTCCTTCTGCGAGCTCTGATTCTTCAGCCCAGTCCTCTCAAGCTAGTGGGCGAACTGTACTCTCCCATAACCGGAATTTGAGAAGGCACCAGGGCCATCATCCGGTTTCTGTAGTGGGCAAAGACAAACCCGATCCGTCAACCCCCACCCCATCAAAATTTAGTGATGCTCTCGATTGGAACCGAAGCCAGCGCGATCTTTTGATAGCAATGAATAGTCTTTCGGCGGAAAAGGATTCTATTGAAAAAGAGCTGATATCAAAGGAGTTAGCTCTAAAAGCAGAGCATTGTCTTCTCGAAGCCGAGAGAGAGAAAGCTGCGCAGCTTGAAGATAAGATTGCAAAAAATGATAAGAAAATATCTATCATCAAGGAAAAAACTGATGGCTTACAGAAGTTTTTCAATGGTATGGGGTGCGACTATAAGGTTTTGCAGGAGAAGTACGCAAAGCTAAATGCTCTGTTCAACGAGGTCCGCAAAGAGAGAGGGAATATACAGAATGATCATGAGGAAATCCGACTAGTAGTTCAAAAGCTCCAGAAGGATAATGGTGAACTTTTGGAATCTATATCCCATACAAAGGAGAAGTTATTCAAGTTTGAAAAACGTATGTTTTACCCGCCACTGCCGCCATAAGGACGCTGTGTTAACGATAATTTAGTGAATGAAACCAACGTTTATCTACAAGAGCAATTGTCTGAGAATGCGGGCCTTCTGGCAGCTGAGAGGGATAGAGTACAATCGTTAGAGCTACAAGCCCGCGAAGACATCAACTATTTTCGCCACGAAATCGAGCAGAAGCAAATTTTGTTTGACATTACACAGAAAAGCCTCACAGACTTTGAAAAACAAATTTCTGGAGTCGATAATCTAGGCCGAGCCATTGAGACAGTCAAGGAGTCTAATTCAAAAATTGCGGAGCAGCTTATTCAAAAATTTTCGACTAAATGTGTGCAACTGGAGACTAACTTGAGCATTCGTGTGCACGATATTAAAGGCGTGATTGAGGATGCCGTGAATAAAGGTTTAGAGAATTCTGAAGAGAGGTATGTAAATATATCACAATGTCATAATCTCGAGTGATATCTTAGAGCTGACACGGACAAGGCTAAATGGATTAGCTTCAATTTTTGAGAAGACGGATATGCGATCAGATTATTTGAAAATGGTGAATGAGTGTAGGAAATTATTTGATGAGTGAGGCGCCAATTCCCCCTTCATGAGTACTAAATTATCTAACAGATACTAGCATTGTGAAAATATCTACACAAACCCATAAGGTTGCCTCTGATTCGGCTGGCTCTGGGAGTGGGTTTGTTGAACATCTCAATTCTCAAATTTATCACCTAGAAAGTCAACTCGAAGAAATGCGGGAGCATCGAAGTCTTGGTCTAGCAAAGCTTAGTCAGAAAGAAGCGGAACTAAATGCTTTAAAGCATGAACTTGCTGAAAAGCAGAACGAGGGGCTCCTCTGCAACAGGCTAGAATCCCTTCTACAAACCGGGTAGTTACCAAATAATCCTTTTTTAAGTCAACATTCCTTTCTAATTCTTTATCCAGGAATGCTGTCTTGGGCGAGAAAATAGCATCTCTTGGTCTAAACATCCAGAATGGGCCAGGAGATGGCAGCCTAATTGCCGCTTTCAATCTCGAGGTTTCCCAGCTAAATGGGAGCCTTGAACAGATTACAAGAAGCTTCAATGATCACTTGTCGGAAAAAAATAGGGAGATCAATCGACTGGAGTCTCAAGCTAAGAGTTTGGACGCTCTTTACTCAGAGGCTTGCGAGAAAATTGCGAGCTTCGACAAGGAAAAGACTGAGTATATTTCTCTTATTGGGCATCAGAGACTACAGGAGCGTATAGATCTAGAAAATACAGCCAATAGCCTCAGACTTTCAGAAACATCCGGTCTCAATAATAGAATCAAATCTTTAGAAGTTCAGAAGGAGAGACTTGAGACTGCGAACGCACTACTTGAAGAACGGCTTCTGGCACGGGCCTCAGATTTGGTACGTTTGGTTGATTCCTTCAGCCGTTCAAAAGTGTTCATTTGGGCATTCTGACAATAAAAACTATAGTCAAGAAATGAGGAAGCACAAACAGTGGTATGGAATAATGGCTCTCATAATTCAAATAGTAATGATCTGACAGAAATTAGGCGGCCGATGTAGAGAAGGCCACTTCGGAAACTTTAAACAAATGCAATAATCTGGAGCAAGAATTGCGTGAACTCAGGTTTCAGTCCTCCATGGAGCGCGCTCTGGCGGATCGCAAATGTCAGCAGCGTACCACCGAGTCAGAACAGCTTCAACAGCAGGTCGAAGATTTACGGATCAACCTAATAGCCTCGAATCAAGAGCTAATTGATACGCAAGCTGAAAAAAAAGTGCTCCGTCAGGGCCTTCGCGACGCAATGCAGACACTTGAGACTAGCCAAGACACCCTAAAGATACTAATTCTAATCGCTATTCAAGGCCGCAGTGAAAAGGAGTCATTGGCTGCAAGACTAAGAAATCTGGAAGATGAGAACCAGAGACTTCTCGAGAAGGGTGTAGAGGTATTTCCCGCATCAAAACCGTCACGACGGTCCTCCGACACTTTATCTCAGTCACAGCCGCCCTACAAGAGTGGATCTACTAAGAAGAGTGGCAAGGTGATGTCTGCCCCACCGATTGTTGAATCTAACTAACAAACTTCTAAAGGTTAAATTTTCTGAATCGCCAATAATGAGCCTAACTAGCATTGGAGATGCATCTCAATTCCGGCGCGCGCAGCCCAACGACGAAGAGGTGGATTTCCAAGGGCTAGCAGCTGAAATTCTACACACAAGTGAGAGGGAGCGGGTTTATTGGAAGGCTACTAATACCGAACCTCTCATAAAGCCTATCGCCCCCCGTTCCAAGCCCAGGGAGCCCCGGATTGAGTTTGGTGACTCGGGGAAGAGGTGTAACCAAGCATTGAAAACATTATCTTCTTCGACTCGCAAGGCGCCAGTTACTAAGGCTAAGGTCACGGAAGATTCGCAAAATTCTGACGAGGAAAGATACTTGGCTCTACCACCAATGTCCTCGCCACCAATGAATTTTACCCCAGCCAATATTAACAACGGCGGCCCTAGCGGGTTCAATCCAGGGGAATCTGGATGGAGCGCCTTGAACACCCAGCTTCAATCGAGCCAATTCCCCCAAGTTGCGGAAAAAACTAAGGTATCCTCTGGGCATCGTTCTGAGGCCTTGGGACATGAGGCGGGGAGACAGGCCAAACCCAAACTCGCTCGACACAGGAACAAGAAAGCCAGGGACGAGGATGCGATGGTAGAGGAACCTACAAAGGAACAGGAGAGCGGAGAAAAGGGCACAGGGGTGCATAGCTCCGGTTCCTTCAGGGCTGTCCAGAAGAAAAAGAGGACCTCAAAGAAGCACCAGAATGAGAATTTCATTTTATAATAACACTATATCCATCTTTTTTTATTCTCGATAGCTGTTTATTAGTACTATTGCTTGTTTAAAATTTCACGCAGGGGATGTCTAGCGTTGTATCGGCTGTGCTCACACGTAGAGGTTGAAGTTTAGTGGAATTGAGCTGGACCTTTTAGCTGTAGATTTGTGTTTCCAATATCCTGTGCACTTTGAAAAGTCAATGTGTTGAAGATGAAAACCACCCTCTGATGACTGGCACTCGAAACTCAAGCGACTTGAGCTTTACCATTGCGCAGGGGGAAAACCTACCCCCGAACAGTCTATATACACACCACCCGACCAAACCCTCCAAACCCCCAAACTACCGATTCTTCCCTCTCTTCTGCTCTAAGAACAACACCCGTCGCTTAACTAGCCCCCCCCCCCGCGCCAATCAGCCACCCCGCTCTCCTCTCCCCTCAAGGAAACAGGAAAGGAAACTTACCAACAGGATCATACTTTATCATGCTCAAGGGCTTATGCGTACGCGGGCGCACCAGCGACTTGAAGTATCCCGTCATGGCCATGGATATCAATCGTACAAGGATGGTTCGGGATTTCGCTGCTGGTGGGTTAGCTAGGCCAGGCAGGGCGGGAGACGAGTAGCGGGAGGGGTACCTTTTTTTGCCATTGGGGGGGTTTTTTTTTTGGCTAAGTAGGTGAAGGAAGGTGAATGGATGGATGGTCGGTGATTTGGAGGGCGAGAATTGGGTTCAGCTTGGGTGTCAGGGAAGTGGAAGGGTTACCCGGTTTTTAGTACTGTATCTAGTGGTTAGGGTTGGAAAGAACGGGGGGGGGGTATATGATAGGAAGTGGGGGGAGAAGCTGGTGGTAGAAGTGGTTTTGAGAGATGAAGTCTCGAAGGAGGGGTTTAATTGTTTTAGCTGTGGGGGAGCGGGGATCGAGTTAGTGGGATACGGTTGGGGTAGGAGGGAGGGTCATTAGGTGTCACTCGGGAGGGAGATACGGTAGTCGGCCTGCTCAGGTATTATAAATTATCTTCAAATTTAATTTAATAGTTTAACTTATTTTCCAGGGAGATGTGTATATTAAGATACGAATGAATGGACAGGGGCGGACAGGGGCTGTGTAGGGATTTCTCGTGAATGTCCGGTGGTGTAGGGGTTGGCGGGGAAATGATATCGTCAATATTCGCCTATGGAATTCGCATCCCCAGACTGACTGACGAGATGTTTCCTGATCTTAACCGAACCCCCGAGCGTGCCAAGTAAATTATAATAGAAGAAGGAAATCTAATAAGTGGCCGTGTGCGAAAGAATATCCCGTCTTGGGGAACACATATGTGGAGGAGGTAGGTGAATATCATAATCTCAAATCTATAGCTTTAGAAAAGCTAATTCTAGTTCTTTTCCGGGGCAAATTTCATGCTAAGGTTAATTTATAGATGGGAAAATGCTCGGAACCCAGCATTATTCGCAGACGATTAGAGGCGGTAGGACCTCCCTCTCCAAGGACTCCGACTCCAATAGAAGCCGCAGATATCGGGGTGCTTCTACTCTTCTTGGCAGAAGCAGCATGAAGAGTAATCATATCGTAGGTTTCCGAATGTCCGTTTCAAGCGGTGTTAGAATTGAGCTGTCCGGCTCCCAATCGCTAAGCACAGGATATTTTTTTAGGTTGGATGGTCCTAATGTGTTTGGCTCGCTACGTAAGTTAGTAATAACCTCCCTGACGGGACTTGCAAGGAAGGATCAGGGAGTGTACAGTAGGAAAGCTTTGGTGGCGGGATGGGGAAATTGGCTTAGTATGTACTATGTACCTTATTAAATTTCAAATTTTTTTTTTTTTTTCCCTCTCTTTCACTTCTAACAATGTCATCATGTTTTACTTCCCCGGGGGGAATATCGGGAGTCTAGTATCTAAAATTGAACCGCGCGATGTTTGTTTGTTATCATACAATATTTGGGGTATCATATTCGAACTACCGTAGATTCCTACGAAGTACTAGCAAGAAAAAAGATTCCACGCTGTGTTATACGCATGCTTATAGTGAACCCATGAGCACGGTTTACCTGGCCTGGCTGCCAGCCTTCATATACAACAATCGAACCAACTACAGTATCTTTATAGGAATGATTTTCCCTTAAGCAAAAAATCTGATACTAAGATATCACGTGGAGGAGAGACTTAGTTGCACCTATATATTATGATACTGGTAGGATATAAAAAAAAGGCTTCAGTTTTGTCGAGCTGATGTTAGTGCAGTACACCAGGAGAAAATCGTGGCTTACTTACTTCTACCGAGTACGGTAGGACGTTCGATTGTCTAAGAGTAAGGGGATATATTGGCATTTTTTGGAAATTTTCTCAGGTAGAGAGCATCCTCCTGGGTGGGCTTTTAGCAGACTATCGAGTGAGATTTTATGTTAGAAGTGATATATTATTTCAATGGGAGGGTGGGGGGAGTAGGTCCAGCTACTATGTAGTCGTGTTAGAGTTATCTTCACGTGTGCTACTGCAGTACAGCCTCTGACTTCTTCTATGATGATCACATCGTCCCGGAGAATCATCGCTACCTATGATACAATGGCTTTGTACCATTAGTATTTTTATTTATTTCATCAGTAGCTGTTTAAGCAGTAAAGAAATAGCCTAGCCCTATCCGCTACGAGCATCGCCCATATCGACTACAGGATAGATTACTATAACGACGAGGGGGGGAATATCTGATCCATTGCCTTTATCCCACGGCTAGGTAGACGAGGCTACAAACCACGGACCCCCCCTTACTTGGATGGCTAAACTTGAGCGGGAGGCTTTTCCTATCATAGTAAACTGAATAAAATATTCTAAGTGAAGAGATCAGCTGGTGATTTCTTCAGAGGAAATTAATAAATCAACAGTTGTCCGAGTAGGGGGGAGAGAGGGTGTCCGAGTTCCTGTGGTTTGATCCACTAGCGTGTCCACAATTACGGTTTTTACTATCATAAAAATAATAATTTGGGTATGATACTACACAGAAATTGTACCTTTAAACAATTGAAGAATTTAACCGCAAGGGCATAAAAAGCTAAATTACACAACAAACATAAAGAAAATCATAAACAACCAATAACAAGTAAAACAAACAACTTCTTTCAGCGCCTCGATTTGAGGCGCTGAAACAAGTTGTTCGTTTGGTTTTTACTAGTTGGCTTAGTGGAATATAACAGACCAAGGGAAAGATCAGGCGGCTCTTTGTGCTACTCACGGGTTGATGCACCTCGGTGCCTTCTGATCCCGCGCTATTCGGACTTCATTCTTTTTTTTATAAATGCTCAAATTCAGCACAGCACTCCAGTAGCACATCATTTCCCCCCAACCAAATCCAGGACTCAAACCTCCTAGTGGGGAGCTATTACTTCCGGGACAGTATAAGTAAGAAGTATTGAAAAATACGACCCAAGTTCCAGGAAACAGGGCCGCTAGTTTTGGCCAATCCATCGGCATAAAAGATAGAATCAGCACGGGGTAGCCTGCTCTACAATACCTCGTAAGTTGAGATCGCACCATATCCATAGAACTCAGAATGCCCGTGACTTGGACCAGAGGGACAAATTTCAGTGTGTAACTCATACGCCTCAAACCCAATTCCGTAGAATGCACCTCTTCGCCTGTCCGATCCACCCCAACCATCAGACCGATGAGAAAAAGAAACTTAGAAAGCGAGCATTTTTTGTATCCTGGCTCCAGGAGCAGTATTTGCGCTTCTGGCATGATCCATACTAACCCTTAAAGGTCTCCGAGCATAATGATGCCAAACGATATTCCATGTAATCGAGGTAGATTGGCTCTTTAAGTTGTGAATTTTTCATCCGGAGTCGGGCTGTAGGTACTGCACATGCGCTGCAGCGCTCAGACTTGTACTTCTGGTTAATGTTGCTTTGAGCCCATGGGCGCCGGTCACTGCTTACCTGGGTGCTTGCAGAGTATACGGTAGCAGAATATACCTAACAGTAATCCGTGTTAATCTCAACGAAGGTACGAATCCATACAGATATGCCCCCATCTAATGTCAACAACGATCTAGCCACAAGGTGTCTCACTACCTCGCTTCAATGCGATTCGGATAGGAGATCCGTAGTTCATGAATCGCAAACTAGAGCGATAGGCTACAGTACCAGTACTGGCTCTGAGAATGGTTTGCAAGATAGTTTAGCAAGTCAGCGGCAGCTAGCGCAGCGTCGGGTTCGATAGAAGAGAGATGCAAGCACTGGCACTCAAAAAAATTCAGGCTAACAGCATCCCGCACTTTGGAACTCCAACTAATAACCCGCCTTCCCCTCCGTAGAATTAGTCTCTTGCTTATAGATTTTGTCAAACTAGTAGTGAAGTTATATCGTAAACCGAGAAGTCTCACCACGTGCTACGATAAACCCCTTCGACTTGGAGTATAAGGGGTCAGTACAAAGTCTCCGCACACACTGGGTGGCTTACCGGCCAAGATCTTTAAAAACCGGTGAGACCCCGAAGTGGGGTATTCGATCGCTAAATTCCTGCTCCTTGTACCCAAGCACGTACCCCAGATCTGAACAGGCGTGCTGAGAGTCCCTCGTAACATACCGGTACCAGACGCCAATCATCCTTACGCGAGTGGGCGACGTGTGTTGCAAATCTTGGCATGCGTCACCCACGTATGAGGGGGTTGATGAGAGAAACGCAAAATCTGATATTGACCTGGTCAGGAAAACTTGGAGTGCGCGTGGGGGTCGTGGGATCGGCTGGGGCCGGTATCGCGCCCGTAGTCTCAGGACAGGCATTCTCACACCCCCCCAATAGGAGCGAGAGTTCTGAGATGATATCGCAACTCTTTCAGGGATCGAAGTGTGAGCTTAATACTGGTAAATGATGACAAGCGACATCCAGGGAGAGACACCTTTTAAGTTTCCTCCGCAAGCCCCGCCCACTGGGAAAATGCCTAATTTCAGAAGTGCTCACCTGAGACAAATCAGCACCCGACATAGAGGAAGCATCGCTGGACTTGCGAATTTTCATCCAACCCATCCGTCGATTCGCTTGTCGAGCCCTGGGTATGGAAAAAGCTCTTCGAATTCCCACCTCACGTCGTGCCACTGTCGGTAGTGTGCCGGATGCTTCGGCCCCATCTGTATCACCAGCAAGGAAGCTGTCGATCCCTCCTTCGTCGGGCACCATAAAATACCGGCATAGTACGGTAGACAGCAGGGGACAAAGTCCCTGGCAAGCCACCAAAAGCTTCAGCGCTGCGTCCACTCTCACTCGCCAGCAGGAAGGATTGACTTCCAGATGTTGCATGACAAGGCTTATTGTGGGCTTCCTTAAGGTCGCGATAAGAAGCTTAAAGCCGTGGGTTTTCTGATTTCTTTCGATTTTTTTTTCAGAGCTCAACTGTTTACTGGGGCCGTACTGAAAGTTTCGCTCTAAAGAATCAGATATACTGTGGATCCTGGAGTTCAGTGGGTAGCATGCCAAGTGCTAATTACTCCAGGCGGGACTGAAATAACCCGGATACCCCAAACGCTGGTAAGTCTGCGATATCAATGGAGCAAGAGAATTTATTAAAAATCTGAGGTTATAGATTGGTTTATAATGGTTTAATTCCTTAGGAACTCGCTTCTCGAGTGTCTAAGGCTTTTTGACAGATGATAGGCTTTATTATTAGGGTCGCTTTTGTGGCTCTTTTTGGTTGCATAGTCTTTCCACTACCGGTAGGAGAGGATTTTTTGTGGTCCTTTGTTTAGCGAATTTTTTCGTAATATTTAGAGAACTCACAATGCCTAGAATATTAGGGGTTTTAGCAGGGGCATCACATTTCGTCCTTCTCCAGTTTCCTGTCCGCGCTGAGTGCGGTAGGGGTGTTTTCCATCGATGTCGTGCGCTCGCTGCTCGAGCGTCGCTGGATTTTTTGCTGCTTCTGAGCAAATGGTCTGTTCCAGCGTTGCGAGATTCTGGCACTGCGAGTTCCCGCACAGAAACGAGCTCGACCCATCAGATTTCAAAGACTTGCCAACCCTCGCGACCCCGGAGCAGACTGTACACGATTACAACCTACGGTGTCCAGTGCGACGCAATACATTTGTCCCTGAGCATTCCAATATACGCTCCTTAGTCACCCCGCCTATTATCGCTATAATGGGGGACAAACAGGCCGAAAATGTTGACGACCCCTTAGAAATCGATACATTCTCGGAGTCACGGGATGAACAAGCCCCTTTTTCACCTTCACCCACTCACCAAAGGCCGTCCTCTGAATCGCTTCCTTTTTACTTTCATCACCGTGGCCTAATAACTCCAGGGAGCTCTGCTGCTGGCACGGGTTCAGGGGGTGATTTTGGTCCACCCCCGCCAGATGGCCGCGATATCGTCTATCCTATTCGATCAGTAGTCAGCATATCACGACCCCCTCCCGGGCTGGGCTCACCAGCCCCTGGCGTTCGCAGCGGCGATGCGAGAGAAGAGCTATCAGAAACGAGGAGCGAGAGTCAGTCCAGGTCGCAGAAAACATTAACAATAGCCAACCCAGATAGGAAGTCGCCTATTGCGTCTCCGGTTGGAGGAAAGCGAGAATCGGGGAACTCTAGTGGAATTCCGACATCAAGGCAGAGTCTACTGCCAAGTACTACCAAAGAGTGTGAGGCTAGAGAGGGAATCTTTCGCAGTGCTTCGGAGTCGTTCGACAAAAGCCTTAGGTATGAGACTTCGCCGAGGGGAAGCGATGAAAGATATGTGACTGCAAGATTCAAGCATCTGGTAACAAATGAAGGACATATGGTAGTCACAGGTGTTTCCGGGAGTGGAAGTATCCAAAGATGTGAAGATGAGCCAATACACATACCCGGGGCAGTCCAAGGGTTTGGTGTTTTAATAGCTCTTAAAGAAGATATGGAGGGAAGGCTTGGTGTAAAGATTGTTAGCGAGGTTTGTGCACTTTCTTCGATTCGTCCCTTTCAACAATTTGTGGCACCAAAAATCTGAATCATTTGACTATAGAATTCTGAGCAAATAATTGGCTACTCACCAGCAGCACTCTTCGCCTTAGAGAGCTTTTGCAATATTCTTTCCGAAGAGCAGATCGAGAACCTACATGAACATTTGGACTTTGTCCGAGACTACGCATCTGATCCGGTGCATTCAGGGCCAGACGTCTTCCCATTGGCGGTAACTTCCCCTAATTCAACAGAAGTAAAACTTTGGTGTGCTATTCACATCGCGGAAAAAAACCCCGACCTGCTCATTTGTGAATTTGAATTGGAAGACGATCATATCTACCCACTTTTCAGCCCAACGGAAGAGGAAACACCCTCACTACCTGAGGACACATTGAATTCAAGCCCTAGTGAACAAGATCTATTAGAAAGCACCCTAAGTGCTAGCAGGCCGCTGCGAGTACTAAGGAATGCTCGAAAGCGGAGGGGACAAGCTGCAGCAATGGAGGTTTTTAGTCTCATGAGCCAGATTCAAGGTAATTTATCAAGTCTTTTTCTAGTATGGCCTATGAGGGTGAGCAAGCTAATTACGTCCGAAACACAGAGCAATTGTCATCTGCCTCGACTCTTGATGTCTTTCTAAAAGTGCTTGTTGGGATTGTCAAAGAACTTACAGGATTTCACCGTGTAATGATCTACCGGTTTGACGAGGTCTGGAATGGCCAAGTAGTTACAGAATTGGTCGACCCAAGAGCAACCAAGGACCTATACAAAGGCCTTCACTTTCCGGCCTCGGATATCCCGAAACAAGCAAGAGATTTATATCTCCTCAACAAAGTCAGACTGTTATACGATAGAGATCAGGCGACTGCTCGCCTTGTGTGCAAGAGCAAAGAGTATCTAGACGACCCTCTCGACATGACCCACTCATATTTGAGAGCAATGAGTCCAATTCATATCAAGTACCTTAGAAATATGGCGGTACGGGCAAGCACGAGCATTTCACTTACAGCATTCGATGAACTTTGGGGGCTCATTTCGTGCCACAGTTACGGTCAGAAGGGGATGAGAGTGAGTTTTCCTATACGGAAAATGTGCAGACTCATCGGAGAAACCGCTAGCAGGAGTATCGAGAGGTTAAGTTATGCATCGAGGCTTCAGGCCCGAAAATTAATCAATACAGTCCCGACAGAGCAAAACCCTAGTGGTTATATTGTCGCTAGTTCGGACGATCTGTTGAAAATATTTAACGCCGACTTTGGTTTACTTTCAATTCGCGAGGAAACAAAGGTCCTCGGTCAACTCGAATATTCGCAGGAATCACTCGCAATGTTGGAATATTTACGGGAGCGCAAGTTCACTTCGGTGCTTACTTCACAAAACCTTAGTGTCGATTTTCCAGACCTCAATTACGACCCCGGATTTTCAATTATTGCGGGATTGTTGCTTGTGCCACTTAGTGTTGGAGGACAAGATTTCATAGTTTTCTTCCGCAAGGGCCAGTTATGGAAAGTTAACTGGGCTGGAAACCCCTACGAGAAGAACGTGAAAAAAGGTACACAGGAGTATCTAGAACCGAGGAAGAGCTTCAAGATTTGGAGTGAGACGGTTGTGGGAAAATCTAGAGATTGGACGGAAGAACAGGGTGAGTAATGAGTGATCTTCAAATTTTACCTTCAGAAACTAAATTTGTTATCGATGTACAGTCGAAACGGCGGCGGTCTTGTGTTTGATCTATGGCAAGTTTATTGAAGTTTGGAGACAAAAGGAGGCGGCATTACAGACCAGTCAACTTACCCGACTGCTCCTAGCTAACGCGTCTCATGAAGGTGGGTGTATTGTGGGGTTCCCTCGTTTGAGGCGCCATCACTCATGATTTATATAGTCCGGACACCGCTTAACGCAATTATCAATTACCTTGAGATCGCATTGGAGAGCCCTCTTGACAGTGAGACGAGGGACAACCTGATGAGATCGCACTCTGCGTCCAAATCACTTATTTACGTTATCAACGATCTGTTAGATCTCACTCGTACCGAGGCAGGCCAAAGCTTGATAATGGAGGAGGCATTCGACCTTTCCGAAACAATTCGTGATGCTACTGAGAGATATAAATCAGGTGCTGAGCGGAAGAATATCACCTTCGAAGTCGTTGAATACGAAGGGTTACCTAGATTCGTTAAGGGTGACCAAGCACGGCTGCGACAGGCTGTTTCCAATATCGCAGGAAACGCGGTTAAGCACACTTCTGAGGGCGGCGTCAGGGTTGATATTTGGATGTCCCAGGTTGCAGACGGCCGATGCCAGATCGAGATCGTGGTCCAAGACACCGGGGTTGGAATGTCATCGGAGAAGTTAGAGGCGCTTTTCCGGGAATTTGAGCAGGTTCACACCGAGGAGGATGTGATGGATCGCCCAGAGGCGAGAGAGAACGAAAGCCCACCTCTATCCTTTAACGCGGTGTCTAAAATCCCAGGGCAGAAGATTTTAGGGCTCGGGTTAGCGGTTGTGGCCCGGATTGTGAGGAATATGAATGGCCAGCTTCGACTGAAATCCGAGTGGGGGAAGGGCTCTAGGTTTACTATCAGTTTCCCGCTCTCACTTGCATCCGAAGCGGAGCTTGACTCAGAACAGAAGAAAAGAGTGGTCGAGAGGCAAAAGTCGCCCTCACCACAGCCACCTTCAGTGACTCCCGCTCCAGGTGAGATATTGTTAATTGATTCTCAGAACTGCAGGCCTCAGGATATGACGAGGAGAAATAGCGGCGCAAGTATGAACAATTCGGGGTCTCTTGGCGGTGCAAAAAGTGGAGAAAGTGAAACCGACGAGTTTGTTCATACGACCTCAAGTCCCCATTTGAGCACGGTTTCGAACAGCCCACCCGTAAGACGAGGTGCTGACATACGCGCGAAATCGTTCCTGGACACTATGGGTCTTGCTACGCCACAGCAGCGACCTAACCGAGAGATAAGAGAAGGCTCAGCTGCACCTATCAAGGGCCCAAGAGCGCCAGACGAAAGCTCTAGCCCCACCCCGCCGCCCGCAGCAGATACAGCACCTATGAAAATACCTCCCATTGCTGATACTAATTTACCCATAGAACCCTCGGAGAAGTATGAAATCTTGGTGGCAGAAGACGACCCAATAAACAGTAAGATTATCAAGAAGCGCTTGGAAAAGATGGGCCATGGGGTTGCCCTTACTGTGAATGGAGAAGAATGTGCGGACCTATATACCAAGCATGGCCAAAAATATGATATCGTCTTGATGGACATGCAGGTCAGTTTAATTGATTTTCCATGTTTAATGATAGTTCCTAACCTTTATAGATGCCCATCATGGATGGGGGAACCTCAACCACTCGCATCCGTCAATTTGAAGGAACAGATCTAGGCCGATGTGTCCCGAGAAGGCACCGTATTAACCTCCGTGTGCCGATATTTGCTGTCTCAGCTTCACTGGCTGAAGAGAGGCGAACAGAATACGCTGACCTTGGCTTCGATGGATGGATACTTAAACCTATCGACTTTAAAAGGCTAAAGCTACTTCTAGACGGTATTCGGGATCCGGCTATAAGGGCGAAAAGTGCCTACGAGCCTGGGCATTGGGAGAAAGGGGGATGGTTTTTCGGAACCCCTGGGGAGATCAAATCCTCGCCGCCAGAGCACGAAGATATACCCCCGGCGGCTCTAAAAACTAAAGATGAAGGCCCGGATGGGATCTGATTGCCCGAACATATTTACCGGACTTTTGCCTTCCTGGTCCTTGCCATTGTCACATTGTTGGTCTGTCCTAGGCGGTGTCTCGGCGTTGTGTAGGCAATATACTTGAGGACATGGTACTAGGAGCGCGTAAGAGTAAGCAAGTTTTCTATGGACCTATTTCCTTTTTTTTCGCTTATTCGGGGTCATCCAAATCCCAAGGATATTCCTGTATACATCTAACATCAGGAGTTCAGTTTCCTTTTCTTCATGATTCTGAACTGCAGGAGTGGGCTGGTGCTCGTCTGCTTTTTTCTCCATTATTCTATTCCCTTTTTATCGTCAATTCTTATATTACTTAGAAAAAGAGGAGCAATTCACAAAAGGTCATGGATGTCGATTGTGGGATAACAAAACTTGTCGTAATATTGGGTTGTTCTCACTCAATGACATTGTATCCTCTTTTCTTGGTTCGACTAAGAGAGTTTAGCTGAGAGAGCAAGGAGGAAATGACCACCTGAGGCATCTAAAGGGAACATTCTGTACGATTTGGTGGCCGAGTGGTTAAGGCGTTACGTTTAGGAACTTAGTTCAAAACCGTAATTCGAAAGAGCGCGAGTTCGAATCTCGTCCAAATCATTTCTTCTTTTTTTATAAAGAAGGCTTGCACTTGCTGTGCGAGTAACGGTGACGGGATAGACATCGCAGCCGCTTCGGCTCAGGCGGAGCACAATATTAAGCGCAGGGGAAACTAGGCTATTTACATGGCTGGAGGGCTATTGGGCGGGGAGTTGTACAAGTATGGGCTGGTAATGTGGGTGGAGGAAGCCTTTAACCGGAGAACTTCTCACTCGCAAAGTGCCCAGCTTCAAATTGCTACGTAAGGCTAAACAGGTTTTATTTCTATTTTTCTATTTTTCGATGGGTGGGTGGTCTAGAGGTTCAGGAAATAGGAGAGGTTTTAAATATATTAACCCTTGGGCGAGCTACGGTTTAAAGTTTGGGACCAGATGTAGAATTCCAGTTATTTGCTGCTAAAACTACAGCTGAGAAGCATAGTTGATATGTTATGACAAGAAAGGGGATCACTGGCGGTTAACTTCATAGGGGCACAAATTAACATGTATTACTAAGCGAAGCAAACGTTGTTTGTCCCCCACCATAGTCTGGCCTGGGGCAGTTGAAGAATCTTGCGCTTCTAGTCTACCTTCGGTACTGGGCCATTTGTCCGATGTTACCTAAATTAGAAGCGGTAGTTTCAAGGGCACTTCTGGAGACCGGCGGCGCGTTAGTCTTTATCATACAAGAAAGACATATCATAGATAACTTATTCGTCAATTGGCCTTGTGTCAACCGCTGTACTAGTACTCCAGTGTATCATGAAGAATGCTCGAGTGTCTAGAGCGATCTAAGCTGAGCATCCCCCCAACACCTACCGGTAGTGACCTAATTCATTCCCCGAGCGATCCAGACCAAAAACGGGAGATCCCGAACCGACAAAAAGCACAACAAGTGCCAAGAGACGAGTGACGAAATGTGATTGGCCGAAGCCCCTCCACCAATCCGAAAGGCAAAAAAGAAAAGAAAGCCCCAGTCGAAAATCGACCTCTAGAATGCCATCATGATGAAAATCTGCACCCTTTTTTTTTTTACCGGTTTTGATAAGAAACCGCTTGGTAACTTGGCTGTCATACCTGCGAGAATTATACAGCTCCGATAGCCGCATTTGTTGTTTTTCTCGCTTTTTTTCTACTCAACAAGCACTTCTTTAACTTATCTTTAGTACCGGTACAATACAGCAAAGCAGAGAACCCGCAGAGCACAGACCTGCTTGGAAGGGCCCTCCATCCCCGTCCTTTCGTCCCTCCAATGATAACTGATTTTCAGCCTCCCAGGTCGTATTCCCCCTTCACTCCCCCCAACAGCCTTATTCGCCGTGTAACGCCTTCCCACACAGCAGCGTCCAAGTGTGTCACCCGAACCGGAATTGAGAGTTGAAATAAGAAAGCGGGGGTGTGCTGCTGTTTATTTTTTTCTCCCCGACCGGTTTTCGCGATTGTTATTTTTCATTGATCTATTAAGTTTCCGGGCCTTGTTCACTAAACTCCACACCTCTTTCTCGTCACGGTTAAAAGCGAATTTTTTATTTTGTCTTATTTGTTCTTGAAATATGCGTCGGTTTTTCCGGAAGTTTAGACGGCAGAGGCCGACGAATGCTCCTCCCCCTGTTTTGTCTGTTGATATTCCTGGTCCGAGGCTTTCTATTGATGCTTCGAGGGTTGCCCCAATGTCGCAGCCGCCATCGCCGGCTTTGGGTGAGATGGCTACGCCTGCTGCGCCGACGAGAAGGATGACGGCACCTCCGGCTATTTCTGCTTTTTATGATGGTGGGAATGGTGGTGGAAGTAGCAGTCGGGCTACCATGCTGAGGCCACCGATTCCCGAGGTGATACAATTGAGGAATGATTTCCAGGTGAAGAGGCAGCAGCAAGAGGTAGAGGAGAGGGAGGAGGTGGTGGAGGAGGTTGTGGAAGTTGTGGAGGAACAGCTGGAGGAGGAGGAGGAGAAGGGATCGAAATTTCTCGAGCTACCGAACGAGTTAATGCTCGCAGTTGCAGAGCTTCTCCCTGTGTCGGGCATTTCGGCAATGTTACAGTGCAACCGCCGGTTCGCGATACTCCTCGAATTGACCCTCTACCGGACCGCGGTGAAGCATTCCGGATACGGCAAATCTATGTTTTGCCGATGCATCCAAACGGGGAATACTCGTTCCACGCTCC
The DNA here is from genome assembly GCA_003070745.1 of Tuber borchii. Classification (NCBI taxonomy): domain Eukaryota; kingdom Fungi; phylum Ascomycota; class Pezizomycetes; order Pezizales; family Tuberaceae; genus Tuber; species Tuber borchii. The sequence continues at coordinate 92,977 of NESQ01000198.1, read as the reverse complement.
GAATGTTAGAGTTAGGCGCGGATGTCAACGCGGTTGCCCGCACGGGCGATGGGAGAACACCCTTGCACTACGCGGTCAAAAGCAAGAACCCCGACATCGTGAAAGCGATTCTCGAGAAGCCGGGAGTGAAGGTGGACGTCGTGGACACAAGCCAGACGCCCTCCACGCCACTAAGCCTCGCCGTGGGCGAAGGGCACGAGGAGATCGTGAAACAACTACTCGATGCCGGCGCTGACGCGCGTAAATCCCACGTAGCGAAGGAATGCTACAATGCTGTTAAGCTCGAAAGACTCGGCATCGTGCGCTTGCTCATCAACTGCGGCCTCAGCGTCGACCATACTGATAGTACGGGGAACACGTTCCTGCACTTCGCTGCCACCTTTGGCAACGTCGATGCCGTACGCATGCTGCTATCGTGTGGCGCCAACGCCGCCGTCGCCAACGTTAACGGCGTCATACCACTCTACCGCGCCGCCGAGGACAACTACCTTGAGGTTGCCCGCTTGCTACTGCCCAAGATGCCCTCTGCCGGCGCTTGTGATGTCGCGACTAGATATGGGGCTACCTCCTTACACGCTGCTATTAAAAAGGACCATGTTGATTTCGCGAGGTTGTTGATTAGACATGGGGCGGGGCTGGATGTACAGGATAATGCTGGGGATACCCCGCTGCATGCTGCGGCGTCTCGGGGGCTGAAGGATATGGTCGAGCTACTGCTTGAGGAGGGCGCTCGGGTTCACATTAAGAATAGGAACGGGATCCGACCTTCGGGGGAGGCTGGCGTAATGGGACATGCGGAATTGGAGAGGATTTTGAAGAAAACGGAACGTGAGAGGGTGCTGAGTCGTGTTGAGAGCGATGATGATGATGATGGGGTTTCATTGAGTGAGAGTATGGTTGATAATTATCATGTTTATCGGAATCAGGAACCGCTGCTTCGTTCGCCATTTCCCTAAAGACCTCTCACTTCCTTCCCCCTCTACGGTAGTGCACTGCTCCCCTTACTTCTCCTATCGAGGTTTTCTACAATCTTCCAGCATCTCCTTTTTTATTATATTTTGTCCTTCTCTCCTTTTTTTTCCTGATGCTTTCTTTGATCTCTGCCTCCGATCTCTATTTTATTCAAGTTGTACTTGCAAACTCCCACCTTAGCGAGGTGAATTGGGATACCGTGGTCTACCGCACTCATACCAACTACGCAGTACTCGTATAGTATGGTATAGTAGAGTACAGTATGAGGAATCAAGCTCCGTCGTCACTATGCTGCCTATCAACCCTCTTCTGCCAGATAGGCCCGAGCCGCAATCGACCCTGAAAACCTAAAAAACCTTAATTTAGGGGCTATTTGGCGGGTAAGGCGCGAACGTGAGATTTAAGAGTACGGTTGTCTAACTTAACGTGTACCACACACCTCTAAGTTAAATTAATTTATTGGGAATTTGCAGAGTGCGGTAAGGTGCGGTAAAATGCGGTGACACGGGGCAGCGTCATTACGCCCACTTTCTTATCAGATCTCGAATTTCACTCCCTTTTAGGGGCGATAGGCAAGACCCTCATCCTGATTAGTTCGAATATGGCCTATTAAGGAATTGGCTCATTCGTCGAAAGCTGACCCTGGCTAATCAACGAACTTGACCTTCTCCGATGGTAGCTGGGGATCGACCACCGTTTATGCCTTTTGGGGTTAGGAGGTGGATGGAACAAGCCCAATACTTGAAAACAGGTTAATCGATTGGCTAGAACGGTGGTAATGATAAAACACATGTCAACTTACACTAACACTTGCCAAGAATTGATTGAAGAGCTGGGTTGGACTAGACTAGACCATGCCAGTCCAGACTGTCATGCTATCGCATATAGTGGTAATATTTGTCATAACGGTTACTTACTCCCCAGCACAGACTGCTAATATCAAGGTACGGGCTAATATGAACCTGTGCGATATTAACTCAGAAAAATAACCCTGGGTTAGTTCCATTGGCCCCGCACCACCGGGCGGGTAAACACCGGAATTGGTATAAGCATACCCTCCCAAGAAATACCATACCGCAGTAGACCGGGCCGGGCCGGACCAGTCCAGTCCAGTCCAGTCCCCTACCCCCCGCCGCCATGATTATGGAACCGATAATGGCATTATCCCAGAAATAGGTGCACCGAGTGACCCTTCGTGATTGAAAATTCGCCCACAGCCAGGACTGCCGTCACTATCATAAAGAGTAGGTGAATATGTATGATTTCTTGCCCGCTTACTCCTAGCTGATACCGTACCGTTCTGCTAGAGTTATTTTTAGATAGGGATGATGGGGGTGGTGAAGGGGGGAAGGGGAGATACAAGCAGTTCAAACCTAACGATGAGATTCCACGCTTTCGCTATCGACTGTGGTATATGGTAAACTAAGGGAAACCCTCCTCTAAAAATTATATACCTTTCTATAGCCACATGAAGTAGAGCCCCATACCTAAGGAAATATTTACAGTACGAGGTTGTATAATACAGGATTAAAGAATAGGAAATAGTATATACAAACATCCTCCATGGCCCCGTCCTCCCTGATACGCGATCTGCCTCTCTAGTCCTATACACCCCTCCGCTTCCGTCGCTAGTGCCATTTCCTTAGCCCGGATTGGGTTCGGCTACTAGTCGGTTACGATTCAGGCTGAGACTTCGATTCCCTCTAGCATTGGGGTCCGACCCGATATTAGAGCTCCCTTCGGCATTGGGATTTCATCCAATATTAGGATTTCCTCCAGTCCTAAGTTTCCATCCAACATTGGAATTCCGGTTAGGATTCGGGCCAGTATTAGAACTCCGGTTATGATTCGAGACGGCCTTAGGATTCTGGTTGGGATTCGAGCGAGCATTAGGATTCTGGTTAGGATTCCGTCCTGTATTAGGGTTCTGCCGGGTGTTAGGATTTTTCGTAGGGTTGGCAGTTGGGCCACCACAGCCCCCGCCCACACCCCCCACCACGCGCATTGGGCGCGGGATTCTGCTAGACTTCACCTTCTGAAGTTTCCGAACTGTCTGACCTGAACCTGTTCCTAGTTCTCGTCGTCGGTGAACCGGGGATTGAAGCGGGGCTTCGCGCTTTAGGGTGTGCTCTGCCCTCCTATTTGCCTCCGGGGCCAATTGAGGACTATTTCCTTGGTGGGGGTTTAGCGTTGGGGGGCAGCTTGAGGGAGGCCTAGGATTTCAGCAACCAGTCCTCATCAGCAACATGTTTCATAGATACATTTGATTTGGTGTTAGGGATGCTACTTTGGGGACATGCTTGTGGAATATTGCGAATCCTCAGCGCCTTGGAATGAGTCGCCTGGTAATTGTGAGGCATCCATTGCCAATCCTGAGTTCCTGGACCCCTTCTGGATCAGGGAGCTCTCAACGGAGGTCATCGTAGAAGCGCCAATTTCAGATTTTGGGCTAGTAGGGTCACTACCCCATTGCAGCCACGGACTCGCCCCTAATGCGACATCCCCCGGGGTGCACTTTGAATCGTCTTGGGCAATCGGATTTCTTTGGCCCCTTCTTTTCTTCCGCTTGTGATGAGTAGTTAGTTTGCCTTCGCTCTCCCTGCCCCAGCTGCTCTCGTCCCCATTTTGTGCCGTTTCATCTTGATCGTCTCCACTGTCTTCATTGTCACTCTTAAGGCCCACCAACCACGCATTTCCCAATGCATCCGCAGCAGTAGGGCGATCCTCGGGCTGTATTGCGAGCATGGACTTTATTAATGAAATTCCGACATTGTCTGTCGGAGGTGATAATCCTTTTAGTTTATCATGGGGGAAGGGCAATGTCCCATGGTAGTAACGAGATACTTGCCTCTCTAAGGCAAATAACCGTGCCCCTACAAGTAACTCATATATCACACATCCGAGTGACCAAATGTCAACAGAGTTCGTGTAGGCCGAGGTCTCACTAGTAGAATCTAACCCTAGAACCTCAGGAGCACCGTATATTCGAGTTGATACCTGGGTGTGAAATGTTGTGGTATCTTGAGGCCGGATCCGTTTTGATATTCCGAAATCACCCAGTTTGACCCGGGCGGGAGACATCGAAACTACAAAAATGTTCTACACATTGATTAGTATTTTTTCGATACGGCATAATCAAGGGGAAATTTTAGTGATAGGGACCATACCGCAGGTTTTAGATCCCGGTGAGCTATCCCCTTTTGATGCATCACTTTGAGGCCTTCGAGTATCTGCTTTGAAATAGTTTGAACAGTCGCTTGTGGTAACGGTGAACCAATGTGCTTGGTGAGATCGCGTTCCGGGAGATATTCCATTGCGATATAGAGAGTTTCAGGTTTTTCGTACCATCCCAGGAACTTCACGAACAATTCCGGACGCTAAAACAGCTAACTGTTAGTCCACAACAAGAAAACCCCAGACGGGTAGTAAGCTGGGGTCGAGGACACAAACCTTTGCTAATATGGCCATCACAAGGAGCTCCCTAGAATAATCGAGGTTGGAGGGCAGCCTTCTTTTGTCAATCGTCTTTACTGCACGATAGCGGCTCGTAGTTCCTCGGGCTTGCTTATAAACGACACTTAAAGCTCCGGTGCCAAGTTCCTCACAATTGCTCCAATTCTCCTTCATCCTCACATACCTATTTTTCTCTTTCTCCGCATATCTTGTATGTCTAACGTGATCTTGAAAGAATTCGGTCTCGAGTTTATACCACTCAACCAAATCGGATTGAGTCGTGCTCATTTCGCAAATTCAAGGCTTTTTAAGTCCTGAACTCGAGCTAGATTAACTGAAGAAGTGAGAATGGGGGGGAGGGGAGAGACGGAATGGCCGTGGCTGGTAAGCTGGAAGTAAATATTTGAGAAATAAGCGAAGAGTGGCTAAGAGTGGTGGAAAGGATCTAAGTTAACCTACCTCGCTCGCTGCGAAGGGTCCTCCGATAGCTCCAATATTTATACCGTAACACGTTTTCCGATTTCCTAAGGGATGGCAACAAGAGGGAGACGGCTAATAATACACCAAAAATCTTGTTGCGAGTACAAGATCTAGCAAGAAGTTATGGAACGGAGGGGGGGGGGTGGAAGGGTTGAGGGAGAGGAATAGGGAGAAGGCGAAGGGGAGTATGAGAAAGAAGAGGGAGGGAGGGGTGGGTGGAGGAAGGAGAGGGATGTGAAATTGTTTAAGTAGAGATATTGAGGAAAGTGTAAGTTAGATAAATCCAAAGGTATCGTACAAATATTAACTCGTCAAAGAGAACTGTATACTACCGCAAAAACCCGCTATCCACTATCAAGGATTAGGCCCTTGACCTTTGCAATCCGAGACAAAACATCCTATGGAGGGGTGGTGTTGTCCACACAAAGTATAGCTTGGAGAGGCGGAGCTTGCGCGATCTTGCTAACTTGCATTCGTTATTCTGTTAACCTGCCGTGCTGGTTTTGGTGCTATCATAGTACGTAGTTGAGGTCTTCGAGAGTGCATGTGCAGGGGTTCTGGGCGTTTGAGGCACTAGAGCAAACAGAGTTCTCTAAGTGGTTGAAAAGGCCCTATGGCCAATCAGGAACTTCGACAACTTGGGGTAAAAAAATGTGAAAAAGGGTGGGGCCACTCCAACACCAAATGTTGGATGAGTAGACTGGGGGTGCCCTCACCGAGGTGACGAGGTGCAATGCTGCTCTCTCTCTCACCCAGACACACACCAATGATAAACCCAAACCCTCGATTATTTGGCCCAGGGGCCAGGGAAGCTCGGACAATTGTGAATGTGATGTGTGGCTTCAGTGTAGGAATGAATTTTAATGTGACCAGAAGACAAACCCACCCTTTTTCATCCTCTCGCACCATCGTATTTCACATGTAGTCTGCCCCTCTGGGGCTTGGTCTCCAGAATACACTGAGAGAGTTGCTCCACAGCATGGGGCTCAACAACCATGGCTGCTCTTTCTCCCTCTTTCGTGGTATGAGATAGCGCCAAGAGTTCGAAGACTTTTTCCCCCGCCAGTAGTAGTTAGCGTTCACGGGCTGTTCAGCCGCATATCGTACTGTACTCGGGTAGTACGAATACTTAGCCTTACACGCACGTAATTTCGACCTGAATTAGATAAATTATTTGTTACGGATTGGCTTGTTGGCCGGCGGAATATTGATGCTGATGATGATGATTACCGTATATGGTTTATGTTTGATGTTTTTTGTTTTACTATTATGTTTTTGTGTTTTGTTTTGTTTTGTTTGTCTTTTGAATTTTTTAGCTAGTGTGCGCTGTTTAGGTTTAGCTAGGATAAATTTATGGAATTAACGACCACCAAAACTGGACTTCAACAGACTTTTCGACACACCCCCAGACTTTGAGTCCTGTTCTACCGTATCTGCCGTACCGTATCTACCTGGTTTTTGAAGATTAGAGGACAAGATAGGCGTTAAAGGATGGTAAAAATAAGGAGACAAATGGAGGGATGGTAAACCGTTAAGCTTCTGGGCACTACGCAACCTCTTGAACTTTTCCTACACCCCCCTCAGGGTGGTACGACCTTTGTATTGGAGGACACTGTTGCAGCTGCGATATGGGTGGTCGGGTGATCGGTGAAAGCTATGACAGGAAAGGGAACGATAGACAACGCCACAAGATAAATAAGGTATTAATCGGTACAACGGTAAGGTAATTGTCCCACAGTAACCTAGGCAAGAAGTATCGGGAAACGCGGGGATCCTGGAGTCGGGATTTTGTATGCGCTCAAACACTCACGGATGGTTTGTCATCCAAAATGCCAGTCTAGGATCCCCCTGTTTCGGGATATGGTGGGGACTATTTGCTGGTACAAGTACTCGCAATTCTCTGACGTTTGTAAGGGCGGCTGCTATTGCATACCACCAAAATCCTGAGGCTCTGGCCGATCTTCTGCCCATATGCAATAGCAGTTGTTTTTACAAACGTCAGAAAATTGCGAGTACTGTACACAGAATCTGCATGGGGAAACGGAACCGTTGTATCCAAGCAGGCCTTGAGAAGTTGAGAAGGAAACTCGCCATACAGTAGGTCGGTGCTTGACGTTCGCTGTCCTCCATCGTTCGCTGACCCCTCCATCTTTTCTACTGCTTATACATTAACTGGCCAGGCGCTAGTACTCGAGTACGTTCAAATAAGATTTTTATTCTAGTCTTGTCTCGGAACCTCAATACAAGTAAGACGCCATAGGCTTTCAGGGCCCTGATTTTGACCCATTTGTAAGCTTGATCTTGGCCGCTTCTTATTTCAATGTAAAAGTGTCTGGCGGCTCTCGCTAGTTAATACGGCATTCGAGCTTCTACGGCATGCCTGAGGCATTACGGGAACGGCATCGACCGGGTGTCTTGTGATACCGTTTGGCGGTGGGGTATCAACGTTGTGTTGGAGTAATATATTATGCCAAGTCCGGGTAGACTATTTTACTTTGAATTTTTGCTATCACTCAGTACTGTATCATATTAGGGAGCTTCGGACTGAATGCGGGGCATCTGGTTGAAAATACATCGGTATCGCTTTGAACGTCACCACCTCAACCTCCTGTCGATTGACTTGTTCTTCCGCTGCACTGTGAAAATATGTGTTTGGTAATAGCGGCTCCGAATCCGTCTTCGTTTGATCGTACCCTGATATTGTACTATAAGTGAAGTATAAGTTAGTTTCAGTAGGGAGCGGGAAACGAGGCAGCTATATGATGTCTATGTGCTTAGTCTTGCCGTGTGCTGTGCTGTACCAGTAAAGTACTAGTGCTCGAGTACCTTCTTGCCGGAGGGTACCGGTATACTGAGAGCACCGAAAGCTTCGAGTCTCCCTATTGGATGACCTCCTTCAGGCGTCTAGAACGAATTTCCCAGACCCCAGCCACCCGCATCCCGGCGAAAAATGCGATAAAAGCTTATTCACTCTGATCGCATGAACACTGGTTCCGGGCGCAGAGAATCCGAGCACTGACATCGAAAATTTGCACGACAAATCATCTGTGCCTATCTGAGTGCCCATACTAAATTCAGGTCAAATGTTCTTGTTCTTTATGCCTAGACTTTTATATACCATATAACCTGGTGAAATCAATTCTCGCACTAAGAAGCCAAAATAAAGCATGGCTCAAGATTTTTCACAAAGTAGCTGTTCTTGGTAAACAGTTGCCAGGGAGACAGCTTGCTATGTAACCTAAAGTTAGTACAATTGCCACATATATCGTGTTGCAGAATGTTTCGGCTCTTTGTGACATACGTTACCTAGTAACCCAAACCAGCTCACCTGCTCCGTAAAACTTTTTTTGACCCTTTAACGTGCGTTACTGAGCCTGAGTGCGTATGTTAGATAAGGGTCCATTGAATTTACAAGTGTGCCACACTCCCATTCTGTAATTAGGGATTCTCATCCACCGGTTCTCCGATCTGGATATATACTACGGTTCGAACGAGTTCATAGCAGCACGTGGTGAGGCTTCTTGGTTCACAAGCTGACTTCGCCGCTGGTCCAATGGAATCCATAAACTAGAGACTACTGCTACGAAAGAAAAGCTGGTGTCGCTAGTTGGAGTTCCGTAATGCGAGACGTTATTAACTTGGGGAATTTTCAACGCTGTTGATCGGGTTCTGTTGCGAATTGTATCTCAGAGAGCGATGATTGTATTGCTCGGAGAAGAGTGGAGAGAAAAGAAAAAAGACAGCGTAGAACCACATGAAAAGCAAAAACCGGGAAAACACGTGGAAATCATCTAACTACAGAAACGCATACGCAGCACCCGGTACGTACCCTACACACGTTCACCGTAACAGGTTCCCTTCACAGTTCAGGTCTGCACTGGGGCCGAGTGAGCACCCATGACAGTCTCCAGATTGGTGTTTGCTTTCCTTTTGTGGTGGATTTGTTTTGTTGGGCTGTTGACAGGCACATGGACGGGTTGGTCGTTTGTTTTTGACTAGTGGAAGACAGGGCGGGATAACTAGTATAAATTTATGAGATTGAGCACTTTTGAATCGTTACGCTTCACCCTACCAGCTTGCTTGCCTAGAGTTGCATATGATGATTGCTACCTTCTAGGAAAGCGAGCACCTTGAACCAATATGACGGAGTTCTACAGGCACTTAGACCATGTTGGGCCGGGGCGGTTCGGTATTATGGAGTGTCGTGAAAACAGCCAATTAGACTAATAGCCTCTACAAATGTGTAGGAATTCCTATCGGTATAAATGTCGACAACGATCAACACCCATTAGCCAACCTTTCTGCTCACTGAATAAAAGTAATGTATCATCAATAAAGAGCAGGCTAGAGTGCGGTGGTGGTGACGGTGGAATAGGTTCCCTCAAAAGATCAAACCCCCGTTCACAGTGCCTTTAGATGCGATATCATAGCCGCGATAGATTTGGTATTGGACTTATAAAACCTCTGGGCATTGAGGGGCGCCCAAGATACCGCCGGAATTATTACCAGTGCCATACTATGTGGGTGATTATATTGAATTAGCATGTGGACCGCAGTACAAGCACGAGCAATGCATAGTATTCTTCCAAGAATCGTTTTTGTATTGCACTGCCACTCTCTTGAGCCCGTATCGGGTGTTCAAGAGTCAACTGGCCAATACCGGCATCCTCCATACGGTCCTATCATAGATCCGAAATCGTGACAAGAGACCCTGGAGCTCTGATTAGAGCGTTCGAGCCAATTTATTTTGGTGTCTCTAACTCCCTGTTTTCCAGTCATTATTATTTTTCTATAGTGCTAGTAGGCCTTAGAACCCTCTAAGGGATCCCATGTCTAGCAAATTGTTCGACCAGGAGTAACGCATAGGTTAACCGAGTACCGTGCCGATATTCGAAAAGAAGTCAGCATGATTACTAGGGTGGGAGGAAAATAAACAAGTGTTCCGTTCCCGAGAATCCGGTAATACCCCGGAATCTCAAATAATTGAATCGTTCGAGTTGCCTCCTCTACTGGTAGTAGAGTCCAGTATCTTTTGTCTTTCAGAAGGGCAGAACTACGCTTTTCCCCCCAGACTGCCCGTACTTTAGTGCACAATACAGCACCTACAGTAGCACATTGTTCAATGGTTCGCGGTTCGCAACTGCACAAATCCAATACAGTACTGTATTCGGTATTCTACAAAACAACCCATCCGCCCAAAGATCTCAGAGGTGAGACGAGGTAGTATAACACTTTTTTACCAAAAATTTCCAATGAAATGGCCGATGGGGGACAAAAGAAACTACCCCTTTTTCCCAGGGATAAAGTCATCGCATAAATTTACCTAATATATTTCCAATACGCTTGGCCAGTATTCATCCGTAAACCTTCTAACTCCAGTCCCCCCTGCATAAAAATATAACTCCCACAATCAAAACCTAGAAAATCCGCTTCAAACATATTCCTGAGTCAATCCCAGCAAACGCTACAACTCCCCCGACAGAGGGAGTTCCTTTTGAGCTCCTCAAGCCCGGATTTGACACAGTAGATACAAGTACGGCACCAGTGAAATCATGATTGAAATTTCTAAAACCAAGTCCAAATCATACCATTTCATGATCTCGCCCTCCCTGATTCACGACCGACGTCTTCAGTTTCCTGTAACCCCTCAACTCCCATCACTAGTGTCGTTTCCTTAGTCTAAGCCATATCAAGTTGAGCCATATTTGGCTACTATTAGGTTTGGATTTCGACCGAGATTTCGATTCCCTCCTGCTTGTGGTTCAACCCAATATTAGGGTTCCCTTAGACATTGGGATTCCATCCATATTAAGATTTCCTCCGGTCCTAAGTTTCTATCTAACGCTGGGATTCTGGTCAGAATTTAAGCTAGTATTGGAATTCGGGTTATGATTCGGGACAGCGTTAGGATTCTGGTTGGGATTCGAGTTAACATTAGGATTCCGGTTAGGATTGGAGCGAGTAGCAGGATTCTGGCTAGAGTTCGAACTAACGTTATTTTGGCTAAGATTTGAGCTGGTACTGGGATGCCGGTTAGGATTTGGACCAGTATTAGGATTCTGATTAGTATTCGAGCCGTTGTTAGGATTCTGTCCTGGATTCAAAACTTGCCGGGTGTTAGGGTTTCCCATGGGAGAGAGAGTTGTGCTACCTCAACCCCTGCTGCACTCCCTCCCAAGGGCATTAGGCGCAGGGTTCCGCAAGACTTGATCCCCTGATCCTCCCGAATGGTCTGACAACTCTTATCTGAGCCAGCTCTGCCGGCAGGGTGGGCTTGTGAGTGGGCAATTCTTCTATTAGGTGCATCCAGGATGGGGGCGGAGGCTTCATTCTTTAGGGTGTGTTCTATCAGGCCATTTGTCCCTGGGGCCAATTGAAGACTATTTCCGTGATGAGGGTTTGGTGTTGGGGGACTGCTTGTGGGAGGTCTAGGATTTAGCAACAAGTTCTCATTAGTAACATGTTTTATAGATAGGTTGAATTTTGTATTTGGGGTGTTACTTTGAGGACATGTTTGTAGAATACTGCGGATCCGTTTTTTCCCCAGCACCTTTCGAGGCAGCAGGGTCGCTACCCGATTGCAACCCGGATTTGCCTTTAATGATACATCTCCTGGGACGTGCTTTGAGTTGTCTTGGGTAATCGGATTCCTTTGGCCTCTTCTTTTCTTCCGTTTGTCCTGGGTAGTCAGTTTGTCTTCGCCCTTCCTGCTCCAACTGCTCTCACCCCCACTTTGTGCCGTTTCATCTTGATCGTCTCCACTATCTTCATTGCCACTCTTAAGGCCCACTAACCATACATTGCCCAATGCATCCTCCGCAGTAGGGCGATCCTCGGGTCGGATTGAAAGCATGGACTTTACTAATGAAATTCCGGCATCGTCTGTTGGAGGCGATAAGCCTTTTAGTTTATTTTCCGGAAAGGGGAATGTCTTGTAGTAGTAACGAGATACTTGCTCCCCCGAGGCGAATAAGTGTGTCCCTGCAAGTAGCTCATATATCACACATCCGAGTGACCAAATGTCGACAGAGTTCGTGTAGACCGAGGTTTCGCTATTAGAGTCCAACCCCAGCACCTCCGGAGCGCCGTATATTTAGGTTGACACCTAGGTGTGAAATGTTGTGGTATCTTGAGGCTGGATCCGCTTTGATATTCCGAAATCCCCCAGTTTGACTCGGACGGGAGACATCGAAACTACAAAAATATTCTACCTATTCGTCTGTATTTTACAATATGACATAATCAAGGGGAAATTTTAGTGATAGGGATCATACCGCCGGCTTTAGATCCCGGTGAGATATCCCCTTTCGATGCATCACTTTGAGGCCTTCGAGTATCTGCTTTGAAATAGTTTGAACGATCTCTTGCTGTAGCGGCGAGCCGGCATGCTTGGTGAGATCGCCTTCCGGGAGATATTCCATTGCAATATAGAGAGTCTCGCGTTCCTCGAACCATCCCAGGAACTTCACGAACAATTCCGGACGCTAAAACAACTAACCGTCAGACTACAACAAGTCATCCTAGACGGGTAGTAAACCGGGGAAATTCCCCTTGGAAACAAGGACACAAACCTTTGCCAATAAGGCCATTACAAGGACCTCCCTAGAATAATCGAAATTGGGGGGTAGTCTCCTCTTATCAATCACCTTTACAGCACGATAGCGGCCCGTGGTTCCCTGGGCTTGCTTATAGACGGCACTGAAACCTCCGGTGCCTAGTTCTTCGCAACTGCTCTAATCCTCCTTCACCCTCTTATACCTATATTTCTCTTTCTCCACATATCTTGTATGTCTATCGTGATCCTGAGAGAATTTGGTCTCGAGTTTATACCATTTAACCAAATCGGATTGAACCGTCTTCATTTCTCAAATTTGTGGCCCGTTGGGACCCGAACTCGCGCTAAATTCACTGAACAAGTGAGAATGGGGGGGAGAATTGCTGAGGCTGTTGAGAAGCTGGAAGTGAATATTTGTGAATCAAGCCAGTTGTGCCGAGGAGTGGTGGGAAAGATACCAGTCAACTTATCTCTCTCGTTGCGAAAGATCCTCTGACAGCTCCAATATTTATACCGTAACACGTTTCCCGATTTCCGCGGGATGGCAACAGGGGGGAGACGGCTAATAATACGTCAAAAATCTTGTCACAAGTACAAGATCTAATAAGAAGTTATAGAATAGAGGGAGGGGTGGAAAGGCTGAGGGTGAGGAATAGGGAGAAGGCGATGGAGAGGATGAGAAAGAAGAGGGAGGGAGGGGCGGAGGAAGGAGAAGGATGTGAAATAGTTTAAGTAGAGATATTGAGGAAAGTGTAAGTTAGACAAGTCCGAAGGTACCGTACAAATATTAACTCGTCTAAGAGAATCGTGGGCATAAAAGTGCTTGTACTACCGGCAAACCCTGATATCCGGGAGAATTTATTCTGTTCCCCGTTATAGCCTACTAAAGCATTGAGAACATTGAGAACATTAACGTTGAGAACATTGAGAACATTGAGGCTCATTTGAAATGTTGAACACAAACCCTGTAGGGAAATGATCCACTTCACGTGATATGACCACCAGCATGCGGTCTAGGGAACACCAGACAATCCCAGGTCCTTCCTACAGAATACCAGCAACGTTTTTTTATCCCAGCGAAAGTGCAACGCTTCATCCACTGATTCACTATGGCGCCAAACAAGGTAATAACCATTGTTTCAACACACCTTAGCAGTATGTCTACCCTCGCATTTTCCTAAATGGGCGATTTTTATGCGACACAGGCCATCTGCATAGTTGCCCTTTGGGGTCAGGAAAATTTCTAAAAATTTATCAGTATTTCTGGTGTATTTTTAAGAAATATTTAGATTTTTATCATTTTTTGTGATTGTGTTTTCTTGCTTGGAAGCTGAAGTATTATTTTCTTGGCTGTGGGCGAAACATTATGTTTTTTTGCTGGGATAAAAAAACATTGCTGGTATCATATCATATTCGATAGGGAGGGTGCGAGGTTGCTGGGAGTCTATTCGTTATTTTGTTAACCAGCCGCACTAGTTTGGTGCTGTACTGTAAAAGCTTGAATGATTGAACCGTGTGGAATAAGGTCTAAAATTCCCTTTTCTGGAATAGGGGCAAAAAACAGAGAACACCCAGCCCCTTCCCTGCTGCTGAGAAAGAAAAAAGAAAAAAATTCTTGATCTTACTGAGAGAGGAAAGTCCGATGACATATCGTAGCACACGGTTCAATTATTCAAGTTTCTACGGTAGTACCGGTAAGGTAACAGTTGAGGTCTTCGATAGTGGGTGCAACCAGGTTTCCACGGCAGTGCGATAAAAGTGAGTAAACGCCAGTAGTAGCGTCTATGGGCTGCAGCAAATCGTACTTGTCCAAGGCAAGAAGTACCCGAAAGTTGCCACACTTTTGAATTTTGTATGGGCGCACTGATGTGCACAGACTTTTGGCCATACAAAACCCCCGTGCTATATCCCTGAATTATCCCTGTTTTCCACCTAAATTTTCGGGTACTTGTTGCCTGTGACAAGTACTAGGGGTATTCAAAGTTAAAAATGTTGTAAATTCGTAGCTTACTTTCTTGTTTCATGTAAGCTTGGCGCATTCAGAGAAAGCTAGCTTACCATTACTTACCTTACCATACAATACTCCAGTTACCAATGTCTTGAGGTCAGTAACGAGTAAGAACAAAAGGTGTAAGCTGTGTAAGCTAAGGGGGACTGGGAAAACCTTCCACATCTGAGGACTGCCTATTGCTGCCACAACTACTGCATCGCACTTTTGTCAGTTCTTTTTATGCTATTTCCCAGAATAAATATTCTTGTCATTTTTTCTTATTTAGAAGTTATACTACTTTTTACTTATTAATAATAATTGATGAGAAGGTGGAGTTCTTGATAGGAGGTAGCTACTGTTGTGAGTCTTACGGATGCCTGAGTATCAACATGAGCTTCTCAAATATGTTACTTAGTTTCTGACAACACAATTGGTTAATTCTGTAAAGTACCCTAATGCAGGATTCTGCGCTAACTTTCACTCAAAATTCCGGTTTTTAACTTTGAATACCCTTACTGTCGTGCGGATACTTCGCCTTACACATACTTAATTTCCACCACCAGGAGCAGATTTTGACAGGCTTTTCGACATACTCCCGGACTTTGAGTCCTGTTCTACTGTATCTATCTGGTGCAACTAGGATACGGTAATCGGATGATAGGTGAAAGTTATGACAGGAAAGGGAACGATAGACAACGCTATGAGGTAAATAAGGTACTAATCGGTACAACGGGAAGGTAGTTGTCCTACAGCAGACAAAAAGTATCCGGAAACAGGGGGATCCTTGGAGTCGGGATTTTGTATGCGCTCAAAACAGTAATAAACGGTTAAGCCAGCCAACTCTCCAGGATCACTTAGTCAAAAAAAATTGAAAAATTATAATAATGAAAAATTAAAGAAAGCTAGAAACACTGCTAAAATCACGGATTTTTTTTTAATTTTTTAAAAGGAATTATTCATATTGCCTGTGTTGCTTAAAATTCATAGCAAATCTCCATCTTAGGAAATTCACAGGGGTTTTGCCTGCCAAGAACACCCCTGGAAATCAACTTTTAAACAAATCGCATTTTTCTGTGCCTAATATTTCTCCAAGAATTAAAAGAAAAAAATTAATAAATTCGCCTAATGTTTCCCTCCCCAAGAGATAAGAATAGTCTCCCCGGCAAAAGGCGAAAGACTAGCCCCGGCTGGCATAAAAAAACATTGATGGTATTTTGTAGGGAGGGCCCAGGATTCGCTGGTATTCTGTAGGTTTTCTCTTTTGATATCACTCGAATGCCAAAAGACTAGCAACGATACTAGTGCATGAGAGAGATTTTGCGCGTGTCACAGTGGACCAGGGGATACAGTAGGTCGGGCTTGAAGTTCGCTGTTCCTCCCTCCCCTCCATCTCTTCTACTACTTGTGCATTAATTGGCAAGGCCCTAGTACTCGAGTACGTTCACATAAGGTTTTTATCCTAGTCTTGTCTCGGAACCGCAATAGGACGCCATAGGCTTTCAGAGCTCTGATTTTGATCCATTTGTAAGCTTGATCTTAGCCGCTTCTTATTTCAACGTAAAAGTGTGTAGTGGTTCTCGCTAGTTAATGCGGCGTTCCTTGGAATTATTATATATATCATCACGATCGATCACTCGCAAGATAATCCATTCGAGCTTCTACGGTATGCCTTAGGCGTTAAGAGAATAACACTGACACAAGTGTCTTGTGGTACCGTTTGGCAGTGGAGTATCAACGTTGTGTTGGAGTAATATATTATGCCAAGTCCGAGTAGACTATTTTACTTTGAATTTTTGCTATCACCCCAACCTCTTGTTGATTGGCTTGTCCTTCTGCTGCACGTGAAGACATGTGTTTGGTATTAGTGGCTCCGAATTCGGCTTCGTTTGATCGTACCCTGATATTGTGCAATAAGTGAAGTTTCAGCAGGGAGCGGGAAACGAGGCAGCTGTGTGACGCCTATGTGCTTAGTCTTGCCCTGTGCTGTGCTGTGCCGGTGCAGTACTCGAGTACTTCTTACTAGAGGGTAAACTGAGAGCGCCGGGAGCTTCGAGTCTCCTATTGGATGACCTCCTTCGGGCGTCTAGAACGAATTTCCCAGACCCCAGTCACCCGCATCCCGGTGAAAAATGCGATAAAAGCTTACTCACTGTGGTCGCGTGAACACTGGTTCCGGGCACAAAGAATCCAAACACAGACATCGAAAATTTGCATGACAAATCATCTGTGCGTATCTGAGCACCCATGCTAAATTCAGGTCAAATGTTCTTGTTCTTTATGCCTGGGCTTTTATATACCATATAACCTGGTGAAATCCATTCCCGCACTAAGAAGCCAAAATAAAGCATGGCTCAAGATTTTTCACAAAGTAGCTATTCTTGGTAAACAATAATTCCCCGGGAGACAGCTTGCTATGTAGCCCAAAAGTTAGTACAATCGCCACATATTTCGTGTTGCAGAATGTTTCGGCTCCCCATGACGTACGTTACCCAGTAACCCAAACCAGCTCACCTGCTGCGTAAAAATAATAATTTGACCTTTTAACGTGGAGCCGGGTTTCATTAGCTTGTGCATTACCGAGCCTGAGTGCGCATGTTGGATAAGGGTTCATTGAATTCACAAGTGTGCGCCACACTCCCATTGTGTTATTAGGGATTCTCATTCACTAGTTCGGATATAGATATATACCACGGTTCGAACGACTTTATAGTAGCACGCGGTGAGACCTCTTGGTTCACAATCTGACTTCGCCGATGGTCTAATGGAATCCATAAACTAGAGACTACAGCTACGAAAGAAAAGCTGGTGTCGTTAGTTGGAGTTCCATAATGCGAGACGTTATTAACTTGGGGGATTTTCAACGCTGTTGATCGTTCCTTTCTTCACAGTTCCGGTCTGCACTGGGGCCGAGTGAGCACCCATGACAGTGGCTAAATTGGTGTTTGCTTTCCTTTTGAGATGGACTTGTTTTGTTGGGCTGTGGACGGGCACATGGACGGGTTGGTCGTTTATTTTTGACTAGTGGAAGGTAGGGCGGGATAGCTAGTATAAATTTATGAGATTGAGCACTTTTGAATCGTTATGCTTCACCCTACCAGCCTGCTTGCCTAGAGTTGCATATGGTGATTGCTAGCTACTAGGAAAGCGAGCACCTTGAACCAATCTGACGGAGTTCTACACGCACTTAGATCATCTTGGGCCAGGCCGGTTTGGTATTATGGAGTGTCGTGAAAACAGCCAATTAGACTAATAGCCTCTGAAAATGTGTAGGAATTCCTATCGGTATAAATGTCGATAACGATCAACACCCATTAGCCAACCTTTCTGTTCATGTAATAAAAGTAATGTATTATCATACTATATTCAGTATTCTACAAAACAACCTATCGGTCAAAAGATCTCAGAGGTGAGACAAGGCAGTATAATACTTTTTTTTACTAAAATTCTAATGAAATGGCTGAAGGGAAACAAAAAAAACCCCCTTTTTTAGGGATCAAGTTATCGTAGCGTATAAATTTGCCTAATAGACTTCCAGCACACCCATCCAGTATTTATCCGAAAAATTTCCAACTCCAGTCCCCTTGTATAAAAACATAGCTTCTAGGCTATAGAAAAAAGGATTAGAAACTCTGAGTGCTATTAAACTTTCAATGAAATAGGGCAAGAGGGACAAAAAAAACTCCCTTTTCTTCCAAGGGATAAAGTCATCGCATAACAAGCACAAACTTCTAATTCACCAAGCCAGTATTCATCCTCAAACCTTCCAACTCCGATCCCCCTGCATAGAAATATAACTTCCACAATCAAAATCTAGAAAATCCGTCCCAAACATATGTTTAAGCCAAGCAATTCCAGCCAACGCTCCAAAATCCCTCGACTGAGTGAGTTCCTTCTCAGCTTCAGAGGCCCGGATTTGAGATACAAGTACAGCAGCAGTGAAATCGTGATTCATCTTCCTGAAACCTAACCCTTCGTGATCTTCTCTCCCTGATGTGCGATCTACCTCTCTGGTTTCATATATGCCTCTCTACTTCCGTCGTTTCCTTAGCCTAAACTGTGTTCGGTTATGATACTAGCAGGTTTGGGTTCCGGCCGAGGTTTCGATTCCCTCTAGTATTGGGGTTCCGCCGAATATTAGTGTTCCCCACGGCATTAGGGTTCTCTCTAGTCCCAATTTTCTATCCGGCATTAGGATTCCGGTTAGGATTCGGGGTAGCATTAGGATTCTGGTTAGGATTCCATCCTGCATTAGAGTTTTGCTGGGTGTTAGGATTTTTCATAGGATTGATTGTTAGAATACCCCCCTCCACCCTGGGCGTTGGGCGCAGAATTTTGCTAGGCCCCACCCTCCGAAGCTTCCGAACAGTCTGATCAGGATCTGCTTTGCCGGGTAGGGTAGGTTTACCTGTTCCCAATTCTCGTCGTCGGGGAGTCGGAGATAGAGCCTGAGGCGGGCATTCGCGCTTTAGGGTGTGTCTTCCTAGGCCGCTCGTCCCCAGGGTCGGTTGAGCACTATTTTCAAGGTAAGGGTATAGGTCTAGGGTTGGGGGGCGGCGGCTTGTGGGGGGTCTAGGATTCAGGAACCAGTTCTCATCAGCAACACATTTTATACGTAGGTTGAATTTGGTATTTGGGGTGCTACTTTGGGGGCATGCTTGGGGGATATTGCGAACCCGGTTTTTCCTCAGCACCTTGGGGGCCATGGGATGGGCGGCCGGGGAATTGTGAGGTATCCACTCTTAATCTTGGGTTTATGGACTGCCTTTGAATTATGAAACTCTTAAGGGGGGCAACGTCTGGTGATATCACCATAGCCGTGTCAATTTCAGACTCCGGGGCAGTAGGATCACTACCCCATTGCGATCTCGGATTTGCTCCTAATGCGGAACCCCCCGGGGCATGCGTTGTGTCCTCTTGGGTAATCGGACTTCTTTGGCCTCTTCTTTTCTTCCGCCTGTGATGGGTCGTGAGTTTGCCTTCGCTCCCCTTGCTCCAATTGCTCTCATCCTCACTTTGTGCCGTTTCATCTTGATCGTTTCCACTATCTTCGTCGTCACTCTCAAGGCCTGTCAACCACGCATTTCCCAGTGCGCCCGCCGCAGTAGGGCGATCCCCGGGTTGTATTGCGAGCATGGACTTTAACAATGAAATTCCGACATCGTCGAGAGGGGTTGGTAACCCTTTTAGCTTATCTTCGGGAAAGGGCGATTTCCCGTGATAGTAACGAGATACTTGACCCCACGAGGTAAACAAGTGCGTCCCCACAAGTGACTCATATATCACACATCCGAGTGACCAAATGTCAACAGCATTCGTGTAGGCCGAGATTTTGCTATTAGAGTCTAACCCCAGAACCTCGGGAGCGCCATAGATTTGAGTTGATACCTGGGTGTGAAATGTTGTGGTATCTTGAGGCCGGATCCGTTTTGATATTCCGAAATCACCCAGTTTTACTCGGAAGGGAGACGTCAAAACTACAAAAATGTTCTACCTATTCGTCAGTATTTTTACGATACGACATAATTCAGAGGAAACTTTAGTGATAGGGATCATACTGCAGGCTTTAGATCCCGGTGAGCTATCCCCTTTTGATGCATCACTTTGAGGCCCTCGAGTATCTGCTTTGAAATGGTTTGAACAGTCGCTTGTGGTAGCGGTGAACCGATGTGCTTTGTAAGATCGCCTTCCGGGAGATATTCCATTGCAATATAGAGAGTTTCGGGGTTTTCGTACCATCCCAGGAACTCCACAAATAATAATGGATGCTAAAATAGCTAGTCGTTAGATCCCGCGAGAAAATACCAAACGGATAGTAAACTAAGGCAGAGGCCTTCGAGAACATGGACACAAACCTTTGCCAATATAGCCATTATAAGGAGCTCCCTATAATAATCGAGCTTGGGGGGTAGCCTTTTCTTATCAATCGTCTTTACCGCACGATAGCGACCCGTAGTTCCCAAAACCTGCTTATAGACAACACTAAAGCCTCCGGTGCCGAGTTCCCCACAATTGCTCCAATCCTCCTTCACCTTCTTGTGGGTATTTTTCTCCTTCACATATCTTGTATGTCTAAAGTGATCCTGAAAGAATTCTGTTTCGAGTTTATACCACTCGACCAAATCGGATTGAGCCATATCCATTTCTCAAATTTGAGGCTCTCCGAGCCCTAATATTGCTCTAAAGTAGCTGAAGGAGTGAAAATGGGGGAATAGAATGACCGCGGCTAGTGAGGGGCTAGAGGTGGATATTTGTGAATCAAGCGAAGAGTGGCGAGGAGTGGTGGAAAAGATGCAAGCTAACTTATCTCGCTCGCTGCGGAATGTCCTCCGGTAGCTCCAATATTGATATACCTCGCCACTTTGGGCGATCTCATGTAACAGGGAAGGACGGCGAGCAGAGGGAGACAGCTAATGATATGAAACATCTAGTGACAGTATCAAATTTGGTGGGCTGTTCGCTGTATCTAGGGCTTTCAAAAATACGGATATTATTATAAAAATTTAATACGGTATTTTTGACCCTGGGTTTTATACCATACATACAATATATACGTGCCCTAAAAATTTTAACCCTGAAATGCTAAGCCTAAAGCCCCAACCCAATGATAATTAGTTGTAAATCATTATTTGCCCTAAGAGTTTGGTTGAGAATTTTTCACCTCATGAGCAGATGAAGTGTTTGTACTGCTGATTACATAGGACCCCCTAGTATGGTGGGGCGCAACCTTCTTCAGAATTATGAAAATGGGCAATCTCTAGATATTTGGGTTAGGGGATCGGAGAGGCTAAAGTATAATAATGTTGATGAGAACTACTGGCTAGCAACTAACTGGTATATGTAACTTTGTTCTATATTACTATGGAAAGTGGTGCTTCCCATTTTCTACCTCACGAGTAATTTTTTTTTGAAAAGCTTAATAAAATACGTTATTTATAATATTATACGGTTTTTATACCGTATTATACTGTATTATACTAAATGGTATAACTACAATCTCAAGCGCTAGCTGTATCCTTCCTATTCGTTATCCCTCCACCCGTAGCAAGTTAACCTTTGCGAACACGACTGCGATTGCTTAGACTGACCCCCCATTACGAGTCCCGTCAGGGGAGGGGGTTGCGGGGTAGACTAATTGCTTCAATATCATAAATTTTGCTAGCTATACCGATCTAGCATCCTGCGCTGAGATATACTCGAGCATATCGTTGCCTTTCCTATCATAGATATCACCGATCCCTTCGTGCGTCCCGGTTTTCACATTTTTAGTGTTGCATACGGAGGTACAGCCGGTAAGTTTTGTATGTTACACAGGCAGCTCACGCATAACCCTCTGCCTGTGTAACATACAAAACTTACCGGCTGCACCTCCGTAGGGTAAGAAAGGTAACGATAGATAACACACCGAGATAAATCACAATCAAACGAAGTACTAGTACTCCTACTCGTACTTGTACCATAGCCGGGAGCAAATACCGTAAGAACTCAAATAAACGAGCCTTGTGCTATGTAGTCGAGAATTACCCACTTGAGAAAAGGGGCTAAAAACACAGCAAAAACTGAGCTGCTCAGGCCGCCTGAGAGTCATAAAAAAAACAAAAGAACACCAGACTTTACCAGGGGAGGCAACTCCAACGACATAGCACAAGGCTCTTTTATTTGAGTACTTACGTAAGGGGATTTACAAGTAGCTGGTTCGGCGCACGGGTCGCTAGGCCAAGAAACACTCTGTAAAGAGTTAGTGACAATACCCGAACTCTTTTAGTTCACCCTTAGGCTGGTAAATACCCGCCTAGACGATGCCTCGTCTCTAAGTACTTCTTAGAAGACAACAAATGGTCCTGTGATAAGTAGCTTAAATAGAATATAAAGTAAGCAATCTAGGCTGTTTATTGAAGCGGGTTTGGCAAAAAGACATGCAGGTTTGATAAAGTTAGAAGTGAAGTAGAGAAGACGAAAGGTTTTATTAGGAGACTAATTGAGTTTAGCGTGGTTTTGAAGCTTTGCTCATGATAATTAACTCCCCCAAATGACGCAAGCCAACCCATGGTTGCTAAATGCATACTGGGGCACTTTTCCACTTTTGTTACCCTAGCGACTCTTGCCAGACCAGCTAAATCTACCCGTGCTTGTCAGGTTAGATCAGGTCACGTTATTGAACGGTGGCGATCAGTGGGAAGCGTGGTGTTGAGGTGGCAACAAGTCGATTTCCGTCGTTTTGCATGGTGCTGCCTCTCAACGCCACGCTTCCCACTTACCGCCACCGTTCACCCACGCGACCCGATCCAACCCGACAAGCACGAGCACGCAGAAAACCCGGTTTCCATCATGGTAATACTGAGCAGTACTCACCTACCGGTAGCACTACTCTGAGCACTACACGACCTCCGAAGCACAAAGTTATTCGTATCACGATTACCGGTACCCAAATAGGCTAGGTTTTAAGATTTTTGAATCAGGGTGCAATATCTCAAAAACAACTGCTATTGCATACGGGCAAAAGTCGGCCGGAGCCTCATGATTTTGGCGGTATGCAATAGCAGTTGTGTTCACAAACGTCATGCGTTTGCGAGTAACGTACCCCACGGCGACCCGAAACAAACATAAAGTTGTATTCTGAAAACCGGGTTATGCTCTCTACTGGTGGGCCGGTAGCCAAATATCCTAGCTTAGCCTATTAGCGCTTTGGATAGAGTACCTGGATAGGGGTGCTTCCTGTATGTTACGAATATATAAATTTTACCTCGGAAAATCAAAATTCACCAATTGCTTCTTTGAAGGCGCTCACGGAATTTCCTCTCTTCTAAAATAATATTATATACCACTGCATGTGCATATGGCCTAACTTATCCCTTAAGCTGTTGAGACATTCGGCCCAGATTGAAATGCGCAGCACTGGCCTAGTTGGGCCATTGAGTAAATACACGCGGAATTTCTCATTTCCATCATGTGAGTACCGTACAGTGGAGAAGTCAGCCTATAACCAGGGTGGGAGGAAAATAAACAAGCCTTTCGTTCCCGAGAATCCGGTAATACCCCGGAATCTCAAATGATTGAATCGTTCGAGTTGTCTCCTCTACCAGTACTAGAGTCCAGTATTATTTTTTATCTTTTTTGTCTTTTAGAAGGGTAGAACTACGCTTTTTCCTTTAGACTACCCGTACTTTAGTGCATAATACAGCAGCTACAGTAGTACATTGTTCAATGGTCCACGGTTCGCAACTGCACAAATCCAATACAGTAATGTAGACCGACCGTGCCTGTGGCGGGATTGACCCCCTCAGCGGGATTTGCCTTAATAAGCCCATACCAAGCCAGTTATGATATGCTGATTGGTGGTTTCGTACCTATCTCGCCGAGGGGGCCAATCTCCCCACAGGCATGGTCGGTCTATTCAGTATTCTACAAAACAACCCATCCGTCAAAAGATCTCAGAGGTGAGACGCGGCAGTATAACACTTTTTTACCAAAAATTTCTAATGAAATGACTGAGGGGAGACAAAAAACTGCCCCTTTTCCTACATCGCATAAATTTGCGGAATAGACTTCCAATACGCCTAGCCAGTATTCATCCTCAACCCTTCTAACTCCAGTCCCCCTGCATAAAAATATAACTCCCACAATCAAAATCTAGAAAATCCGCTTCAAACATATGCCTAAGTTAAGCAATCGCAACAAACGCTACAACTCCCCCGACAGAGTGAGTTCCTTTTGAGCTCTTTAAGCCCGGATTTGATACAGTAGATACAAGTACGGCAGCAGTGAAATCATGATTGAAATTTCTAAAACCAAGCCCAAACCATACCATTTCATGATCTCGCCCTCCCTGATGCACGACCGACCTCTCCAGTTTCCTGCAACCACTCAACTCCCATTGCTAGTGTCGTTTCCTTAGTCTGAGCCATATCAAGTTGAGCCATATTTGGCTACTATTAGGTTTGGATTTCGGCCGAGATTTCGATTCCCTCCGGCTTGGGGTTCAACCTAATATTAGGGTTCCCTCCGACATTGGGATTCTATCCAAATTAGGATTTCCTCCGGGCCTAAGTTTCTATCCAACGCTGGGATTCTGGTCAGGATTCGGGCCAGTATTGGAATTCGGGTTATGATTCGGGACAGCATTAGGATTCTGGCTGGGATTCGAGTTAACATTAGGATTCCGGTTAGGATTCGAGCCAGTAGCAGGATTCTGGCTAGAGTTCGAACTAACGTTATTTTGGCTAAGATTCGAGTCGGTATTGGGATTCCGGTTAGGATTTGGGCCAGTATTAGGATTCTGATTAGTATTCGAGCCGTTGTTAGGATTCTGTCCTGGATTCGGGGCTTGCCAGGTCTTAGGGTTTCCCATGGGATAGATAGTTGTGCCATCCCAACCCCCGCTGCACTCCCTCCCACGGGCATTAGGCGCAGGGTTCCGCAAGACTTGATCTCCTGATCCTCCCGAATGGTCTGAGGACTCTTATCTGAGCCAGCTCTGCCGGCAGGGTGGGCTTGTGAGTGGGCAATTCTTTTCTTAGGTGCATCCAGGATGGGGGCGGAGGCTTCATTCTTTAGGGTGTGTCCTATCCGGCCATTTGTCTTGGGGGCCAATTGAAGACCATTTCCGTGATGAGGGTATAGCGTTGGGGGACTGCTTGTGGGAGGTCTAGGATTCAGCAACGAGTTCTCATTAGTAACATGTTTTATAGATAGGTTGAATTTTGTATTTGGGGTGTTACTTTGAGGACATGGTTGTGGAATACCGCGGATCCGTTTTTTCCCCAACATCTTTCGAGGTAGTAGGGTCGCTACCCGATTGCAACCCCGGATTTGCCTTTAATGCTATATCTCCTGGGGCGTGCTTTGAGTTGTCCTGGGTAACCGGATTCCTTTGGCCTCTTCTTCTCTTCCGTTTGTCATGGGCAATTAGTTTATCTTCGCCCTTCCTGCTCCAACTGCCCTCACCCCCACTTTGTGCCGTTTCATCCTGATCGTCTCCACTATCTTCATTGCCACTCCTAAGGCCCACTAACCATATATTGCCCAATGCATCCTCCGCAGTAGGGCGATCCTCGGGTTGAATTGCGAGCATGGACTTTAGTAATGAAATTCCGGCATCGTCTGTCGGAGGCGATAAGCTCTTTAGTTTATTTTCCGGAAAGAGGAATTTCTTGTAGTAGTAACGAGATACTTGCTCCCCCGAGGCGAATAAGTGTGTCCCTGCAAGTAGCTCATATATCACACATCCGAGTGACCAAATGTCGACAGAGTTCGTGTAGACCGAGGTTTCGCTGTTGGGGTCCGACCCCAGCACCTCCGGAGCGCCGTAGATCTGGGTTGACACCTGGGTGTGAAATGTTGTGGTATCTTGAGGCTGGATCCGTTTTGAAATTCCGAAATCCCCCAGTTTGACTCGGACGGGAGACATCGAAACTACAAAAATGTTCTGCGCATTGATCAGTATTTTTTTAATACGATAGGGCCAAGCGAGGTTTTGGTGGCGGGAATCTTACCGCAGGCTTCAGGTCCCGGTGAGCTATCCCCTTTTGATGCATCACCTTGAGACCCTCGAGTATCTGCTTTGAAATGGTTTGAACTGTCTTTTGCTGTAGCGGCGAGCCGACACACTTGGTGAGATCGCGCTCCGGGAGATATTCCATTGCAATATAGAGAGTCTCGGGTTCCTCGAACCATCCTAGGAACTTCACGAACAATTCCGGACGCTAAAACAACTAACCGTTAGACTACAACAAGTCATCCTAGACGGATAGTAAACCGGGGCAAAGCCCCTCGGGAACAAGGACAAAAACCTTTGCCAATAAGGCCATCACAAGGAGCTCCCTAGAATAATCGAAATTGGGGGGTAGTCTCCTCTTATCAATCACCTTTACGGCACGATAGCGGCCCGTAGTTCCCTGGACTTGCTTATAAACGGCACTGAAACCTCCGGTGCCGAGTTCTTCACAACTGCTCCAATCATCCTTCACCCTCTTATACCTATTTTTCTCTCCCTCCACATATCTTGTATGTCTAACGTGATCTTGAAAGAATTCAGTCTCGAGTTTATACCATTCAACCAAATCGGATTGAACCGTCTTCATTTCCCAAATTTGAAGCTCGTTGGGACCCGAACTGGCGCTAAATTCACTGAACAAGTGAGAATGGGGGAAAGAATGGCTGCGGCTGTTGAGAAGCTGGAAGTGAATATTTGTGAATGAAGCCAGGAGCGCCGTGGAGTGGTGGGAAAGATACAAGTCAACTTATCTCTTTCGTTGCGAAAGGTCCTTTGACAGCTCCAATATTTATACCGTAACATGATTAGTGATCCAACAAAGTATTGGAGGAGGCGGCCAGAGGGAAATGGCTAACAACAGGCCAAAAATCTAGTTGAACGTACCAAATGCGGTGGGGTCGTTCGCTGTACCTGTTCTGTTCGTTGCCTCCACTCGTGAAGTTCAACTATTGCGAACCCAACTGCTGTTGAAGCTCAACTACGATATTGCGAACTAGGCCGGTGTTGAGTTCAACTACTGTATTGCGAACGCAACTAACGTAACTACTGTTGCATACGGCGGGCCTGCTGGCCCAGATCTAGGCGGCATGGAAGAGCGGTTGTCGTCACAGATGCCACCCCATTACGAGTACGACCAGCGGTGCTTGCGGGGTAATCGCTTCAATATCATAAATTAAGTAGTTTTCACGCTTCATGAGCCTCGATAGGTCCAGTTTCAGACACGATGTGCTACGGATGTGGAAGACATCTCAGCGCAGAAGGCCAGATCCGTCAGCTAGGAAAAATTTAAGTGCCTGTGAATTCCGTCTGTCGGGACTTATGGATTGTTGGCTGGGTTTTCTTAATGCTTGGCAGCAAAGTTCCCCTAACCTTGTGTGTATATAGAGGGGTCTTAAAAGCAAAATGTACATATACTACGCTTCCTGCCTCTGAGATTTATCCACTACATCATTGATGCCAGGATATGGCCATAAACCTTGCAGGCTCGATAATCGAACCGTTTAAAGGGGGTCATGGTACTCGAGTAGTAGGTGGTGAGACTTCTTGGTTGAGAGTGTAACTTCACTTCCAGTCTGACGGAATCTATAGGCTAGATGCCAATACCAACTTGAAAAAGGCGGTGCCACTAGTTGAAGTTCCAAATTGCGAGATGTTTTTAGCTTGAAAATATTCTAGGCCCAGTAGCCGTTCATTTCTTCACAGTTCCAGTCTGCTCTGGGGCTGGGTGAGCGCACATGACAGCGGCGGTTTCTAGATTTATGTTTGGCTTTCTTCTGTGGTGGCTATTTATTGTTGGGTTACGCGCAGATACGAGCCGATTTGTAAGCACTCCGGAATGGGATGCAAATACTCGAGTAAGTGATTCCGTCGTGGAATAACTGATGATACTACTTGTGCCAGATTTTGCGTGAACTACAGTAATTTAGGCACAAAAAGTGTAACCCACACCCCAGAGACCTTTAAAAATCGGCTAGTATTATACATGGGAAAGGCGCTGGTCTGTTTTGACTACCGAAAACTAGGTTGGTATAGCTACCCGAGATCGGACTGGTCGCACCTCACCTATGAGCTTGCTTGCCCGTTGTACGTACCTATTAGCTTTCTTGCTGAACTTAAAGCTGCATATGATGCTTGCCCTTTGTACCTATCAACTTTCTTGCCTAACTTAGAGCTGCATATGATGATTGCCGACACGTTAAATAAGTCTCATCGAGTTCTGCATACACGTAGACGATTACAGGAATTCCTATCAGTACAAGTGTCTATAGCGATAACCACTAACTTATTGGTTAACATAATGTTTTTGTGCACCTAATAAAGGTGATGTATCATCAATAAAGAGCAAGCTAGAGTGGTGGTAGAATAAATTCCCTCACAAGATCAAACCTCTAAGCTAGCGCTCTCGGTTGACAATGCCTTCAGCTGAGGTATCATAGTTGTGGTTGATTTGGTATTGGATAAGACCTATGTCGTCGGTGCTATACTGAGCGAGTAGTTATCTTGACTTTGCTTGTGGATGGCGGTACGATCATTGCCCATCTCTTGGACTGCTGAAACGGTGGAAAATTTTATGCCACCCCCTCAGTGTCTGAGACAGGGATTGCTAAGGTGCGCACTCAGTAGCCAGTCCACGATTACTAGGGTGGGAGGAAAATAAACAAATGTTCCATTCCTTGGTACCCGCTGATACCATTGAAGCTCAAATGATTGAATCATGTGCTATGTTGTTCGAGTCGCTTCCTCTGGTAAGGTCTGGTATTTTTTTATTTTTCTTATCTTTCAGAAGGGCTGAACTGGGCTTTGGACTATCCATACTCAACAGCGCAGTATCTAGCACATTGTTCAATGGTTCGCGGTTCGCAGCTACACAAATCCAACACTGTAATCAACATTCTACAAAGCAACCCATCCGTTAAAAGATCTCAGAGGTAGACGCGGCAGTATAACACTTTTTTACCAAAAAATTCCAATGAAATGGCCGAAGGGGGACAAACAAAACTACCCCTTTTCCTAGGGGTAAAGTCATCAGATAAATTTGCGGAATAGACTTCCAATACGCCTAGCCAGTATTCATCCTCAAACCTTCTAACTCTAGTCCCCCTGTATAAAAATATAACTCCCACAATCAAAACCTAGAAAATTTGTTTCTAACATATGCCTAAGTCAAGCAATCCCAACAAACGTTACAAAATCCCCTGACAGAGTGAGTTCCTTTTGAGTTCCTTAAGCCCAGATTTGATACGGTAGATATAAGTACGGCAGCAGTGAAATCATGATTAAAATCTCTAGAACCAAGCCCAAATCATACCATTTCATGATCTCGCCCCCCCTGATGCACGACCGACCTCTCCAGTTTCCTTAGTCTGAGCCATATCAAGTTGAGCCATATTTGGCTACTAGTAGGTTTGGATTTCGGCCGAGATTTCAATTCCCTCCGGCTTGGGGTTCAACCCAATATTAGGGTTCCCTTCAGCATTGGGATTCCATCCATATTAAGATTTCCTCCGGTCCTAAGTTTCTATCCAACAATGGGATTCTGGTTAGGATTCGGGCCAGTATTGGAATTTGGGTTGTGATTCGGGACAGCGTTAGGATTAACATTAGGATTCCGGTTAGGATTCGAGCCAGTAGCGGGATTCTCGTTAGAGTTTGAACTAATGTTATTCTGGCTAAGATTCGAGCCGGTATTGGGATTCCGGTTAGGATTTGGGCCAGTATTAGAATTCTGATGAGTATTCGAGCCATTGCTGGTATTCTGTCCTGGGTTCGGGGTTTGCCGGGTGTTAGGATTTCCCATAGGATAGATTGTTGTGTCACCCCGACCTCCACCGCACCCCCTCCCACGGGCATTAGGCGCAGGGTCTTGCAAGACTTGATCCCTTGATCCTCCCAAACGGCTCGAGGACTCTGATTTGAGCCAGCTCTGCCGGCAGGGTGGACTTGTGGGTGGGCAATTCTTTTCTTAGGTGCATCCAGGATGGGGGCGGAGGCTTCATTCTTTAGGGTGTGTCCTATCCGGCCATTTGTCCCTGGGGCCAATTGAGGACTATTTCCGTGATGAGGGTTTGGCATTGGGGGACTGCTTGTGGGAGGTCTAGGATTTAGCAACGAGTTCTCATTAGCAACATGTTTTATAGATAAGTTGATTTTTGTATTTGGGGTATTACTTTAAGGACATGGTTGTGGAATACCGCGGATCCGTTTTTTCTCCAGCATCTTTCGAGGCAGTAGGCTCGCTACCTGATTGCAGCCCCGGATTTGCCTTTAGTGCTACATCGCCTGGGGCGTGCTTTGAGTTGTCCTGAGTAGTCGGATTTCTTCGGCTTCTTCTTTTCTTCCCCGAATGTTTTTCGTCCCTATTTTGTGCGGTTTCATCTTGATCTCTTCTGTCTTCGTTGTCACTCTTAAAGCCCCCAACCACGCATTGCCCAGTGCACCTGCCGCGGTAGTGCAATCTCCAGGCTGTATTGGGAGCATGGGCTTTAGGAATGAAATTCCAACATTGTCTGTTGGAGGTGATAACCCTTTGGTTTATCTTTGGGAAAGGGCAATTTCCTGTAGTAACAAGATTCTTGGTCCCCTGAGGCGAATTTCCGTGACACTACAGGTATCTCATATATCACACATCCGAGTGGCCAAATGTCAACAGAGTTCATGTAGACCGAGATTTCACTATTAGAGCCCGACCCCAGCACCTCCGGAGCACCGTAGATTTGAGTTGACGCCTGGGTGTGAAATGTTGTGGTATCTTGGGGCTGGATCCGTTTTGATATTCCGAAATCCCCTAGTTTGACTCTGACGGGGGACATCGAAACTATAAAAATGTTCTACGCATTCATCAGTATTTTTGTAATACGGCATAGTCGAGAGGAAATTTTAGTAATAGGAACAATATCGTAGGATTTAGATCCTTCTAGTGGCGAACCAATGTGCTTGGTGAGATCGCCTTCAGGGGTATTCTATTGCAATATAGAGATTTTCGGGTTCCTCGAACCACCCCAGGAACTTCACGAACAATTCCGGACGCTAAAACAGTTAACCATTAGACCGTGATAGGGAAATCCCAGACAGGCAGTAAACCGGGGTAGAGCTCCTTGGAAATAAGGACACAACCCTTTGTCAATACGGCCATCACAAGGGGCTCCCTTGAATAATCGAAGTTGGGGTAGACTCCTCCTGTCAACTGTCTTCATCGCACGATAGCGGCCTGTGGTTCCCCTGACTTGCTTATAGACGACGCCGAAACCCCCGGTGTCGAGTTCCCCCTCCTATACCTATTTTTCTCTTTCTCTACATATCTTGTATGTCTAACGTGATCCTGAAAGAATTCGGTCTCGAGTTTATACCACTCAGCCAACTCGGATTGTGTCATCTCGAATCTGAGGCTCTTTGAGCCCCAAACCCGCGCAGAATTAACTGAAGAGGTGAGAATGGGTGGGGGGGGAGGAGGCAGAATTGCCGCTACTGTTGTGAGGCTGAGAGTGAATCAAGCGAGGGGTGGTGAAGGGTGGTAGAAAGGATAAACTTAACTTATCTCTCTCGTTGAGAAAAGGTCTTCTGACAGCTCTAACACTTCTACTGTAACACGCTTAGTGATTTGATCGGGTAGCCCAGGGGAGGAGGCGGTTAAGTTAGAGGGAAACGACCAATAATACACCGAAATATAGTTCCAAGTATTATATTTCGTGGGGCGGTTCTCTGTATCTTTTTTATCCATTATCCCCACTCAATTGCGAACGCAACTGCTGATGCATACATCGGGCCTACTCGAGTACTGGCCCAGATCTAGGCGGCATGCAAGAGCGGTTGTCGTCATAATATGGCACCCATTACGGGTCCCGCCAGAGAAGTGGGTTGCGGGGTAATCACTTCCATCTCAAGACTTTTTCCTAGCTGTACCGACCCGGCATCCTGCGCTGAGATGCCCTCCGCATCCGCTGCCCATCTTACTTGGAGTTAGGCTTGTAGGTTCGTGAAGTGTGAAACCCACTCAATTTAATCCCCTGAGTATTCCGCCTGCTGGGACTTATGAATTGTTGACTGGCTTTTCTTAATCCTTGTCTATATCTCAGTCTGGTTGCAAAGTTCCTGCAGCCCCGGGTGCATGTGGCGGAGTGTAAGAAGCAAAGATGTGCTGCACCGACTACCTCTGAGATTTATCTATTACTCGAGTACTAAATTCTCGTAATTTCCTGACGTTTGTAAAACGACTGCTATTGCATATGGGCAAAAAAGTTGGCCGGAGCCTCAAGATTATGGTAGTATGCATAGCAGCCGTTTGTGAACACGACCGGGTCCGCATATAGCACCAAGACTGGATGCGTGGGATCTGCCCAGAAGTAGATTTCAAGACAGTTTTAATCCTCTGGATCGGAGAACATGACAAGAGACCCTGGAGTTCTGGTTTGTGTATTCTAGCCAATCTATTTTCGTGTTCCTAACCCCCCATTTTCTGTTTCCGTTTTTTTTTTCTGCATCACCAGTACGGTAGGCCGCAGAACCCTCCAAGGGATACTATGTCTCACAAATTGCTGCACGAGTATGGATCATAATGCCTGCAGCAACGCATAACCAAGTACCGGTACTCACAGCGAAGCCTGCCTCGAGCTGTCTCCCCTACCCTCCGCCAGATTACTGGAACAAACTCACAGCAACTCTGCCACCTGTTTGTGATTAGTTTGTTTTTCCTTTTTTGTGACTGAAATCTACAGTGCTGGCGGAGTTTGGCTCAGCCCAACGAATGCCCCACCCCAGGATTACCAGGGTGGGAGGAAAATACCATGGAGCCTAAAATGATTGAATCATGTGCCATGCCGTTCGAGTTGCCTCCTTTGGTGGAGTCTAGTATTTTATTTTATTTTTCTTGCCTTTCGGAAGGGCTGAGTTAGGTTTTTCTGCTTTCTAGAGAAGGAAACTTTGGACTACCCGTCAACAGCGCAGTACCTGGCACATTGTTCAATGGTTCGCGGTTCGAAACTGCACACTATAGTCAGTATTCTACAAAACAACCCATCCGTCAAAAGATCTCAGAGGTGAGACAAGGCAGTATAATACTTTTTTTTTACTAAATTTCTAATGAAATGGCTGAAGGGAAACAAAAATAAAAATACCCCTGTGGTTAGGGATCAAGTTAGCGTATAAATTTGCCTAATACATTTCCAGTATACCCAACCAGTATTTATCCGTAAACCATCCAACTACGCCCCCCTATATAGAAACATAGCTTCCACAATCAAAATCTAGAAAATCCGTCCCAATCATATATCTAAGCCAAGCAATTCAATCAACGCTCCAAAATCCCCCGATTAAGTGAGTCCGTTTTTAGCTTTAGAAGCCCAGATTTGACACAGTAGATACAAGTACGACAGCAGTGAAATCATAATTAATCTTCCTGAAACCTAACCCCTTCGTGGCCTTCTCTCCTGAAGTGCGATCTACCTCTCCGGTTTCCTATATGCCTCTCCACTTCCGCCGTTTCCTTGGCCTAAACTGTGTTTGGCTATGATACTAGCAGGTTTGGATTCCGGCCGAGGTTTCGATTCATTGGGGTTCCGCCGAATATTAGTGTTCCCCGTGGCATTAGAGTTCTCCCCAGTCCTAATTTTCCATCCGGCATTAGGATTCCGGTTAGGATTCGAGATAGCATTGGGATTCTGGTTAGGATTCCATCCTGCATTAGAGTTTTGCCGGGTGTTAGGATTTTTCATAAGATTGATTGTTAGACTACCTCCCGCCACCCTGGGCGTTGGGCGTAGAATTCTGCTAGGCCCCACCCTCCGAAGTTTCCGAACCGTCTGACCAGAACTTGCTTTGCCGGGTAGGGTAGGTTTGCCTGTTCCTAATTCTCGTCGTCGGGGAATCGGGGATAGAGGCAGGCGTTCGCGCTTTAGGTTGTGCCTTACCCTGCCATTTGTCTCGGGGGCCAATTGAGGACTATTTCCATCGTGAGGGCCTGGGCCACCCCCCCACTGCGGGCGTTATACACGGAATTCTGCAAGGCTTCATTCTCTGAAGTTTCCGAGTCGTCTGACCCGACCCCGCTCTGCTGGGCAGGGTGGGTTCTCCAGTCCGCAATTGTTGGCGAATCGGAGGCGGGGGCTTCGCGCTTTGGGGTGTGTCTTCCTAGGCCACTCGTCCCTAGGGTCGGTTGAGCCCTATTTTTACGGTAAGGGTCTAGGTCTAGGGTTGGAGGATCGCTTGCGGGAGGTCTAGGATTCAGTAACCAGTTCTCATCAGCAACACATTTATACGTAGGTTGAATTTGGCAATTGAGGTGCTACTTAGGAGACATGATTGTGGAATATTGCGGATCCGTTTTTTCCTCAGCACCTTGTATTGTCATAGTAGCGCCAACTTCAGGTTTCCGGGCAGTAAGATCACTACCCCATTGCGGCCTCGGTAAATCCCGAGTAGTTAGTTTACCTTCGCTCTCCTTATTATAAGTTCCCTCGTTCCCACTTTGTGTCATTTCATCTTGATCGTCTTCACAATCTTCGTCATCACTCTTAAGGCCCGCAAACCATGCATTTCCTAGTGCGCCCACTGCAGTAGGGCGATCCTCGGGTTCTATTGTGAGCATGGACTTTAGTAATGAAATTCCGGCATCATCTGTCGGGGTTGGTAACCCTTTTAGCGTATCTTCGGGAGATGGTCCTTTCCCGAAGAGGTAACGAGATAGTTGAAAATCTGAGGCGAATAATGGTGCTCCTGCAAGTAACTCATATAACACACATCCGAGTGACCAAATATCAACAGAATTTGTGTAGTCCGAGGCTTCGTTATTAGAGTCTAACCCCAGAACCTCAGGAGCA
Organism: Tuber borchii; assembly: GCA_003070745.1. Classification (NCBI taxonomy): domain Eukaryota; kingdom Fungi; phylum Ascomycota; class Pezizomycetes; order Pezizales; family Tuberaceae; genus Tuber; species Tuber borchii. Next base: position 58,226 of record NESQ01000198.1, on the reverse strand, counting down.
CCGTATATCCGAGTTGACACCTGGGTGTGAAAGGTTGTGGTATCTTGAGGCCGGATCCGTTTTGATATTCCGAAATCACCCAGTTTGACTCGGAAGGGAGACGTCGAAACTACAAAAATATTCTACCTATTCGTCAGTATTTTTACGATACGACATATCAAGAGGAAATTTTAGCGATAGGGATCCTACTGCAGGCTTTAGATCCCGGTGAGCTATCCCCTTTTGATGCATCACTTTGAGGCCCTCGAGTATCTGCTTTGAAATGGTTTGAACAGTCGCTTGTGGTAGCGGTGAACCGATGTGCTTTGTAAGATCGCCTTCAGGGAGATATTCCATTGCGATATAGAGAGTTTCGGGTTTATCAAACCATCCCAGGAACTCCACAAATAATAACGGATGCTAAAATAGCTAGTTGTTAGATCCCGCGAGAAAATACCAGACGGATAGTAAACTGGGGCAGAGGCCTTCGGGAACATGGACACAAACCTTTGCCAATATAGCCATTATAAGGAGCTCCCTATAATAGTCGAGCTTGGGGGGTAGCCTTTTCTTATCAATCGTCTTTACCGCACGATAGCGGCCCGTAGTTCCCAAAACCTGCTTATAGACAACACCAAAGCCTCCGGTGCCGAGTTCCCCACAATTGCTCCAATCCTCCTTCACCTTCTTGTGGGTATTTTTCTCCTTCACATATCTTGCATGTCTAACGTGATCCTGAAAGAATTCTGTTTCGAGTTTATACCACTCGACCAAATCGGATTGAGCCGTATCCATTTCTCAAATTTGAGGCACTTTGAGTCCCAATTTTGCTCTGAATTAGCTAAAGTGAAAATGGGGAGACAGAATGACCGCGGGTGATGAGAAGCTAGAGGTGGATATTTGTGAATCAAGCGAAGAGTGGCAAGGAGTGGTGGAAAAGATGCGGGTTAACTTATCTCGCCCGTTGCGAAAGATCCTCTAGCCGCTCCAATATTTATATGCCGCGCCACATTGAGCGAGCAGAGGGAGACAGGTAATGATACATGAAAAATCTAGTGGCAAGTATCAAATTTGGTGGGCTGCTCGCTTAATCCTTATTCGTTATCACTCCACCTATACCAAGATGACCTTTGCGAACACGACCGCGATTGCATAGACTAACCACCCCATTACGAGCCCCGTCAGAGGATGGGGCTGCGGGTAGTTGCTTCAATATCATAAATTTTGCTAGCTATACCGATCTAGCGTCCTGCGCTGAGAGATAATACGTAGCGTATCCTGTCTTAAATCGAACCTATCGACGCTCATGAAGTGTGGGGGCTACTCAATTTAAGTGCCTATGTATTCTGTTTATCGGGGCTTATAAATTATTAACTGGCTTTTCTTAATCGTTGTCCACTCATGGCCGCAAGGGGGAATAAGGGGGAGGAGGGAGTTGAAGGGGGGTACGGAGTGTGGATGTGTTGAGTGGTGGGGGAAGAGAGGCGGGATGGCTAAATTGGGCAGGTTTTTAGTTGGCCCGAGAACCGGGGTATCGCCCGTTGTGAGTGCTACTACAAGTGCGTTCAAGTAAGCCCTCGTTGCAAGTGCTACTACAGTGCACACAAGTAAGGGTACTGGAGAAGAATGGGCAAACAGAGAATACCGGTGACTTACGGCACTAGTAGTCGCATCGAAAGCCAGAAATGGAAAAATGGATTTCCCGTAGGCCCAGGTGCTGTCGGAGGTGGTATGCGACATCCTGTAGTGTGCTCAACTATTCGTCTGCTTGCCCAGTTGTTTCCTTGGCTGCAGAGTCGAAGTTTGTTTCTAGATTTATTCGATAAAAGGGGGCTCAGGAGGGATTGAGTGAGAGAGAGGACGAAGACTTGAATTTTCCGGAGAAGCGGACATCATTTGAGAGTTCTTTCTTTCTTTCGCCTTTCCCTTTTCACTTCTGAGCTGTTGTAACACTGAATAAACTATCCTGCCGAATCCCACAAAAGAACGCCCATCACCGGGGGACATCCGACAATGCAGTACAAAATTAGTACAGTGCTCGGGCACAAGTTACAGGCATTTAGAACCCGAACATTTGAGTCCGGATATTGTATGGATGGTCAGATACGCATAGACAATTTGCCACAGAAATCTTTTATCCCTATGTTCAGGTTCTAAGTGCCTGTAGTTTGTATATGGGGCGGGGTCTTAGAAGCAAAAATGCACCTCACCTGCTTGCTCTGAGACCTATCCATCGTTGCTGTCAAGATACAGCCGCATACAGTAGAAACTCGAACCTTTCGATTATCCTCGGAGTCGCCTCCTCAGGTAAGGTCTAGGGTTGTTTTTTTGTTTTTTTGTCTGGGAGCTCAGTTTCTGCAGTGATTTCCGCCGGCAAAGTGGGTAACCCTTGACCACCTGGCACACTGATAGTTCGATTACCACATTAACTGGCGAGAACAGCCAGACGCTAGCAAGTTCAAAGACTTTTATCCTAGTTTTGTCTCAGAATCGCAATAAAACGCCATAGGCTTTCGTGGCTCTGATTTTGACGCATCTGTAAGCTTCATCTTGGTCACTTCTTATTTCAACGTAAAAGTGTATGCCGGTTCTTGTCAATTAATGTGGTATTCGAGTTTGTACGGTATGCCTCAGGCACTACGAGAACATTAACGACATAAGGGTCTTGCGATGCCGTTAATTTCGTGGGTGGAGCGTCAACGCTGTGCTGGAGTGATATATCACACTAGATATTTTTCTCCTTGAATCACTATTGTCACCCAATACCGTATTGGGGAGCTTCAAACTGAATACACGGTACTGCACACGGCTGAAATACACCGGTATCGCTTTGAACGTCACCACTTCAACCTCCTATCTATTGAGTTGTTCTTCCGCTGTATTGTAAAAACATGTGCTTGCCGCAAGAGACTCTGAAACCGTCTTCATCCGATCGTCTTGATATTGTGCAATAAGTGAAGTATAAGTTGGTTTCAGCAGGGAGCGGGAATGAGACAGCTCTATGATGCCTGTGCGCTCAGTCTTACCATGTGCTGTGCTGTGCTGTACTAGTACAGTACCTCCTTGCCGAAGGGCGTGCTGAGCATCGAGAGTTTCGAATCTTCATATTAGATGACTTCCTTCGGGCATCTAGGACGAATTTTCCAGATCTCAACCACCCGTACCTTAGCTAGCATTAGGATTCTGGTTGGGATTCCAACCAACATTTGGATTCTGATTAGGATTCAAACCAGCATTGAGATTCTGATTAGGATTCCAACCAACGTTAGGATTCTAGTTAGGATTCCAGCCAGCATTAGGATTCAATCCTGCATTAGATTTTTGCCGGGTATTAGGATTTTTCATAGGATTGAAAATTGGGCCACCCCCCCCCCACAGCGGGCATTAGACATGGGATTCCACAAGGATTCATCCTCAAAATTTCCGGATCGTTTGACCCGATTCCGCTCTGTTGGGCAGAGTAGGTTCGCTAGTGTCGGCGAATCGGAGGCGGGGGCTGTTCTCCCACTCGTCTCCAAAGTCGATTGAGCGCTATTTTCATGGTAAGGGTCTAGGGTTGGGAGATCGCTTACGGGAAGGTCTAGAATTCAGCAACCGATTCTCATCAGCAACACATCCCATGAGTACCGGTACAGGGGTTGGATTTAGTGTTTAGGGTGCTACCTTGGGGATAGTTTGTGGAACACCGTGGAACTCCTCCTCCCCCAGCACTTTGTATCGTCATATCCACTGGGGTCATAATAACGCCACCATAAGCAAAGTACTGTACTGTACCAGCCTGGAGCAAAAAGTGATCGGAAAAATCGCTGGTTGCAACCACCACTGTTTTTCCGATCACTTACCCTCACACCCTGGTAAGATAGCCAGCGTTGCAACGTAGGTATCTCCTGGGCTGTTGAAACCGTGCGAAATCTTGTGCCGCCCCTGTCAATCTCTGAGACATATGTTAATAGGCAACTTTTGTTAGTTACTTGTACTATTAATTCGCAGACATGCAAAATTCAGACCATTACCGATTTTAGCTATATGATCGTATCTACTCACACCATCACTGAAAAATACTGTGATGGGATCTTAGTCATCTCTGTCTTAGACACTGACAGGGGCGGCACAAGATTTCACACGGTTTCAACAGTCCAGGAGATAGTCACATGACAAAATAAACTGAACGCGCCAAGGCAGCAACGGGAAAAACTTTTAATAAGCGAGTTGCTTTTCTAATTCCAATAGTTACCCAGGGGTGTTCAGTTATTTTTGATCCGTGACTGTACCTCAACTTAACACAGTATATTGTAATGAAATCAACAGAAGTTAATGCCTGGTACACCACTCACTAGGCTACATCACAGCATTTATCCTCTCGTGGTGAGCATTCTGGTAGTCATGAATTAGTTACTTGAGTATGTGGGATTGGGCAGGGGTATCGTATGTGTTTTACAGCGCCGGCTACCGGGCCCAGTCGCGTTATTATGACCCCCCGTGGATAGCAGTGTCAATTTCAGATTTCCGGGCAGTAGGATCACTACCCCATTGAGGCCTCGGATTCGTCTCTAATGCGACATCCCCCGGGGCGCACTTTGAGTCGTCCTGGTAACTTAATCGGATTCCTTTGGCCTCTTAATCTCGGTAGTCTAAATCTCGAGTAGTTAGCTTGCCTTCGCTCTCCTTGTTACAACTCCCCTCGTCCCCACTTTGTGTCACTTCATCTTGATCGTCTCCACTATTTTCGTCGTCGCTCTTAAGACCTGCCAACCATGCATTTCCCAGTGAACCCGCTGCAGTAGGGCTATCCTCGGGTTGTATTGTGAGCATGGACTTTAGTAATGAAATTCCGACATCGTCTGTTGGGGTTGGTAGTCTAACCCTTTTAGCTTATCCTCGGGGGAAGGCGATATTCCGAAGAAGTAGCGAGATAGTTGAGTCTCTGAGGCAAATAACTGTGTCCCTACAAGTAACTCATATATCACACATCCGAGTGACCAGAGGTCAGCAGCATTCGTGTAGACCGAGGTTTTGCTAGTAGAGTCCAACCCCAGAACCTCGAGTGCGCCGTAGATTCGAGTTGAGACCTGGGTGTGAAATGCAGCGGCATCATGAGGCCGGATCCGTTTTGATATCCCGAAATCCCCCAGCTTGACTTGAAAGGGAGACATCGAAACTACAAAAATGTTCTACCCATTGATTAGTATTTTTGCGATATGTCATAATCAAGGGGAAATTTTGGTGACAGGAACCATACCGCGAGCTTTAGATCCAGGTGAGCTTCCCCTTTTGATGCATCACTTTAGGGCCCTCAAGTGCCGGTATGCCTCGTCTGTCCACTCAACTATGCCTACAGCCCCTAAACCCGGGCCGTGCCACTGGCCTCGAGCTTCTGATTTCTACCGGCAGCTTTGGTTTCTGCACGGGCACCGTCGTTCTAATACCTTATTAGGGGCTTCAAAGTTCAACTGAATACAGGGCATCCGGCTGAAATACACCTACCGTATTTATTCTTTCAATTCGCTCTCTCCGAATATTCCTGTAAATTGCGACATCAGCCCAAGTAAGTTTAGTTTGGCAGGTTAATAGAATTGCAAAAGCCAGTTAATGAGATCCAACACAGTCCAATGACTCATGCCATACCGTGTCAAGAAAGTACTAACCCTCCCCAAGAACCTCAATCTCTAAATCCGAAGATTAGCGACCAGCGAAGATAGCGGATTAAAAGAGTAAATACGATGTGGGTTGCGCTTTGAACGTCACCACTTCGACTTCGTACACCGCATTATCTAGCGATACTGGAAATGGTGCTATCACCGAAGGGGATAAAATGGCGAGCTGCCACCACAGTTGCGCTACACGCATTCAGTGTGGGTACTAAGAATGCTTTATGACGACCTCGATGGCTGGAAGGCAACTAGGAAAGTGTGGGATCCATTTTTTTACTAATGCTATGTTGATGGAAAAGTGTCTTGTATTGTTGAGAAAACCAATCTCCCAACACACTGTAAAGAAATCACAGTCAGGATGGTAAGAGGGCTCAATTAGCCGTTCGACTTTGTCGTTGAGCTCCTTTAGTGTACAGTATAAAGGGAGAGCCAAATGGCCAATTGATCTCCCTGTCGCTCTGGCGAATCTCAGAATACATTGCAAGCGTCAACTCTTAGGATTAGGGAAAGGCTGTGAAAATTTGGGCCTGAAATTCATTGATAGAGAATAGAGACCTTGATCCCCGGTTATGTGACCCGCCATCACAACTTGTCACTCGCTTGCCTTTTTTATATTCTGTTGGAAATTGCAGTTGTAACGCCGCACCTGATGCGGGATGTGCCCGCATGTCATGGCCGTACTAGGTCGCTTACGCACTAGTCTATGGACGCGCAAGCCACCCAATGTTTCCATCCTGTTCTTTTTGTTTCCTTTCTCTCATGTCTTTTCCTTCACTTCACCTTTCCTCTCAATTCTTTCCTTTTATAAATCAATCACTACAAATTACGGTTTTCATCTCCACTCAATAGAAACTATTCCTCCCCGCTGCGTGAACCCGCACAGTAAATCATTACCTCCGCACCGAAGATTTTCAACATATTCGCTAAGTTGCCCACCCTAAGCCTTAGCGCGATTTCCAGTATCGCCAGATAATGCGGTGTTGGAAAAACGTGCTTTTGCCACTGGCGACTCCGAAGCTATTTTCATTTAATCGCACCTGATATTACAGCGCTTTGCGAAAGTTTTGTCTAAGGAGCAGGAAAGAAGCTTTTTTTTGTTGAATGCAAGTGGGATAGACTAGTGTGTACTATACCAGTTGATTAAGAGAGTGTGTATTGGGAAAAATAGAGCAAGAGAGTGCATGCAAAAGTTTTTCATAGAATTTACCTTTGTACTTGCGATTTCTGGTGCTATAAAAACCAACCACAAGAAAAATTCCCATACGTGAATGGTATGAGGAAAATGTGGATCATGAAAAGGGAAATACCGATAGGAATGATAAAGAGGCACTTGATTCTTTTAATCTTCTGAACCCTGGTTTAGAAACTTTTTCAATGTTGGGTTGGAACAGCCCATTGTCAATTGGACAAGCCCAATGATAGCACTGGGCAAACAGGGGTCGTGTCTCGGAGGATGGTGGGAAAAGGTATATCCGGTTGCCGGGCTAGTGCGGGGTCATAGCTCAGAAACTCTGGGTCCCCATACATATACCACCCCCGAACATATTTGACTACCAGATCACCATGCTTCCCACACCTCGCGTTCTTTAGTTCCTTACACCTCGCGTTCTTCGCTTTCCACCACCCCCTCCACACACGATCCCAATGCGCCCTCATTGCCACCAGGGATACTCAGCTATAACGATTTCCCGAGGCAAGGGCAACCGTAACCTCACCAACGCCTCCGGCAGCGGAACAGGCAGACTCAGAAGCAAACGGAGGATATAGTCATGTATTTCCTTTGGCGTTACTAATCTCATATTTCTCTCTAAACGGATTTCCTTTCTGGCTAAGATATCTGCAATACACTGATATTGGCTTCGGAAAATCGGCAGTGGGTAGAGAACCCAAATGGGCTTCTGAACTAGAACTGTGGGAAAATTGACAGCTTTCAGGGGCTCTCTTACTAGAATATGTTACACCATTAGCGATTTGATATGTTCGTTGACTCCCCTTCTAACCCTTTAAGACATTGTATGCTTGCTATTGTCACTCGCTTCACTCCTCAATGCTGTATCCGTATTTTCATCAACCTGAACACCCGGCTTCACAAACCCACTTACATTTCCCCCATACCATCTCTCGCACCAGTTTTCCAACCACATCTACTCTTTCCATAGCTGATATAGTGGGAAATAGTCTATTGCACTTTTATTCAACAAAAAAAAAAACACCTTTACCACTCCTTGGACAAAACTTTTGCAAATCGCTGTAATGTACTCGTGCGTCTTTGTCAATTCCAACGTGGTTTTTCTGAGTTTTGGTGAGGCTTTTCTCACTTCCTCACCAAAATTCGGCAAATAACATTGTACTTGGCGCAGACTTGCGAGTAGAAACTTGCCCTGGAAAGGGGGGGGGAATGATAGCCAGCCGAGCCGCTCAACCCTCTGAGCGATAAGGAAATGAAAAAGAATACCAGATCTTCACAAAGCACCTGATCTAATTATTCAAATCTCTACAGGGCACCGATACCTGTGCGTGTCCATAAGGATCGGAAAAAATGCCACCTGTTTCTATGGAGATTTGTGTGGGGTCAGAGAAATAGTGTTCCGAATCCCTATCTTCCTACCCGAATATATCACAGCTAGCCGGAACGTATGGTGATATGAAACGGCTATTGGGAAGACACCTGCTTGTAACCAAAAGCCAGTACAGTTCCCACATGTTTCGTGCCATAGTATGCTTCGGCCCACAGTGAGGTATGTTACTCAAACGAGCTCGAGTGTTGAATTGGACGTTCTTTTGACCTCTTAGCATGAGAACGAGCTCCGCCGGATTACGGGTGTGTGGTATTGACTGCGCATGTAGAACAAGGCTCTATCGAATTGAGTATTGCGTTATTAGAGATTCTCATCTACCGGTTAGATCCTGATATGTACTATGCTTCGAAAGGGTTGATCATAGTAGGTGGTGAGGCTTCTTGGTTCACAATCTAATTTCGCCGCTGGCCTAATGAAACCCATAGACCAGAGACTAGTGATAAAATAGGAAAAGCTGGTGTTAGCTAGAATTCCAAAGTGCGAGACACTATTAACCTAGGAGTTTTTCAAGACCGATGATCTTTCCTTTCTCCACGGTTCCGGTCTGCACTGGGGGCGAGTGAGAATCTGTGACAGAGGTAGTTACTAGATTGGGGTTTGTTTTTCTTTTGTGGTAGATTTGTCCTGTTGGGCTGTGGCCAGATACACGGGCCGGGTGGTGGTTTGTTTTGGCTAGTGGGTAGCAGGCTGGTATAGCTAGTATAAATTATGAGACTGAGCACTTTTGAATCATTACGCTTCACCTTATTGGCTTGCTTGCCCAGAGTTGCATATGATGATTGCCGGCTACTAGGAAAGCGAGCTCCTTGGACAAATCTTATGGTTTTACAGGAACTTAGATCATGCTAGGCCGGGAGTATATGGTAATATAGAGTATTGTAAAGTCAGCTAATTAGACTAATAGCCTTTGCGGATGTGTAGGAAATCATATTGCTGCAAGTGTCTATATCAATCAACGCCCGTTAGCCAACCTTTCTACGCACGTAATAAAGTAATGTGTCGTCGGTAAGGAGCAAGCTACGGTCCGCCGTTCGCTACTGCACGAATCTAATACCGTAGTTAGTACTCTACAATACCATTCATCCGCCAAAATATCTCAAGTGGTGAGATGGGGGAGTATAATACTTTTTTATTAAGTCCCGAATGAGATGGTGGGAGGCAGACAAACAAACTATCTTTTTCACTGGGGCTAAAGCGATCGCATAAATTTGCCTAAAAGGCTTCCAATACACTGGGCTAGTGTTTATCCGCAAACCTTTCAACTCCATTCCCCCCGCATAGAAATATATCTTCCGCAGTCAAAGTCTAGGAAATCCGGTTTAGACATATGCCATCAGTCAAGAAATTCCAACTCGCGCTCTAAAATCTCTCCACAGAGTGAGTTCCTCTTTAACTTCATAGGCTCGAGCCTAACACTCCGGGTACAAGTACGACTGCAGTGAAATCATGATTAATCTCTCTAAAAGCTGCCCAAAATTTCATACCATTTCTTCCCGTCCTTCCTGATGCGCGATCTACCTCTCTAGTTTCTTATATACCCTTCTACTCTTATCGCTAGTGTCATTTCCTTAGCCTAAACTATATTCGGCTGCCAGTAGGTTTGGATTCTGGCCGAGGTTTCGATCCCTCGGCATTGGGGTTTACCCAACATTAGGGTTCCTCCCTGAATTGGGACCCCATCCAATATTAGAATGATTCCTTCCTCTCCCAAGTTCGCATCCAACATTAGGATTCTGGTTAGGGCCCCGGCCAGCGTTAGTATTCCGCCCTGCATCAGAGTTTTGCCGGATGCTAGGATTTTTCATAGGATTGATGGTTGGGCTACCCCAATTCCTGCTACCCTCCACCACGGGCGTTAGACACGGAATTCGGCGAGACTTCATTCTTTGAAATCCAGGGATCGCCTGACCTGAACCTACCCTGCAGGGCAGGGTAGATTCACCAGTCTCCAATTCTTGTCGTAAGCGGATCCAGGATGGAGGGGGGGGAACTTCGCACTTTGTGTGTCCTGCCGGGTCATTTGTCCCAGGGGCCGACTGAGGACAATTTTCAGGGCAAGGGTCTGTCATTGGGGGATCGCTTGTACAGTAGGAAGTCTTGGATTTAGTGACAAGTTCTGGCCACCCGCAGGTTTTATTAACAGGTTGAATTTGGTATTCGGGGTGCTACTTTGAGGACATGTTTGTGGAATATTGCAGATCTGTTTTTTTCCTCAGCATCTTGGGGCACTTAGAAGGAGTCTTCTGGTGATCGTGATGCATCCACTATCAATTCCGATTTCATGGACTCATTCTGTATTGTGAACTCCAAACGGAGGCTAGGTCCGGTCACGCCACTATAGTAACGTTAATTTTAGATTTCAGAACAGTAAGGGTATTCAAAGTTAATAACTATGAATTTGCGTCAAAAACGGCGTTCCAAACCGGAGTCCATTAGTGCAAGGTGTAGGCCAAAAACAGCTAGTGGACCTTTTTCTTCATGATTGAAGGATGGTGTTTTGGATGATGGATGGGAGATCAGTTGTCGGTCGTGAGTTTGCGTTCTCTTCTTTCATTTTCCTTCCACCCTGGCTTTTGTCGACGGCACTGCTTCCACATCTTCTGCAATTACCGAATCCCCATTTCCTTCACTCTCCTCCACCAAGGGGTTTTTGGTCCTTTACAAATCCTGCATGCTTCCCACCTCAGAATGACTGCCATTCCAATACCCACCCCCTAAATATTCCCGTTCGGGCTCATTAAAAAAAAGGGTCAATTGGGGGGAAAACCCAAGTAACTCTTAGGCATCGGTCAACACAGATTGCTTAAAGAATCTTCTCAGCATTTTCAAACGATTGCTAAGTCGGGGCATCAGAGCATTGAATTGGCTGGGCAGGATAAAGATCTCGGTAGACCTCATATTTCAATTCTCACATCAGAGTCCCGGGGCCCTCAGAGTTTAGTTGACTTTAATTCTTGAGTGATGGATTCTATTGGTCAATTTAATGTTGATATGACAGGTAATGACGGAAACTCTCAACTCAAAGCTACAGTTTTTATCTTTGAATACCCTTAGTGGGATCACTACCCCATTGGGACCCCAGATTTGCTGCTAATATTACATTACCCGGGGCGTACTTTGAACCATCCTGAGTACTCGGATTTCTTTGGCCTCTTCTTTTCTTGGGGAAAAGGCTATTTCACCAAGGGGTAAAGTGATATTTGACTCTCTAAGTTGAATAACTGTGTCCCTACAAGTAACTCATTTATCACACATCCGAGTGACCAAGCCCCGACAGAATTCATATAGTCCGAAATTTCACTATTTGAGTCCAATCTCAGAACCTCGGGAGCGCTGAAGCTGAACTTTGACATCTAACAGTATGATAAAAAAGGTAATGACTTAAGCCCAGACCAATTTCGATACCCCGAAATCCCCCAATTTGACCAAGACAGGAGACATCGAAACTACAAAATGTCCTATGGATTTGCCAGTATTTTTTTTTGGATGCGACATGGTCAAGAGAGGTGTTCAATGGTAAGAGGCATGCCGCGGGCTTTATATCCCGGTGAGCTATCCCTTTTTGATGCATTGCTTTAAGCCCCTCCAGTGCCTGCTTCGAAATATTCTGAACCGTCTCTTGTTTTAGCGGAGAACCTATATGCTTGGTGAGATCGCCTCTCATGAGACATTCCATTGCAATATGCCGAGTCCGGGGCGCCTTGAACTCTCCCAGGAACTTCACAAATAATGACAGATGCTAAAGCAGCTAACAGTTAGGCCGCCACACAACAATCCCGGACGGGTATTAAACTGGGGCAAAGCCCCTCAAGGGCGAGGACGCAAACCTTTGCCAATATGACCATCACAAGGATCTCTCTAGAATAATCGAAGTTGGAGAGTAGCTTATATGAATCGTCTTTCCCCCACGATAGTGTCCTGTAGTTTCTATGATCTGCTTTTGGAAAACGCCGAAACATCCCTTGCCTAGTTTCAAGCAATGATCCAATCCCCTTACACCCTCTTATTCCTATCTTGCACCCCCCCACATATCTTTTATCTAGAGTGATCCTGGAGGAATGCTGTTTCGAGCTTATACCACACAACTAAATTGGAGTGTCCATTCTGAAATTTAAGGCTCTTTGAGTTCCAAACTCCGGCTGTATTAACTGAAGTGAGAATGGGGGTAGAATTGCCGGGGGTGTTGAGCTGGAAGTGAATATTTGTGAATCAAGTGAAGAGCAAGGAGGGGAGGCGGCAAAGATGGGGGTTGACCTATCTCTCCTGCTGCGAAAAGTGCACCGATAGCTCCACTATTTATGCAGAACCACGCTGAGGGATTTCACATTGCAGGGAAAGACACCGAAGGGTGAGGGGTGGCCAACAATACACCAAATATCTGGTAGCAAACATCAAATTTGGTGGCTATTTGTTGTATCCCTCCTATTGGTTGACTCCCTACTCCTAGTTACTCGGCTTTTGCGAACACGACCACTATTGCACAGAATGTCCTTTTAGCTCGGATGTGGGTGGCATGGCATAGAAGTTGTGTTCAAAAATGCCGCTCCATTACCGGCACCCCAGAGGAGGGCTTGCGGGGTAATTGTGAACAATTGAGCCAATTACTGTGCTAAAATGCCTTTCACATATAGAGCATATCCTTTCTTGAATCGGACCTATCGATGCTCATAAAAGGTAAAAACTACTCAATTTAAGTGTGTGTATTCGACCTATCGGGAATTATGAATTGTTGACTGCCTCTTCTGACCCGGTGTCCACTCGTGCCCGCAAAGACACCGTCCCATATAGCTTGGGTGTTACGAGGACTTTATGAACACAAGTCTCTTGTGGTGCGATTAATTTCACAAGTGGAGTATCAACGCTATGTCGGGGTGACATATTATACCAAGTATTTGTTGAATTGTTTCTATCGCCTAACCCAGTATTTAGGAAGCTTCAAACTGAATTACCGGGCATACCGCTGAAGTACATTAGCATCGCTTTGAGTGTGTCCGTTCACATTTTCCCCTGCACTATTATGGAAACACGGGCTTGCTATTAGTGGCTCCGGAACTGTCTTCATTTGGTCGTACCTAATATCGCAAAACGAAACAGACATGCGATAGATACCTCTGTACTCAATCTTCCCATGTGCTGCACTGTACCGCACATCCTCTCTAGGGTATAACTACTGATCACAGAGAGTTTCGAGTCTTCTATTAGCTGACCTCCTTCCGACTTTTAGACCAGATTTTCCAGCTCTCAGTCACCTATATCTCAATAAGAAACAAAACAAAAGCTTACTCACGGTGATTGTGTGAATACAAGTTCTAGACGCCAAGAGCCTGAGCACTAGGATCAAAAATTTGTATAATAAATTGTGCACATTTGAGCCCCCATACTAAATTCAGACTTAAATTTTCGGGTTCTTTATTCCTAGAAAGTGTATATACCGTATAACCTGGTGAAATTCGTTTTCGGGCTAGGAGGTCATACAAAAGTGTGCCTCAGGATTTTTCACAAAGTAGTCGTTCTCGGTAGATTTAGTTCCTTCTTTTAAATAAGCGGTAAAAGCCTCTACTAGTAAAACAACACCCTGGGCAACCATTTGGGGGGGTGCTATCATACCCCTAAGGGCTGCTCTCTGCTGTAGAAACTTGAGTATTCGGGTCATGTGCCATGTAATCAAAAAATTGCCTACTCTGGAAAGGATCGAAATGACAGCGGGAGGCGCGCTACTCAACCTCTGAGTGGCATGAAGAAAAATTGAGAAATGCACCAGATCCTACTAAAGGAGGCATAGCACCCGATCCAAATTATTCGAATTCCCGCAGCGTATAGTACCCAAGTGTGTCCATATAAATTAGAAAACATGCCACTTGTTTCCATAGGGGTTTGTGCGATTCGAGGAAATGGTGTTCCGAATTTTATTGGGCACCCGAGGGTGTCATAATGGGCCAGAACGCCTGGTGGCATGAGACAGCTTGGCTTGTAGCCAAAGGCCAGTACAGCTGCCACATGTTTCCTGTGATCGTGTGTTTCGGCTTACAGTAACATATTATACGTTACTCAAACGGGGTCGTGGTCGAATCAAAAGTTCTTTCGACCTCTTCGCGTAAGAGCCAGTCACGCTAGATCATGTGGTATTGACTGGGCATGTTGAATAATGCCCATTAGATTCACAAATGTGACCACACTCCCGGTGTGCTATTGGGGAGTCTCACTATACTGGCTCAGATTTACATATGCACTACCGCTCGAAAGGGTTAATCGTAGTGGTTGTAAGGCTCTTTAGTTCACGATATAATTTCACTCCTATTCCAACAGAATCTATAGACGAGAGACCAATTCCAACTTGAAAAAGGTGGAGTCATTAGTTGAAGTTCCAAATCGTGAGATGCTATCAGTTTGGAAACTTTTCAGCATCAGCAATGGTTCCCCTTATCACAGCTCCGATCACTACCGGGCCGAGTGACCGCTCATGAAACAGCGGCTGTTAGATGTTTGATTTTCTGTGATTGATTTTGTTGTTGGGCTGCGGGGCGGGTATATAGCCCGGTAGTTCGCTTTGGCCAATGAAAGCTAGGTTGGTATCTCTTGGGCTGTTGAAACGGTGTGAAATGTTGTGCCGCCCCTCTCAGTGTCTAAGACAGAGATGACTAAGATGCCATCACAGTATTTTTCAGTGATGGTGTGAGTAGATACGATCATATAGCTTAAATCGGTTATGGTCTGAATTTTGCATGTCTGCGAATTTATAATAACTAACAAAAGTTGCTTATTAACATATGTCTCAGAGATTGACAGGGGCGGCACAAGATTTCACACGGTTTCAACAGCCCAGGAGATAGCTAGTATAAACATATGAGATTAAGCACCCTCGGACCGTTATGTCTCACCTTTAAGCTTACTTGCTTAGAGTCGACCCGGTTGCCAAACAAGGGAGCACACCAAACCAATCCCATACCGGTAGAGTTCTACACGCACTTAATCATAAAAACTCGCTTTTAACGAACTGGCCTGGACTAGGACTTTTCCATATCTAGTACTAAGAAAACTAAGCTTTTGAGAATTTCGGAAAGGACGAGGTGTTTTGTCCTATCATTAATTCAGAAATCTGGCCGATTGTAAACTATCCTAGTCCAGGCCGGTTTGTTAAAAGCGAGTTTTTACTGGGCCGCAACTACATGACATAATGCAGTGTTATAAAACAGTTAGGTTACCGGTAATTGCCTCTACTCACAAAAGTGCCGTACAGGAATTCCTATCAGTATTCGAGTACTAGTGTCAATAATGATCAACACCATTTAGCTAATATCCCTGCGTATGTAATAGAGGTGATGTATCATCAAAAAGGAGCAAGCTAGAGTATAGTTGCGGATAAATTCCCTCAACGCGCGAGTAAGTTATGATACAACAAGCCTCAGATTTTGGTGTGTTCGTTGATCCTTCTTTGCCAAGAATAACGCCGTCTTGTGAGGGAGAAAAACCTGACCAAAATTCGGCAGACGGCGTTATTCTCGGCAAGGACGCGCGAGTAGTTTTTGCGTAAGTGACTGTGATTGATTTGGTACTGGATCAGACCTCTGGGAATTAGAGTCACGGCGCCCCAGTGCATAATTCAAAGTTCGAAGTTAGAAGTCCTAAGCCTTGGCAGCTATGCCCAAGGCAACGCTTGAGAAAAGCAAGAAATGCGCAATGACACAAACTTCCTTGCTGTGAAGGAGTTTTCCTCCCTCTCAAAAATACGCCAAGAGTTCCAACTTCCAAATTCTAACTTTGATTTTTCTGCGGGGCGCCGTGACTCTATTGAGGGGAACCCAAGGTGTCGCCGGAATTATCGCCAGTGCCATGCTACTAGCGGGGCCGAGAGATAAACTTGTCACGTGTTTCTGATAAGGCACCTTACATCCAGAACATTCACCAAATTTTTCTTATCTATCGGCTGCGCCCGTATATGAGCAATTATATTGAATTAACATGTGGACCGCGGTACGATCGATGCATAGAGTAACATTTTTCCTAGAATCGTTTTGTCATGACTCTTTAAACACCCGATACTGGCTCAAGAGAATGGCAGTGCAAAAAAGAGACTCTGGAGTTCTGATTGGAGCGTTCGAGCCAATTTATTTTTCGTGTTTCTAACTCCCTGTTCTCCGGTTATTCTTTTTCTATCTAGTAGGCCGTAGAACTCTCTAGGGGATGTCATGCTGACAAATCATTGTTGGATCAGGAGTAACGCATAGTCGAATAGTTATTCGTAAGAGTCAGCCCATGATAATGAATGGAGTAAAATACCGGTAAACAAGTTGTTCCGTTCCCTAGCATCTGGTAATGCCCTGGAATCTCAAATAATTGAATCGTGTGCTGCCGTACCGTATGACGCTCGAGTTGCCTCCTCTACCGTAAAATCTCGGATGATTGAACAATGTGCTATGTCGTAGGAGTTGCCTCCTCTGGTAAGATCTGGTGTGTTTTTTTGTCTCTCAGAGGGGCTGAGCAGCGCTTTTTTTGTCGCGATTTTCGCCCCTTTTCCGAAGTAGGGAATTCCCGACGACATAGCGCATTGTTCAATTATTCAAGATTTTACGGTAGTAGAGCAGTATTTTATCTTTTTTGTCTTTCGGAAAGGCTGAACTACGTTTTTCCCCCCCTTTCCAAAGAAGGAGACTGCAAGCTACCCGTGCTTTAGCGTGCAATACAGTACCTAGCGCGGGCCTAGCAACGAAAGAAACGAACCCCCATCGGCATTTCCATACAAAATGCCCATTCTCAAAAGGTACCTGCTCACCACCATAATATCAGAAAGATCCAGGGATTTTCTAGATGGCACAACTTGACATGAAGATTCACATAATTGAGCATTAGGCTATAGAAAAAAATTCTAGGAACTCTAAGTGCTATTAAACTTTCAATGAAATAGGTCAAGACAGACAAAAAAAAACTAAACCTTTTTTCCAAGGGATAAAGTCATCGCATAATAAACACAGACTTCCAATTCACCAAGCCAGTATTCATCCTCAAACCTTCCAACTCCGGTTCCCCTGCATAGAAATATAGCTTCCACAGCAAAAATCTAGAAAATTCGCTCCAAAAATATGCCTAAATCAAGCAATCCCAACCAACGTTCCAAAATCTCTCGATAGAGAGAGTTCCTTTTTAGCCCATAAGCCCGAATCCAACACAATAGATACAAGCACGACAGCAATGAAATTATGATTGATCACCCTGAAACCTAGCCCAAGTTTTCATACCACTTCATGATCCCGTCCTCCCTGGTGCGCGATCTATCTCTCCAGTTTCCTATATATCCCTCCTCCACTTCCGTCGCTGTCGTCGTTTCCTTAGTGCTCGGCTACTAGTAGCTGTCGATCTGGCCTCGGTTTCGATTCCCTGGGGCACTAAAGTTCCACACAGCATTTGGGCTCCCTCCCGTTTTAAGTGCCCATGGAGGCAGATTAGGATTCTGGTTAGGGTTCGAGCCGGCATTAGGGTTTTGGTTGGGATTCGAGTTAACATTAGGATTCCAATTAGGATTCGAGCTAGCATTAGGATTCTGATTAGGATTCCAACCAACGTTAGGATTCTGGTTAGGACTCCAGCCAGAATTAGGATTCTGGTTAGGATTCCAACCAACATTGGGATTCTGATTAGGATTCCAACCAACGTTAGGATTCTGGTTAGGATTCCAGCCAGCATTAG
The DNA here is from genome assembly GCA_003070745.1 of Tuber borchii. NCBI lineage: Eukaryota > Fungi > Ascomycota > Pezizomycetes > Pezizales > Tuberaceae > Tuber > Tuber borchii. The sequence continues at coordinate 40,336 of NESQ01000198.1, read as the reverse complement.
GATTCAGTCCTGCATTAGAGTTTTGCCGGGTGTTAGGATTTTTCATAGGATTGACGATTGGGTCACTCCCCCCACTGCGGGCATTAGACGTGGGATTCTGCAAGGATCCATCCTCTGAAGCTTCCGAGTCGTCTGACCTGACCTCACTCTGCTGGGCAGGGTAGGTTCGCCAGTCCGCATTTCTTGTCAGCGAATCGGAGGCGGGGGCTTCGCGCTTTGGGGTGTATCTTCCTAGGCCGCTCGCCCCTAGGGTCGGCTGAGCGATATTCTCACGGTAAGGGTCTAGGTCTAGGGTTGGAGGATCGCTTGCGGGAGGTCTAGAATTCGGCAACCAGTTCTCATCAGCAACACATTTTATACGTAGATTGAATTTGGTATTTGGGGTGCTACCTAGGGGACATGATTGTGGAATATTGTGGATCCGCTTTTTCCTCAGCACCTTGCATTGTCATAGCAGCGTCAGCTTCAGGTTTCCGGGCAGTAGGATTACCACCCCATTGCGACCTCGGTAGATCTCGAGTAGTTAGTTTACCTTCGCTCTCCTTATTATAAGTTCCCTCGTTCCCACTTTGTGTCATTTCATCTTGATCGTCTTCACAATCTTCGTCATCACTCTTAAGGCCCGCAAACCATGCATTTCCTAGTGCGCCCGCTGCAGTAGGGCGATCCTCGGGTTCTATTGTGAGCATGGACTTTAGTAATGAAATTCCGGCATCATCTGTCGGGGTTGGTAACCCTTTTAGCGTATCTTCGGGAAAGGGCCGTTTCCCGAAGAAGTAACGAGATACCTCAAAAGCTGAGGCGAATAACGGTGCCCCCGCAAGTAACTCATATATCACACATCCGAGTGACCAAATGTCAACAGCATTCGTGTAGACCGAGGTTTCCCTATTAGAGTCTACCCCCAGAACCTCAGGAGCGCCGTAGATTTGGGTTGACACCTGGGTGACAAAGTCCGTGGTAGCTTCGGGCCGTATTCGTTTTGATATCCCGAAGTCTCCCAGTTTGACTCGGACAGGGGACATCGAAACTACAAAAATGTTCTACACATTCGTCAGTATTTTTACGATACGACATAATCGGGGGGAAATTTCAGTGATAGGAATCATACTGCAGGCTTTAGATCCCGGTGAGCTATCCCCTTTTGATGCATCACTTTGAGGCCCTCGAGTATCTGCTTTGAAATGGTTTGAACGGTCGCTTGTGGTAGCGGTGAACTGATGTGCTTCGTGAGATCGCCTTCCGGGAGATATTCCATTGCAATATAAATAGTTTCGGGTTCATCGAACCATCCTAGGAACTTCACAAACAATTCCGGACGCTAAAACAGCTAGTCGTTAGACCACAGCGAGGAAATCCCAGACGGGTATTAAACTAGGGAACATGGACACAAACCTTTGCCAATAGGCCCATTATTTGGAGCTCCCTATAATAGTCGAGCTTGGGAGGTAGCCTCCTCTTATCAATCGTCTTTACCGCACGATAGCGGCCCGTAGTTCCCTCAACCTGCTTATTGACAACACCAAAGCCTCCCGCCCCGAGTTCCCCACAATTTCTCCAATCCTCCTTCACCTTCTTATAGCTGTTTTCCTCCTCCACATATTTTGTATGTCTGACGTGATCCTGAAAGAATTCTGTTTCGAGTTTATACCACTCGACCAAATCGGATTGAGCCGTGTCCATTTCTCAAATTTGAGGCTCGAGCCCTAATATTACTCTAAAGTATCGTAGCTAAAGAAGTGAAAATGGGAGGTAGAATGGCCGTGGCTAGTGAGGGGCTAGAAGTGGATATTTGTAAATCAAGCGAAGAGTGGTGAGGAGTGGTGGAAGGGTTGCAAGTTAACTTGTCGTGCTCGTTGCGAAAGGTCCTCCGGCAGCTCCAACATTTATATAGTACCACGCCACTCTGAGCGATCTCACGTAACAGGGAAGGAGGGCGACCAGAGGGAGACAGCTAATGACACATGAAAAATCTAGTGGCAAGTAACGGTACTAAATTTTGTGGGCTGTTCACTGTATCCTTCTTATTCGTTATCACTCCACCCATAGCAGGTTGACTTTTGCGAACACGACCGCGATTGCATAGACTAACCATCCATTACGAATCTAGTCAGAAGAGGGGGCTGCGGGGTATACTAATTTCTTCAATATCATAAATTTTGCTAGCAGCACCGATCTAGCGTCCTGCACTGAGATATAATACAGAGCGTATCCTGTGTTAAATCGAACCTATCGACGCTCATGAAGCGTGGGGGCAACTCAATTTAAGTGCCTATGTATTTCGTCCATCGGGGCTTATAGTATTAACTGGCTTTTCTTAATCGCTGTCCACCCATAGCCGCAAAAGAGAATGCAGGAGAGGAGGAGATGGCTAGAGGGGAGGTGGTTGGAGAAGTACTCGAGTATGGGTGCGGAATACAGTAAGACACCAGAGTTAGTCCGTGGACAGGGTTTGGGGGGTCGGTGTGAGGTTGATCCCTTAAGCCTTTGAGATACTCGGCCCAGATTAAAATGTGGACAGTCGCCGATGGGGTGTTGACGAATATCAGCGGATGACGAACAGGGATCCGTAGCAGGTATTTTTTTGTTACCTTGACGAGATTGGTATAAGTTAGGCCATATGCACCTGCAGTGATATAATAATAATAATATTTTAAAAGAGAGGACGTTCCGTGAGCGCCTTCAAAGCAGCAATTGGTGAATTTTGATTTTCCGAGGTAAAATCTATATATTCGTAACATACGGGAAGCATCCCTATCCAGGTACTCTATCCGAGGTGCTAATAGGCTAAGCTAGGATATTTGGCTATCAAGCTTGTTGCCAATCACTACCAGTGTCCATGGATTTTTATCCTTGCCCTGAGTATGTACTTGTAGTCGCAGAGAAAGCCTGAAATGGAAAATAACCCCAGGCGCAGTACGGCACTAGGACAGTGCTCGAGCACTCATATCGTACATGTGGCGGGATCTAAGAGGCAGAAATGCACCTTACCTACTCTGAGGTGCATAAGTTATCCATCGTTGTTGCCGACACAGTCGTATACCAGAGAAGCTCTAACCATTTTCTTGTCATCGGGGTCGCCTCCTCAGATAAAGTCTAGCCTTTTTTTGTTTTTTTGTATGGGGAGCTCAATTTCTGCAGTGCTTTCCGCCAGCAAAATGGGTAAGCCTTGATCACAAGGCGCACGGTTCGATTAACGTCACGGCATTAACTGGCGAATCCCGTTGGGAGCTAGCACGTTCAAATAATATTTTTATCTTAGTTTGTCTTGATTAAACGCTAACTATAGGCTAACCCTTTAGGGCTAGGGCAAAGGTTTTCAGGGCTACAAATTTGACTGTTTCAGACACCCCAAGGGATACCTCAGGCGCTACGAGAACTTTACAGACACACCAGTGTCTTGTGATACCGTTAATTTCGCGAGTGGAGTGTCAACATTGTGCCGGAGTGATATATTATACCAAGTTTTTTTTCTTGAATCGTTGCTGTCACTTAATATCGTATTAGGGAGCTTCACACTGAATACCGGGAACACGGCTGAATACCCCGATATCGCTTTGAACGTCACCACTTCAACCTCTTGTCTATTGACTTGTTCTCCCGCTGCATTGTAAAAACATGTGTTTGCCACTAGCTGCCCCAAAACCGCCTTCATTCCACCGTACTCGATATTGTTCAATAAGTGAAGTATAAGTTAGTTTCAGCAGGGAGCGGGAAACAAGAGAGCTATTTGATGCCTGTGCCCAGTCTTACCACGTGCTGTGCTGTATAGTACTCGAGTACCTTCTTGCCAGAGGATACCGGTAGACTGAGCACCGAGAGCTTCGAGACTTCCTATTAGATGACTTTCCTCGAGCCTGGAGCCATTCCTCCGGGTCTTAGCCCCTTGTGTCTTGACAAAGAACGGGAAAAAGCTTACCCACTGTGACCGTGAACAAAAATTTACAGGCACAAGAACCCTAATACAGGGATCAAAAATTTGTATGGCAAATTATCTGTACTCGGGGGTGTCAGCACTTGTAGAAATCAGAAAAAGATCAGTTAGACCATAGGGCGGAGTGCACAGATAGTCAGTATAAATGGAAAATAATAAGCACCAGTAGGCACAAACAACTTTGAGCAGATACCAAATACATTATCTTACCAGTGACAAGATATCCTAAGCTAATAATCAGTACTCGAGTATTTGGATTTTGGAGATCCTAAAGATCTTCTGGGAGTTTTAACCAGCCCCTACTGTATATGCCTAACCTGTACTATGAACTTTTAGAGAAAGCTAGACGCCAATGCAACAGGTCTAGGTTTTTAACTTCAACGAGCCTATGTTTCTTTCTATAAAATTTATCTAATGATTAGCGCAGACCCCTGTTTTGCGACCGCTAGTTTCCGGTTCTTACTGACGCCCCCGAGTACGGTGCTCCAGTATGTATCTGAGCGCCCACACTAAATTCAGGCTGATGTCCCGGTTCTTTATGCCCAGAACTTGTATATACCGTATAACCTGGTTAAATCTGTTCTCGCCCTATGGTCAAATAAGGTGTGACTCAAGATTTTTCTCGAAGCTGTAGTTCTTAGTAATTATTTCCTTCAAATGAGTGGCCTGTGGCAACTATTTAGAGGAAAATCCTACCCTTGAAAGATGCTCTCTTCTATAGAAACTTGCTTTGCACTGTAAAGGATGGGGAAATGATGGTGGCGATCCCCTGACTGATAGGAAAAAGAAAAACAAAGGCACCGGATCCTACCGAAGGAGGCAACTCCGACGACATAGCACCTGGTCCAATTATTCAAATTCCTACGGCGTACGGGTAACATGTCCATAAGTATCGGAAAACATGCCCCCAGTTTTTATAGAGATTTTTGTGCGATCTGAGGAAATGGTGTTCTAAATCCCTATCTAATATCCGAGTATCACGGTTAGCTACCGTAAATACTGTACACAAATAATCGGCCGGTGTGCTATGTCGTTGGAGTTGCCTCCTCTGGTAAGGTCTAGTGTTTTTTTTGTTTTTTTATGTCTCCCAAGGGGGCTGAGCAGCTCTGTTTTTGCCATGTTCTTCACCCATTTTCTTAAGTGGGTAATTCTCGACTACTCAGAGGGGTCATTAAAACCGGAAAGGGGGTATCCCTGTTCGGATCGCCGAGCAACAAGAACTTAGGAAAACTTGGAAAGAATAACAGGGATCAGTTTTCCATAGTCCAGCAGGAAGAAAAAAGCAACCACAAAAAACTGACAATGATAAGCAAGTTAGAGGCTTGAATGCAGGGCTCTCAGTCGTCCAGTCGGATGGCAGTCGACGGCAATCCGACGGCCGTCCGACTGCCACCCCTGGCAGGCCGCTCTCGCACCACTTTTATTTTATTTTATTTTCTATTTTTATTTACATTTTTAACCTTAGCTTATTTGAGTACTAGTATTTGTCTCATTGACCAATTTTGCGCGTTCGTAGTCTGCGGCCGTCGACGGCCGTCCACCCCGTCCAGGACGAGACAGTCTCGTCCTTTGTCGTCCTCACCCCGTCTTGGACGGACGGGACGACTGAGATCGCTGCTTGAATGCAGCTAGAAAGGATGTTTCTTTCTTAAGGAATCTAGTCCTTGGGTATGGCCATGATAGTACTAACTTTAGCACTTTGTCTATCACTCAGCGCAACAAGTGTTGTTTTAAGGCGTCTCATACCACTGACTCTCTTTCCAGACATTTGACCGTCCGATTGTCTTGGGCCCTGATTTACCACGGCTAGTTTCCATTTTTTAATGACCCCTCCGAATAGCACACCGACCGATTATTTGAGTTTTTCTGGTAGAACGTATGGTGACATGAAATGACCATCAGGAAGACAGCCCACTTTGTAAGCAAAAGCCGGTACTGTAGTACTCGGGGGTGCATGAAAGTGATTGATATTTTGTGGCGCAGTTTAGCACAAAGTGACAGGTCAGGTCAGGTAGCCTGGCGGGTAACTAGTCCTATGACTTTGGTCTATACTGCGCCACAAAATATCAATCACTTTCATGCACCCCCGAGTACTCGAATACAGTTGCGTCATGTTTCGTGCCATCCCGGCAGTGTGCTTCGGCCCACAATGACGTAAGGCATTCGGCCCCGGCGCTGAAGAAACGTTTTCGAGTGCTAAGTTTCTAGTTGATCTGCTAGTTTTGTAGGCAAAAGGTTGTACACACCTAGGTTTTCGACTCCAAAAACCTGCATAACGATTTTTCGGCCCTGGAGCTGAATCCCTCTATTGACTGCTATGTGGGACAAGGTTCCATTGAATTCACAAGGTGACCACACTCTTAGACTTGTGTTACTAGGGAGCCCCACTCCACTAGCTCGGGTTCCGAGATGCACAGTGGCTCGATGGGGTTTATGTACTCGCAATTTTCTGACGTTTGTAAAAACGACTGCTATTGCATACCACCAAAATCCTGAGGCTCTGGTCGATTTTCTGCCCATATGCAATAGCAGTCGTTTTTACAAACGTCAGAAAATTGCGAGTAGTACCCAGACGCTAGGATTAGTCCACTAATATTCCCAATAAATGGTCACTTCTAATATGCAGCTAAAGCGTATTGATTGTAAAAGAGAAGAAATTCCGTGAACGAGTTCGGGCTTTTTATCTGCCAGAAGTGGTCTCTACGCCAGTTTGGCCAATACAACCCTGCTCACGGAATAACTCTCCCACCCTAGTAGGAATCTCTTGTTTGAACCATGCTAGACTAGCCCGGCGAGGATCCCCATTAGTAATCAAAATCTAGGATTCTAGAAAGCAGGGCCTGTGAAAAATCTTTCATTAGCACCGCCTTTAATGTCTAGCATTTTGATTACCTGTAAGAATGATTTGGGCACAAATGAAATGGGAAATCTCGAGTCTAAAATTTCGGAAAAAATCGGTTCATTGAAGCTTCCTACAAGCCTCTTGTCCATCCCTGGAATCTGCCAATTCTAACAAAAAAAAAGTGCCATTTTGCAAAACAAAACAAAACCCTAACTCCCAAATTCCTTTATCCACCCATGCATTTATATTACCTATAAGGCAGATTCTACCATCAATTGATATGCATTATAGTGGCTCCTGCTGGGCATTTCCACAACCTGTAGGAAGGTAAACGGTTAGTTATTCTAAGAGCCGGACCAGCAGCTATGGGCAGAATGTTGTTGACTATTGTCCAAAGCCAAACTAGTGTTTAACCAGTACTATTCATTTCAATACCTGTGCCAGTTCCTGCCGGAAGTGAAGTAACCTACCCGTCAAATGAATTCAATTGATAATTGTATTTATAGTAAGGTATGTCAGGAGAGAGCTATCGTGGGGTGACTGATAAATGGCTCAACGGTCACAAACACATGAACTAGAACAGGGCTAGACTAAAAGGAAGGTATAATCAGGAACTTTGTTCGCTCATCACTCTAAAATAACTTATCTAGACAAAACATAAGAATATATAGAGTATAAGAAAATCATCTTGCCCATTCCATCGTTCTCCACACTCATCTATTTCTCTCCATGTACTGTACGACCCCATTTGCCTGTGTATTATACTTCCATAACGATAAAGGAAAAACGCCATAAACCATCTCTCTCAATCCTTTCATCTCCTTTCAACTTCAGAAAAATTTAAATCACTAAAGACATTCTGTCATTTTTCGTCGTACTTTTTCACCTGCATCCATTCTCACATATCTGTCCATCAATCCTTCACTTCAGTCGACTCTAACAATAATAACCAAGTGCCGAACCTCCCCCCTATCCGCACACCCGCACTAATTTACTAGTGCGTTATCATCCAAAGACTCTCCTAGAACAGGTATGATATGATAAAACGTAATCACTACATAGCACTCTGCTACTTTGCATCTAGGCTCCGCCATCAAATTGAATCGCGGGATTCCCTTGCTCAGTAGAGCCCCTGCAGTATTGGAGGTAGCTCAAGATTAAATGGCTTTAAAAACCATTCAACAGTCCCTCCATTCCTCGTATTTGCAAAACACAGGGCATTTTCTAATGTTAGCCAGAAAAACCACACCATAAGGGAGGCTATCTGCCTCATCCTCTGCTCTCAGCCCTATATTCTAGCCAACTCTTTTTATTATTATTATTTTTACCAGAACGTTACCAGTGTGACCCCCCAAATCCCCTACTCTCCCTACGAATACCCGAATATCCTCTGTCCCCTCGGTCACCCAGGTAATGATAAGACAGGAAGTTGCCGGATTCGCCCACGCTGCTTGGTACAGCAATAACAATTAAAGGCGGAGCTGTGGGGTCAGCCCTGCAGAATATTGTTCCGTAAGAAACCGAATAAATGGAGCATGTGCCAGGCTGTCCAAATCCCCCCACCCAGAAAATGGGCGAAAAGCACACCAAAATGCACAGTTCAGAGCCCTGAGTCGGCGAGCTGGGTATCTGGAAATACAGGCAAGAACCGTCCAGCGCTAAGCACAAGTACGTTGAAATAAGAAGCGGCTGAGGTGAAGCTTACGATTGCGTCGAAATAAGAGCTTTGAAAGGCCTAGTTCTGGTTACAAAGGGTTAGCCTACGGCGTCCCATTGCGATCTCGTGACAAAACTAGGGCAAAAATCTTATTTGGACGTTACTAGCGCTGGACTGTTCTTGCCGAGTTATGCGGTATTCCTCAGCCCACTGGTGCCACGGACTCTGGAGTAGGTTTTGGCGGCTTGCAGTGGGTCTGTGCGTGCCAACGAGCCAACACTTTTGCGCTAGCCGCAACAGTCTAGAGGAGCCAGAGGGACGGGCACAGTCCCTATATCATTTGTGCTCAGCAAGAGTCCAACCGAGTGTATTTGGAAGAGCTTGAAAATCAGGGGGTGAGGATTGCGCACTGAAGGAAGCGATTCAAGTTCTGTGAGATATACTTGTGACTGATTTACCGAGTGACCAGCCATGATAATGTATTATAAGTACTCAAATAACACAGAAGCGAAATGTGCCAGGACGCTAGAATTGGAAACATACCAGACCCAGCCCTGAAGAGACAAAACCAGAAGAAACAGCCTAAAAAATCTTGAAATCGACTATGGATTGTAAGAGCAAACCAGCCCCTCGGCCAGCGATAAGTTAGCTTGACCAGTTAACGGAATTGCGAATACCAATTGACGAGATCAAACACGTCCGTAGGCCGACCTTATACCGTGACGGGAAAATATTAATCCTTCCTAGGAACTTTTGGCTTAAAATCCAGAAGTTAAATGCTGCCGCAACTTGTGGATTTCAAGAGTTTTTGGAGCATATTATCCCCTGCGGTGTTAACGGTGCCGAAGTGACGGCGGATTTGTGCGAAAGTTGGGAGGAGTGGCATGGACAGGGTTCGTTCTGCAGGTGATAGACGTGTAGAAATGCTTGTGAAGAAGATGAATGGGCATGGGTGACTGGCTGCTGGCCATAATGCTGTTCGCGGGTGTTAGATATCATGGGTTTTTCACCCAAGCTTAGTCATGCGGTTGACTTTGAGCTCGCATGTCTTCTTTGCGCTCTGTTTTGTTTCGCTTCGGTTCTCTACTCTCTTCTTTACTAGTTCTTTCCAGGTAGTGGACTGGCTATGCCAACGGAACTGTTCTTTACACAACTCTCATTTGACCGCCAACTTCTCTCTTGTTCTCACATTCCGTAAAATTCTTTTCACACTATCAGTGCCCATCAAGCGGTTTGCAATCACTTCAGTCTGCCTACCGCTTAAAGTGCTCGGCCTAACACAGATCATTTTTAACAGCTGGTATTATTTATGTGATCAGAGTGGGTGGGGGGAGGTGTGGGGGGGTAATGGTCACGGGGGAATTGAATTGTGTGAGTCGGGCTTGAGAGGGCATAGCAGTTGCGTTCGATGGTTTGTTGGTTTTGTTGTTTGACTGTCCTGTTAACTTAACTAGTTTCTGGTATAATTACTCTTGCTCGTTTATATTACATACTTTTCTTTTTTCTTAAGCCAGGTTCTCAAAGTTTTCCCAAGATGTCATTCTCCTCATCAATTATCACTCGCTAGTTATTACCAGTTACCTTGATCTTGAAGAATTGAACTGTGTACCATGTAGTCGAAAATTCCCTACCTCTGAAAAGGGAGGGAAACCGCAGCAAAAAAAGAGCTGCTGAGCCCCACTAAGAAACATGAAAACAGAAAAATACTAGACCTTACCATAGGAGCCCAGCCCTCAACATCCTGTTAATCGTCGAAAATAGACCAGATTTTCCCAGCTGGACATCTCAGGCACTCAAATTTAAAGCTCTGTGCTGACCGGAAGGTCGCCACAATCCTGCGGGCGAATATGGAAGTGTCGAATTCCGGGCATGGTTCACAGTATCAAGGACCTAGGAGTAGAAATTGGATATACCCCAATAGAGAGATGTTTCTCAAGGCAATCAAGTGTAACGACTGGGATTCCAGGGCCGAGGATGTGCGCGCAATCGTTCTCATACATAGTGCTGTTATCCACAGAGCGTGGAAGGAAATTAAGTAATGAGTAGCTGGTAAGAGTTGGTGAATCCCTGCCGGGTGGTAATTGCTCCGTCATTGTCGGGGGTGGAGGGGTCTGCGGATCATCGTCCTAGGAGGTAGAGCGTAGGATTCTTGTTATGAACCCTCGGCCTTCTCCTACCCCTCCGAGCGAGACTGAGTTCGAAGAGGTAGATCCCCGATTACAGAATAATATAGCGATGTTAACCGCCACAGCTACGATTACCAGTAGTAGTAGGAGGGATTGTGGTTGGTAGATGCGTCGCTAGAAGAGGAGTTCATCGGTGAGTAAGGTTAGCTGTGTCTTCAGGGGTTTGTATCTGCTGGCCGGTGTGCGTGCTTTGTGATTCGAGGGCTGTCACGGTGGATTGCCAGAGTTGGTCGTATTGTTCCCTCTTCAGAACGTTAGTACCCCCGGGAATCCTTAGATGGAAAGGGGACAAACGTAACTGTTCAGTTGTGCTAGAACTGTAGAATTTAGGATCTCAATTCATTGTGCCTTCTTCGCCATTTGGCGCTTTTCAACCGTAACCAAGGCATCACGGAGTATGCGGGATTGCTCTTGTATGTGTTGTAACCAGAGGGTTGTAACCAGGTTTGAGCGCTCGTGTAAACATTTGGAGATTCGTGGGCTGTTGACGCCCCTGGGGAGGGCGACTTCTTAAGAGATTAGTATTGATTTGTTATGAGAGGAGCGAATGCAATTTGATTGACTATAGAGACAAGATAAGAGTGAAAATGTGAAAGAGTAAAGGCTGATGATCGTATAAGATAATAAGGAAAAACATCATGCTTTTATCCTATGAAAAAGGATATGAAAAGAAAGGGACTACAAAAACTTTTCCTCCACATGATACAAGCTATGAGTAGTTGTAACAGGAGTGCCTCAGATGTTGCTGGTGAGACAGGACGAAAAACAAGAACTAATGCAGGATAGAGCGGAAACTAGGCATGAATCAACAGCACTATTCCAAAGGTTTGAAGAGTTAGCACAATCAGCGTTCCCTGCATTTTGGAGCAAGATTTGGGCATGGCTGACTTACTATATTCTCAGGAAGAGTGAGCCCTAGGGCGAACCACACCAGATATCGGCCGGGGAGGATCTCGAAGCTGAGCTGTAAGGAGGGGCCAGCAGAGATAGGCAGTGTTCGCAAGTGCCCAGTAGTAACGGAAAGGACGCCCCTGAGGGACGAGGATCTTGCCGTCCAACCGAATAACTCTCCGGGGCGGATGGGTGGGGACTACAGGCGTCTTATGTGGCTCATTTTTCTGGGTAACTCCGCCTGACGGGCGGGCACAGGGAATTGGCGAGCCCTTGAGGCAATTGATGAGCCCTAGAGATGATCGGTTGCCCCTCCAGGCGATTGGTGAGAACTGTAGAGGACGGGTGAAGACTGGAAGTAGTGTTGGGGAGTGACTGATTAGTAGAGGACTGTAGTGCCCTCTAGTCACCAACTTTGACCGTAGTCTTTCATACAGTACGCACGCACTTTTCCAACAGCTTGAGGGACCCGCCACGGATGCCCCGGAAGTGAGTCCTGTTGGTGCTCCCCCAGGCGGACGGGGTGCTGTAGAACGCCACACATATGCCGCAAACCTTTCCAGTTCTTCGGTAGAAAAGTTGATATCTACTTCACCTTTGCCTGGCTCGCGTAGGAAGAGGTTCTGGAAGCTCAGCTGCAAAGAAGCGCCCGCAGCATCAGCTTCGACAATGTCAACTGTCTGGATACATTTCGGCTCCGGGCACATTTCCCATTGCTCAATATGTATCTTTTTTTTCTTTTCCGAGACGGCAAAGAGCAGAACAGTTTTGACCTGGGCCGCGGAGTTCTCGAACCACCAGATGCAATCCCTCCTCAACCCTTTAATAGACTGCGAAACTCCACACTCAACGACGAAGGTTGGCCAATCGGTTTTATGAGAGCGAGATGACAGGGGTCGGAATGCGCAATCTGGTTGTTTTTTGCAAGCTATCCCTTGATACATTGTAGTACGCAAATCGCAAAGCTCATCATAAAGCCCCATCTCCGCTAGCTTAAAAGCCATCATGCCTTGAAACCGTGCACATGTTATTTCGTGGGCTGGCCCAGCCATAATTTTGACAATTAATGTTTCTTCGTTTTCGTAGTAGAGGAAGCGGAGTGATTTGCAGTGGGTGTCGCGAAAACGATCAAGTTTTGCAAATTGGTGTTTTGTTACTTTGGAAAACACTGCGTACTGGCCGGCATTACCAGAGGGTAGTTGCTCGGCTTGTAAATTAATAGCAGTCATGAATGACTGTATACCACGGTAGTGCTGTGCTTCAACACCCGGTAGCCCTTCAGTAAGACAATAATCAGCTCCCAGTTGTGCCCTATCCTGTGGGCTCGGCACAGAGCCTGCCGAGCCAGAGCCAGCATTCTTTCTCTTGGGAGGCAGTGAGGGAGTTTCGGAAATATCCGCTTTCTGGACTGGTATAGGAGCCATTCTTTATCGTAGTGGTGGTAGGTAGAGTAGAAAGTGAGGCTGTTAGGTGGTATGATATTAGGATTAAAGGTGGCGGAGAGAGAATTTATAAGGTTGTGAGAACAGGAGTGACCGGTAGTTATAGAGTGAAATCAAGACGGTGCTCGTTGGGTTTTCAATTGAGGGTTTGGTTATTGGTGATGTGACATCACATGAAATTGTTCTAGTAACATGTATGCACCCTAATTAAGCTATCCCTTGACCCACTAAGACACGTGCAAAATCTCTATCATACATTACCACCGTTCCTAGTCTCTTGGCATTCGAGTGATATCAAAAGCATGTATAGGAGACAACTTAGTGACTCTTGGTGTGGGCTACTATGCGGCATGGGAACCCAACTCGGCTCCTACTAGTGTAGGCCAATGTCCCTGATCTCCACCATAGTAACATCACCTTCTCAGCCATTGGCGTTGGCTACCGCACCTTATCGCTTGACCTCAGCGGTTGCTGGGAGGGAGCACATGATACCAGCACCCGGAATCATTCTGTGAATGCAGTGGGGAGCAATCCCTTGGGACCACTTGCTATAGAAGACATCTACCGGAAGAGGATTATCTTTTTCTGCAGGTATATGGGTGAGCCTAGTTGTGTTGTGGGTTCCTTGTGTCACTTCTCGTGGTTCCTTCGTACCAGTTATTCACGTGCCCCACGTGTTCCAGCAGCAGGTTGCCGCCGGGCGGAACCGATCCGGGAAACCTAAATTCCCGTGTTTCCATCTTTCTCTCCCCCAACCCGACTTCTTGCCATCTGAACAGAGGAATTCAAGACCACCGTAGCAACACTCATTAGCCAACTCAGCCTAAATTCCATTAACGTACCCTACTTGTACTCGAGTATGATACATCATGGAATAATAATCTGGGCGTTTGGCTTGGCATCTTTCACTGGAAACTCCCTCCACCAATCGGTCTCAATGCCCTAGCAGTAATGGGAAGAATGCGGTTACAAGTGCCAAAGAGGGGTGGATCAGCACCTGGGGTGACGGCGGATTTGTGCTAAAGCTGGGAGGGGCAGCTTGGACAGAGCGTGTTCTAGAGGGGACTAGCCGTGTGGCAATGCTTGTGGAGAAGGTGAATGGGCATGGGTGACTGGCTGCTCGCATTAGTGCTGTTCGCGGGTGTTTGAAATCATGGGTTTTCAGCCAAACTTGGTCATGTGACTTGGCTGTGATTGGTTACCAAGCCCGCATGTCTTCTTTGCGCTCTGTTTTGTTTCGCTTCTGTTATCTGCTCTCTCCTTTACTAGTTCTTTCCAGATAGTGAACTAAGCCAACAAAACTATTCTCTATACAACTCCCATTTGACCGCCAACTTCACTCTTGTTCTCACATTCCTTAAAGTTCTTTCCACACTATCAGTACCCACCAAACAGGCTGCAACCACCCATTCAGCCTACCGCTTAAAGTGCTCGGCCCACTACTGATCATTTTTAACAGCCTGTTTTATTAATGGTTGTGAGGGAATTGAATTGTGTGAGTCGGGCTTGAGAGGGCATAGCAATTGCATTTGGTAGTTTGTTGGTTTCGTTGTTATCATAACTTAACTGGCGTCTGTGATAATTACTCTTGCTCGTTCACATCAAATACTTATCTTTTTTTTTTTAGCTAGGTTCTCAAGGTTTTCCTAGGATGTCGTTCTCCTCATCAATTATCACTCGCTAGTTAATACCTTAGAATCTTGAAGAATTGAACTATGTACCATGTAGTCGAAAATTCCCTACCTCGGAAAAGGGAGGGAAATCGCAGCAAAGAAGAGCTGCTCAGCCCCTCTGAAAAACATGTAAAGAGAAAAACACCAGACCTTACTACAGGAGCCAACTCCAACGACATAGTACGGAGTTCAATTATTTGAGCTTATGCGATAGCTTGCATGTAGGCCGTAGAACAAACCACCTTCTTCGCTGCGGGTGCGGCGGGATTAACGGATTTCATATCTGGCCAGTGAGATGCCGGCGCCACTTTAGCCGGGTACGAATCGCTCCCATCCACCGCCTGTCCCATCTCCCACGGAACATATCCACCGAAAAGCCCTCTGCAACCCGACCCAGAGCCCTGTCTTGCGACCTAGGACAACTCCGTCAGTCACTCAGGCAGCTCATACAAATCCGCTATAGGCCGAACTAAAGCGGCGAAGCCTGCAGGGATGAACGCACGTTCTGCTGCTGTAGGGAAGTTGTCCTCGGAAATGGCATGAACATATACCGGCTTAATCTACGTAGGAACGGATTGGTGTCCTCATGGTTCTTTCTCAAAATTTTGAGTTCGTGAAGCATGCAGTTTGCCGGGCTCCCACCGAGCTTCACCATTTGGCCAGAGAGAGTTCACAGTGAAGGTGCTGCTACAGGCCGCAGTTGCGTGCGTTCTTAGGTCGGCTTGGGAGAGAGAGGCATCGGTGGGAAGATTGAGCTTTGTACCGCGCTTGCACCGGTACCTGTTTTTAAGAATATGTTAGATAGGGGATCGTTCGATTTAGGGTTATAGGAGGAAGGGGTAGGGGAGAGCAGTGTTCTCCACCACCCGGGGGACTACCAAGAGCCCTGGACGGGACGGGACGGTCATTTGTAGTCCGTCCGGGGCAGTCAAAGTACAGGACGGCTGTCTTTTGGTTGGACGGCGGGCCCTACAGGGTGAGACATGTCACGTCATGACGGGGGGTAGACGGCAGGGGACAGCAGGGGATGGTAAGAGACTGCAGGGGACGGTGGGGGACGGCCGGGGAAGAGTGAGGACGGCTTCAAATTGTGAGGGACGACAGGGGACGACGGGGGACTGCAGGGGACTGCAGGGGACTGCGGGGGACCATAGGGGACTGCAGGGGACTGCGGGGGACCATAGGGGACTGCAGGGGACTGCGGGGGACCATAGGGGACGGCCTGGGAAGGCACGAGTGATGTCTCATGATGTGATTATAATTTGGTTGAGAGGATATGATGTCAACTCGGCTAGTATGGGAGGCCCAAGGGCTAGGACGACAGTCCCCTACAGTCCGTCCGGTCCTCACCTTCCTATGCATAGTCCGTCCTAGGACCCTCAAAAAGACGGACTATGAGCCGTAGTCCGTCCCGTCCTCCCCCGAAGACGGACGGACTGGACGGTTGAGAACACTGGGGGAGAGAAAGATCCGGCTGGATCGGATGGAACTGAGTCGGGGGCTGGAGGGGTAAAACCACACTTGGCGATAGCAATGTTGACGGGGGCAGTGGTGCTCGCAGAGTAGACCTTATCGGCCATAATTTATTCTTGGGATGTTTTGATAAAATAGGAGAAAGAAAAATGCCAACTCAGAGGGAAAATTGACGGTCTATTCAATTGGGAGGTGAAATAGCATTCCTGGAGCTGTGGTAGCTCACCAGCAACGCCATGCTAAGCGGGTAGGTCTCAACCCCTCTAACCCTTCCTCATTGGTCCTTATTATTAGGAGAAACCTCGCCTCTTTATTTCAATCCCGCACGCTCCAACAAACCCCACAAAAATACTCAGTTAAGAAAATCTCACCCCCTCTAGTGCCGCTGCCACCACTGGAACAGATGCATGTCCGGTACCTCGCTCTACTCGTTCAACATAGCTGGCCTCAGCGCAGCCCTCAACATCCTGTGACTCGTCGAATAGAGACCAGATTTTCCCAGCTGGATATCTCAGGCACTCAAATTTAAAGCTCTGTGTTGACCGGAAGGTCGCCACAATCTTGTGGGCGAACATGGAAATGTCGAATTCCGGGCATAGTCCACAGTATCAAGGGCCTAGGAGTTGAAGTTAGATATACCCCAATGGAGAGATGCTCAACGCAACAAAGTGTAACTACTGAGATTCCAGGGCCGAAGATGTGCGCGCAATCGTTCCCATAAATACCGCTGTTAACGAGAAGGCGTAGAAAGAAATAGCGCCAATGGGTGGCTGATAGGAGTCAGTGAATCCCTACTAGGTGGTAATTGCTCCGTTATCGTCGGGGGTGGAGGGTTCTGCGGATCATCGTCCTAGGAGGTAGAGCGTAGGTATCTTGTTAGGAATCCTCGCCCTCCTCCTGCCCCTCCGAGCGAGACTGAGTCCGAAGAGGTAGATCCCCGATTACAGAATAATATAGCGATGCTAACCGCAACATTTATGATTATCAGTAGTAGCAGGAGGGATTGTGGTTGGTAGATGCGTCGCTAGAAGAGGAGTTCATCGGTGAGTAAAGTTAGCTGTGTCGTCAGAGGTTTGTATCTGCTGGCCGGTGTGCGTGCGTTGTGATTCGAGGGCTATCGCTATTAATTGCCAGAGCTAGTCCTTTTGTTCCCTCTTCAGAGCGTTAGTGCCCCCGGAATCTCGAGACGGAAAGGGGACAAACGTAGCTTGCAGTTCTGGTAGAACTGTAGAATTTAGTTTCATAATGGATTATGCCTTCTTCTCCATTCGGCGCTTTTCAGCCTTAAGGAAGGCATCGCGAAGTATGCGGGATTGCTCTATGTGTTGTGACGAGAGGGTTGTGTTTGCTTCCAGCAGGCTTAGGCGCTTAGGCGCTTGCGTAAGGTTTTGAAGAAGCTTCCTTGGGCTGTTGACACCGCGGGGGGAGGGTGGGAGTGGGAATGAGGTGCGTTACTTGGGATCCGGAGGGTGTAGGAGGGGGATGGGAAGGGCGAGGGCGAAGAAGGGAAGGGGTGTGGCGGTGTTCGGGTTCTCGGAAGGTTGTGTCGGGGGCTTTAGCGCTAGCAGAAGTAGTATTAGATGTCGTCTCCCTCTCTGTCTCTGGCATGGAAGGGTCGCTGGTGTTGGTTCCTTGCTGGGGCTGTTCTCCGTGGAAAACAGGATTGCACTCGTAGGACCGATGGCCCCCATTAACTTTATTCCTGTGGAGGAAGGCACTATCCCAGCGGAAATGAGAGTGGACGGCTTCGCCATGGCGGAGGTGGGAGTGGAATGCGTCGCAGAGGGGATACCCATGACTTCACAAGTCATCAGAAAACAAAGGCTCAACTTCCGACACCAAGACCGGCCTAGAAATGGCCAATAAATCATGATACCTTTGGCTCTTGATCTCCCCCACCGGTGCTCGATTGACCGCGTACACCTCCACCTCTAGGGTCATAGCTGTGACCCATGCTTGCAGCTCCTCTAGTTCACAGCAACCCCCTCGGGAAGCACTTTCTCAATGATATCCTCCTCTGCCCCGCCAGCACTGATCTCGCCTGGGTGTTTAAACTCTTCCATCATAGTCGTCTCATGCCCCCACAACAAGCTAACCCGACAATAAAGCTCATCCCCGTACTGGGTCAAAGGCTCCACCTTCAAATACAGGTACCTCACCCATATGAGTCAGTTCCCGATCAGGAAGGCCTGCGCCTGACGAGAATTCCTTGCTTCGAAGGCACTGAGATCATTCCAGCCATTCCTTTTGATTGGATACCGATCTCCGTCAAACATCTTTAAGCTACGAAACGTGGAGGAGAAAAACAAAGTTCTTCAGGATGACTGTATCAACGAGTATGTCATCGCAGAGCTCAGCAATAGAGAGCTTCTTCTCAGCACCGTATCTATCAAGTAGGTAGCTGTCCTTATTCATAGGGTTAGACCACTTTGGAGAGGGCTGTTGTCGGTTCATCTTTTGGTGCTGCAGCTAACCCAAGTGCCGACCACGGAACGGGCGGTAGGGTAATGCCTTGGGAGGATGATGACTGAGGATGCCCATCCTCCCCCTCCGCCAAAACCCCGTCCTCCCACCCCGCCGTCCCAGCATAATCACATCCCCAGAAATCCTACCCCTGCGAATCCTAGCCCTTAACATACTCCAGATTTTTGATCTACTCGCCCCTCTCCACATACACCCGATCCCCAACGGGCGCAATGACCCTTCCCACAGACATGAACTCTTGCGACGGCAGCAGCCATGATGATGCTATATTCCTCGATGGGAATATGAAGATATCCCCATCCTCAACCTGACGCCCCCGTCTCCGCATTTGGGATCGAACTTGGTATGTGCAAGCAGAGGTGAATTGCCCCCTCATCCTAGCCCTTCATTAGGGACAGGGATAGGAGGGAAAAAACCGGCTCCTTCACCAATAGGTAGAGTCAAGCAAAGCATGCCTTAGAGAATTGCACTAGGGATCTTGTTTGCGTTTTACTGTATAAAACTATATGCGTCACATCTTCATTGAGTCCCTGACTCCGTTCTAAAGGCTCTAAATAACACCTATTCTACATTCCATTCTGTCCAAGAGAGAAAACAGCCACGATCCGTCAAAATCGTTTCAATTGGCGATGTGGCTTAACATAAGACCTCAGAGTGAGCCCGATTGCCGAGGATTTATGAACAAGCATCAGTGCTAAATCTCGGAGTGATATAGGGTATTGCAGTTCCCTAGTTGCACATCACCTAGCCGCCTACAGGAGTGATCCCCATTGCGTTGAAACGGCTAAATAGCTCAAACTCCATTCTCTCGCCAGCTTTTGGGCCCCTCATAATCTCGCCCATCACGTCTGAGCCAGCCGGGAAATCGTGCTCAAAAGTAGGCTCTCCAGCACCCCTCATATTAACGAGGACCGCCTGGCGAAAGTGCCAGCGTAGGAGGCCATCGGGCGGCCGGAGTGGATTATCGGTGAACGTCTGGTCAAGATGACTACCAGCGATGTGATATTCAGTGAAATCAGGTGCGAAGCACACGATCTTGTAGTTATCCTATACAATTATTAGCCACGAAGCCTTGAATATCTAACCCTACATACATCAGGGTTAATTGACAATTCATAGGAAGCAAAGAACTGGTGCATCTCCCACGTGAGCATGATCCCATTCTGGACAGAGTTGATGGATCCATGAGACTCATTAGTGGGGGGAATGGTGATCAAATGACTGTAGTTACAATCATTCCACTGCCTCTCGTATGCCAAAGGAAATATATGAGTGGCTTCGAAGCCCCTCCACCTGCCAACATGAGCAAAAATCGCCTGCCTGCCTGTTATAACACATCGCCTATCTCGCTGGAGCACAGCATCGCGGAACGATGCAACACGAGTCCCAGAGGGCAATGAAATTGCACAAATTAGCGGGACTTCATCGGTGACACTGACGGAACCTATTCACAGTAAGTAGCGGCCAATGATGGACGCAAAGAAGCCTACCATTAGTGACAACAAAAGTAATTGCCTGGTTGAAGCTGTTGCTCATCCCTCCGAACCAACTGTTTGCGGTTGTCATGTAGATGGAAAGTATCGGTAAAGAAACAGAAAATCTCCAACATGGAATAGAGATTGGCGTTGGTC
The DNA here is from genome assembly GCA_003070745.1 of Tuber borchii. Taxonomy (NCBI): domain Eukaryota; kingdom Fungi; phylum Ascomycota; class Pezizomycetes; order Pezizales; family Tuberaceae; genus Tuber; species Tuber borchii. Next base: position 20,123 of record NESQ01000198.1, on the reverse strand, counting down.
ATACCTTCAGAGGCCCAGAGGCCTCCGAGCATAGTATCACCACTCTCTGAAGCGTAGATGTGGGTATCACACCACGCTAAGCGATCAGTGGGCGGCGTGTTCGGTAGACTATCTTCGTCTGTCACAGACATGCTTTGATGAAAAGGGAGGAAAGTTTGTGCTAAGGTAGAAGGAAGGAATGTTTGCGAATCCGATGGCACGAGAGTGATGGGATTGGCTACAAGGAGGTCACAAAGAAAAGTGATCATACACAAATATTAACTACTCGTAGTAACCGGGTAATCCGTGATTATATAAGCACAAAAACCCTGAGCTAAGGATATCAACGGGGTCATAAATCAAAAGCTAACTCTAAATTGAATAGTATTCGTTCGTCTTGTCGCGCTTGCCTTGTCGCCTGCCTCCTCTACCGCCTAGACACCACCAAACTTCTGCATGGCCATCAGAATTCCATCCATTCCCGTACACAGTCCCATATCCATCCTTCATATCTCCGCCCAATGGCATTCTTTATTCGCCCTACATTCCACCCTATATACTCCACCATGCCAACCACCATTCCTACAATGCCGATCATTTCACATTCCAACAAGTGCAACACCCCCCAGACAACAATAATTACCCGACCATGAGTACCGTGAGGGTTGTTAGCATTGCAACACATGTAGAGTACCTCAACTCAATAGTATAAGTAATTCATTCATGATTAAACGACAACAACGATATTGATAAAAAATAATATAATCGGTAAAATTTCATACTCGGTATACCACCCACCAGCCTACATCACACCCCCTACCCTCTAAGGCATACTCCTAGCCAAACTGTTGAATAAGTCAGAGTTCAAATAGTCCGGACTGTCAGTGCGGTGAGAGTTCCTGTAGTAATAAATTAGCTAGATGAAGTTGAGTAAGGGTACTAGTACCGTTTCATGCGGGGAACGATACATAACTCAAGAGTGCGAATTTTAGCCCGGCGGAGGCCGGGAGAGTGGTCTTAAAGGAAGTACATTCTGGAGTATTGGACCTCACATTCCACGGCTCGAGATCTCACGAGCCACCTGTTCAATAAGCCTATCGTTTGGTTTCCCAAGGTCAAAACATCACCCATTCGACAATCCATCTCATTTAAACCAGATAATAGCCGAAGCATTTTTAAAAAGGACTGCTATTGTATACCGCTGAAAATTCGGTCCTTCCCTCGGTCCTGGGCGGTATGCATAGCAGCTAAAAACGTTTCGGCACTATCATACGAGCACCATTAGAGGAGGCGCAACAACAACGTCCGAGCACATTTGCTGGTACTCGTGATGTCGATGCGTTTGTGAAAGGACTGCTATTGCACACCGCAGGAATTCTGAGGCCCGGCCCGATTTTTGGTAGGCAATGGTAGCTCGTTTTACTTTTTACAAGCGGCACGACGTTAACAGTATCTTCTATTCGAGTTTTTGCGGTAGCAACACTAAAATTCAAGGGCTCAGTACAGGTGCATTTTGAATTACTCCACTCAAGTATCATACTAGTGTCAAAAAGCAGTGCTTTTCTCTCAGGATAACCTAGCCAACAATAAAATTTCTATCTCAGGATCTTGATTAATACCCCCTAAAGCCACACCCTTAGCTAACCTGTACGGAATCAGATGAGTGCAGCAGGATAAGGAACAGAAGTAAAGAATAGCAAAGAAGGAAACCAGGGCGCGAGGGTGCTCAGTGCAAGTACGGTAGACGGAGGTGTTGCCCCTGATGATTAGAAGACACCGACAACCAGAGTTATTAGCCCCAGTCTCTTCTCCCCAAAAATCCAGATTCATATTCTGAGTGTTTTTTTTCCTTGGCGTGCACGAACATAGCCTGTATGGAGCTGCGACTCGAAATTTGGGATTTTTAAGATAAAAAAATATGTAGGAAATGATTACTAAGAAGGGGTTGACCCTGGTGGCCTAATCCCATTACTGTGAAGTCAAGCTTAACTTCAAGGCAGGAAGCGGATGTTGTGTGTTTTAACCGCCCGCTCCGTAGGTCTCTGGAGGCTCAGATTTCGGAATGTAGGGGAAAATCTCGCGATGGGTTTCCTAATACTGAGTTCTTCCCAAAGAGGGAATTTTTCAAAAGCTAGGAGAGAAGAGGTGTCGGAATCTAGCCAAGCAAGATATCATACTGTGATACTGTGCTTAGATTCCTTTTTTCCTGCTTATTCTGTTGATGCCACCACACAAATTAGCCATCCGATGAAAAGCAAAATGAAAAAAGGATAATGTCCAGCCTAGCCAACGCTGTTTTCTAGCATTCCACTTTCTCCCCACACGCACACGATATAGTATAGGGTACGGGCTTTGGTAAACCAATTTGAAAGCCGGGTATACACCAACATCCAATAGAGCCGTAATTCCTATTGGAGTGGCGGTTGAAAACTGCTTTGAGAGCTGAAGTTGGGCAATTTTCCTTGGATACTGGTGCTTCTCACCATACAGTACTGAGTAGACGGGCTCAGCCGAATCCCGCTAGCAGAGTCAATTAACCGACCCTGAGATACTGTTAATGGGATTAGGCCATCAGGGTCAACCCCTTCTTAGTAATCATTTCCTACATATTTTTTTATCTTAGACTCCGTTCGGCATGTCACAATATAAAAATATGCTATATTTCTGAAAACAGCATATTTCTTGATATCAAAGCAACAACAATGCCAAAGGGAATTTTTAAATCACAGAGAGATAGCTAATACCTCTCTATATATTGTGAGTAAAAATGGGCGTAAGAGAAACCCTGACTATTGCAGAGTAGAAGAAAGAGCAGTGTTGCAAAATATAGAATGTCTTGTCCTACAATATTTCGCAACATCATCTCTTCTGCTACTCTGCAATGGTGAGATCTGCTCTTGCTCCCATTTTTACTCAAAATATATAGACGGGAATTAGCTATCTCTCTGTGATTTAAAAATTTCCTCTGGTATTGTTGTTGCTCTGATATCAAGAAATATGCTGTTTTCAGAAATATAGCATATTTTTATATTGTGACATGCCGAACGGAGCCTAAGATAAAAAAATATATAGGAAATGATTACTAAGAAGGGGTTGACCTTGGTGGCCTAATCCCATTAACAGTATCTCAGGGTCGGTTAATTGACTCTGCTAGCGGGATTCGGCTGAGCCCGTCTACTCAGTACTGTATGGTGAGAAGCACCAGTAGCCAAGGAAAATTGCCCAACTTCAGCTCTCAAAGCAGTTTTCAACCGCCACTCCAATAGGAATTACGGCTCTATTAGATATCGGTGTATACCCGGCTTTCAAATTGGTTTACCAAAGCCCGTACCCTATACTATATCGCGCGCGTGTGGGGAGAAAGTGGAATGCTAGAAAACAGCGTTGGCTAGGCTGGACATTATCCTTTTTTCATTTTTCTTTTCATCGGATGGCTAATTTGTGTGGTGGCATCCACAGAATAAGCAGGAAAAAAGGAATCTAAGCACAGTATCACAGTATGATATCTTGCTTGGCTAGATTCCGACACCTCTTCTCTCCTAGCTTTTGAAAAATTCCCTCATTGGGAAGAACTCAGTATTAGGAAACCCATCGCGAGATTTTCCCCTACATTCCGAAATCTGAGCCTCCTGAGACCTACGGAGTGGGGAGTTAAAACACACAACATCCGCTTCCTGCCTTGAAGTTGAGCTTGACTTCACAGTGGAATATTACAAAATACACAAGACCATTAGCTAGCACCCCACTACTATTCGCCGGCACCCTCCTGCCCCTCCTCCTCCTCCTCATATACTTCTCATCTACCTCCTCCATTACGAGAAACAATACAATGATGCTAGCTTTAGTTCGAGTATAATAGTACTCTTACTGAGCTAGTAGAAACACTACAATCCCCATCTGCCTTAGTTGGGCATCATCGATATTGCGCTGTCACGGTTGATACACTATGTATTTCGGACTACGCACACACCAAGAAATCATAATTATAAGAATCTAGCTGCCACGCACTGCCGAGTTCCTTAGTGTTAAAATGACAAAAGGTTCGCCTGTTTTCCTACGAAGATAAACGGGCAGAGATTTCTGATGGGCCTGGGGGCTATTATGATATCATGATAGGGTTTTTTTTTTGCTTTTATTCCTTTTGTTTTTTTGTTTTTTTGCTCTGGGCGTTTTTATTTGCCATCGGATAGTTCTCGAATGTTGTGGTTTGTGCCTAGAAAAATACCATCGACTTAATAGAAGGGGTGCTTCACTTGGTTCCGTCCTTTCTGGGTAACCCAGTTGCTCTCGGGTGGCACGTCCAAGAGCTAGAAGTAGAATGATGTCCTGGGGCACAGTTAGCCAAGCACTTTACTGAACAGGTGAGCTAGTTTGAAAGATTAGTGGAGTACAGTACCAGTTACCTACCTGCACGAGTGCATAGTTGCATTAAAAATTCCAGCCTTCTTGCACATGGTCCAGAACTATAGTCTCCAACAAAAAATATTCCCCCCCGGCCTTTACAGGAGTGCCCGCGAGCATCCGAGACAATTGCCTCCACGTCTGCTTGACTCTCATATATCTATCGCCCAAAGTAGATAGCCGACCCACGCCTCTCAGGCACCTATAACCGGAATCCAAGTATCATCCACCGCAATCCCATCTCCGTGGCATTCAAAAGAAATTCCGAGCAGGGCAAATTCGCAGAGCGGAGGCCTAGGCTGAGCGTGTTTATCCCATCCCATCCAATCCCATCATATTGTTTGATCGACCCTAACGAACCAGCATTCTCGGTCTACTCTGCTCCATCACCATTATCCTACCCAATCCCAACACAAATGTTCTAGTGGGCTTTCGAAAAAGCCACCGGAAACGTCCCCCCTCTTATCATGCCATTCATCCAGAGCCACCAGCAGGATGATTCGCCAGGCAGGCTCTCTCTCGAAAGCCCTCCACTCCATATTCCCCCAGAGCGCCCTCGCGATGCTGATGTGGAAAACGCTTGGCATCTCGTCTCTCCTGCTGGAGGAGCCGAAAAAGTCGGTTAACATGATGCCAAGGGGAATACCAAGTCGTCGGAAACGATAACCAAGGAAAATGGAGCAAGCAATATTGAGATTCGAATGTTTGCCTTCCCTCCTCCCTTTTTTGAGTTATGCATTAGTAGGATAGATGAGGACAGTGGAGTATATCCCCCCCCACGATACCCCTCAGGCTCGGGGACCGTGCGAAGATAGCGGGATGGGACGCGTGCTCAAGCTGCATTACTCGGGACGTTGGTGGATCCGGGATATCAGACACGTCCGTGGTGTGGGCCGGTTTGGTGACTGATGCTGTATGTTTTCCTATCATCAAGTTCCCCGGGGGGGAACAAACAAAAAGGGACCAATATCTCCTTTCCATAATATATAGTTAGTTTCAGCAGTTAGGAGCATACTACTAGCGTCACGAATGCCTTCGCGGACGTGAGTTACCTGGAGCTTGCTCTCCTCAGAGGTAATAATGGTTGACCAGCCCCCTCCGGCGGAAGGGTAGTAAGGCATCACGGTTCGATTCGTTAGCACCAAGATGAGATCAGCACAAGGTTTTCGTAGCCGACGAGAAAAGTAACACCCCTCCATCCTCCAGTTAACATATCCCCGCTAACCATGACCTAGCGCGAAACGAGATGGAACTGAAGGTGTTAGTAAAGATGTTAACATAGAGGAGGAAGAAACTGATAGAGGAAGTGGTAATGATATGAGTGAGAATTGTGAACGGTGCGATGACCCTGAAGGCCACTAGACTCGGGAATTTTTCGAGGGGTTGAAGGGCTGTGGGAGAGAGAATATCGGACAGGGGGGCAGCCTTAGCTATTATGTATGATAGTTAGCTTCATAGCCTTGTGGTTCCACAAGTTTAATGGTATATAACGATAATAATAATAATAATAATAATAGCCTAGTACGACAAGTTCGCAAACATAGGCCCCCCCTGGCCGTCGAAACCCAAAGCCCCACGTCCAAACAGGACATCCACAATGATCCGTCCCAGCGAGGGGTAACTTCTCCCCCTCTCCTCCAGGCGTCAACACCTTGTTTAGGGAGCCCGGGTGGGTTGACAATCAGGCGGCAGGGAGCTCGTACGACAATATGATCAATGGAGATTAGAGTAAAGAATGCCGGAGTTGCGAGGGTGAGATCATAATTAGCCTTTATCTTTCCTTCCTTCCTACGCTAGTAAAAGATGTAAAAACGTTAATAGGTCACCAGGAGCATCAACATAATGATATACTTGACAACTCATAAAGCATTCCAATGCCTTGACTCCAAGATCAGAGCGTTTAGGGGTAAATTTAGGCATCTTAGCGTCAAAGGATCTGAATACTTTATGAACTGTCAAGCACATCCAAGCATTCCTTCAGGGACTACATATGGAAAATATTCTGGCTTGGAGTCAAATGCAGCTTCTCATCATCAGAGATCCCTATCGTTAGTGCATCCCACACAAACATCATCTTTAGCGAGTGACAATGCATGCAGCCGTTAGCGTATGAACCCCGCCAAGAAGTGTTCACTCATCCAACCCAGGCAGCCGCACAGACCCCCCCTGAGTCAAAAAAGTGAACATTTCAAACGCAACCAACAGTAACTGTTAAAACAGCGAGTAAGGTATTATGGTAAAATGGAAGCAGCAAATCGCCGGTTGAATCAAACGAGAATTCCCAGTAAACAAAATCGCACAGATCCACCGAAAAAGCAAAAATAACAATAATTCCGTCATGAAAAAGAATGACTACACCTCCCATTCGCAAAAAAAAGAGGTCTTACGAGAACCACGCACACAATTCAAAAGCCTTGCTCACACAACTCCCCCCCCCCCACACTAGATAAAGCATGCCCACCCAGCTTCCACAGCATCTGAATCGCCGGTAGTTCAGCTTAACCCTGGATACTTGCATCTGCATCGCAGGCCCAAAAGCTCGCATGATACCAATAGCACTCGTATGCACAATAGCTCGAGAGGAAAATTTTGCCACAAAGATTCCTGGAAAAATTAGATGTTCTTGATGGACCGCGACCGGCGGTGAAATTCTCCCCCCCTCTCCTCTCCAACGGGTGAAGGAAAAAAACCGTCCGATCAAAAATTCCCTTTGGTAGAAAATTCATTGAGGCTCCGGTAATTCCTTGGCGAGGTCGCTGAGGCCTTCCAATCCTCGCTTTGCATTGGCCCTTTGCTCCACCTCCTTCTGCATCCTTCCATACTCCCACAACCATTCGTCGGCCTCCTGGCGCGTGCTAAAGGCCTGGTGACATATTCCAGTTTGACCGACTATGTGCACTTCCGCTTGCTTCCTAGTTTTCCGTTTAATTTAATTCAAATTCAGTCAGCCCGACGTGGTCCTCGAGCTCTGAGAAAAGAACGGAACGAAGGATACTAACCAAGACTCATAGACCCCCTTCCCACTCCCATTCGCAACAACATAGAATTGTTTCCCTCCTGTTCCGCCACCGACCTTCACTCTTCCTCGTCGTCCCTGTTCGGAAGGGTTGGAAACCAGAGCAGCGGGAGGAGCAGGAGAGGGGGAGGGGGGAGGAGGAGAGACCCCACTACTAATGGTAGGGCTGCGCGACTCTTCCGTTATGCAGGTTACGTCAAAGGTGATTTCAACACGATACCTCACAACCCCATGCTCGGCCATGAACGCCTGCGCTTCTGCGAAGGTACGAAATTTCTTGAAAATAACGTCCGGATACTTCTGCGTGACGACCTGTGCAGCGGCCCTACTCTATAATCAGATTTTCATGTCCTAAACCCTACTCTAATTGCTTCCGCCAAACGTGAGGATTTGTGTGAAGGACAAACCACGAGGAGTAGATAGCTGGAGCTGGCGGTTTGCCGCGTGCAACTGCATAGTAGCCCCTTCTTGCCATTATGGATTAACTTTGTGTTGAGTTCGGATGGAGATGAGATGAGAGGGCTGGATGTGAGAATGCCTAACTTATCATACCATAACGTAAGAGAAGGCAGGAGTATTTCTTATATACTCGCATAGAAGGGGGAAGAGGATAGGTGCGCATGTGCGCGGCTGGGGTACGGCTATGATTCATGATCATTGACGTCGGTGGGCTGTATTTGCCTGATGCAGAATTGTGCAGGGGGGGAAAATCTCATGTGGTGCTGTCCGACACCTCTGTTGGAATAGTGTTTTTTTAAGGCCCCTCCATGGAGAAAATACTAGTATTGTTAACCAGGAGGATGCCGGTCCTACTTTTAGTAGGTCTGTGCGACTGAAGGCGAGGCTGCTCCGATAGCTCCGGTTTGAAGCCTTGCCTTATTTTGCAGCCTTTCCTATATTAATCCACGAAGCCGAAGATAAAAGTACGGATATCAGAGGTAGCCCTCATAAAACGCTACCGGTATTTGGCTCAGCTATCTGGACCATAGACAGTGTCTTTCCAGAAGCTTGGAAGTAATATTCAAGCATCTTGACATCTGGATAGTTCCGAACACTCCGATTATCCACTCACTCATTATCACTCGCAAACCTCATCATAGCTCTTTCTCTTCTCTTCTTTGTGCCTTGTCAAACAGGACAGCAAAAGTTTGGAAGTCCTCCATGCCTGAAGGCCTGGAGCCCGGACAAACCAGCGAGCAATTACAACCGACAGCAGGAAAAATCGGAAAACAAGGGTTAGAAGCATGGAAGTTAGTTAGGTCGAGCCATCAAACACTCCAATTAGAACTCCAGAATCCCTTCCCACGTTTTCCGTTTGTTTTTCACCGCCGGCTGCGATCCAAGAATTGTACTGGGACTTGGGCTGTTGAGACAAGGCCCAAGCGAAAGGAGCGCCCCCACGAGTCGCCGTGCGTCAAGCAAGGGGAGTTTTTCTTTGGCTGTCTAAACCATTAGGGCCAGTTGTGGAGTACCGTACGCTAAGGATGTGAGCAGGAGCGAAGCAAACCCTGTTCTTGGTAGGGTGTGGTAATATGGAAAATCAGAACAGCTGTATTTGTGATTGGCTTTGAGGTACTGCCAAGGGTGCAGAAATGAAAGTGAAAAAAAAAAGAGAGACAAATTCTATAATTGGTTCCTGGACAAAAACTCATTATGGGTTAGCTCAGGTAGCATGAAAAATGAATCGAAATAAGTGATATTTGAATCTTCTTCAATTCCAATTGGTATTCCTAATTCTTGATTACTTAAAATAAAAGCAATATTGATACGTAGTTAAAGATTACACTAATGCGAGGTTTGAGTAATAATAACGAATTCCTTTGTCCTATGTATGTCACTCATTAGTTAGCATAGTTTATCTTAAACACAGAGTTGAGAGTATGAAATTAATACTTGTACAAACAGGAAAATATAGATGATTGAAAAATTACTAATTTTATACTGTTATGTTTTATTCTATATTGTCCTTTAGGCTTTGAAAATAGATTATTACAATTAAAATACACAAAACAAAGATTTTACTAAGAATTTATATATTTTTACAGTAGGCAGTTGAGTCTTAATACTTTGAAAAATACTATTCAAGCTATTAGTGCAAAAATATCTACTACTGATAATTTTTATTAAGATATTGTAAGTTAACTTTAAAAGCTCAAACCTTTAAAATATATTGCTAAATGATTACAAAATCCATAAGGGAAGAAAATAATATTCCTTTATCAGTAAGACATATATTTTTCTTTTATCTGAATAAAGGCTTTAAATGTTTTTTAGAGTATAATCAATTAAATAAAAATAGTAACTTATTTAAAAGTGATAGTATTTTATACAACCTTTATAATAAATAGTAGAATTATATATAGTATGTTAATAATATTCAAGTTTACCCTAATATCTAATATAACTTATCATACTTTATATATTAACTTTTATAATATCTGCTGAGACTAAATCAGAAAATTGAATATATTATTAGAAAAATACTGTATATATTGTGCTTGCTTGTTTATTGATCAACCATTCTGATCTTTACCTAACTTTTATTAAAAATTATAATATATTTATATCACATTTATTGAAACTATAATTGTAACTATCCTCTTCCCTTCGGGCGATACTTGCAGCAGGTAACCTCCCTCTAGATAGTGATCGCACTATCTTTGGTACGCACGAATAATAACCGCTGAGTATACAGACTCTGGTCTCGTACCGTATATCGCTAAGCTCGTGAGAGACACTATAGTCTCGGCCCGGTATTGCAAGATATAGAGATAAAAGTATATTGTAGGAAAATAACTTAGACATCAGCAAAAAAACAGCCTGCCCCCTGTGCCTCATGTCGTTTAGTTTTATGTTTTGGCACATCATGAGTCCTATGATCACGATATTACAAATCCCGTTAGTTTGACTAAAGAAGATGATATTAATTCTGTTTTCTGCAAAATATGAGCAATTTTTATTAAGAACTCACAGACCTTTTACATACCGAAGTTGCGAAATTTGAGTTCATAACATACAACTTTGTAATGTAAAATGTCTATGAGATATTGATAAAAATAGCTCATATTTTGCTAAAATTAAGATTTGTATCTGATCAGTAGGGGACACAATTGGAAGCATCATGATTAACCAGGGTCACTCGCGATTAGCCAAAACGTAAAACTCACCGACATGGCTCACCGTGGAGCACAAAAGACAGATTTTTTTTTTGCTGATGGATGATTGCGTGAAGAACTCTAAACCAAGAGGCCTTTTTTTTTTTTTTTTTTTTTTATCATATTTTAAATTTTGTTTAAGGTACAAAAATAGCATAAATCCACAAGGGATATGGCCGCAACAAACCTCCACTACAGTCCAGCCCTTCGTCGAGGCGGTGGAAACCGTGGGGCAAAACCCCTGGTCTAAAACCCGCACCAAGCACCCGGGCGCTGAATACAGCAACAAAGTATAATACATGAAAACCACAAAAGCCAAAAACATCCACCGAAAAACCCAAGAAACAACCCGACAGTGAGCAAAACCAAAAATACCAAAACCCGTAGGAAATCAAACCAAGAGAAAGCCCATCCGTCACCAAGAACGTTTGCCGATCCCAAGGAGAAAACCAAAGATCCGTAGCCATAACTCGAGGGTAATAGTACCGGGGCCATGTAGGCCAGGCAGTCGGGGCTAATGGAAAAGCGTGTGGCGGGGGGAGCCGAGGGAGTCCACGAGTCTGAGGCGCAAGTGGCGGAAAGGTGCCGGTGGCGCAGGCCGCCGAGCGTGAGGGGGGGTGGTGCGCCGGCCCAAAGATAGGCCGACGGCGAGCGGGGGGGTGTTGGCTGTAACCGAGCCACGGGACGAAACCAAACGGAGGAGAGGAGGGGTAAACCCAGGACAGTGACGCGGGAGACGAGGACCACCAAGGGGTCACGATTTTTCGCGATGCGACCGTACCGACCGAGACGTTCAGGAGAGAGTGCAATACCAGAAAGCAAGGCCACCAGTGCCGCTACTTCACAGATCGCCCGAAGCTAAACGACGAAACGCAGGTATGACTAGGGGTTGCCGACCGTGTAGATGCTAAGCGAGGACGCGAGACAACTGTAAAGAAGCCAGGAGAATACGCGAAACAAAAACTTGAGAGGATGTAGGGACAGGCCCTAAGAAACGGGTGCCCAAGTCCGAATCTATCATAGGGAGTTGCAGCTCACTGGGAGTGCGGGAGGTGGATGTTGACGATGATTTCTCATGGTGTTGAGATTTCAATCGCCGGAGGTGTAGAGGAGATGGTTCGTGTCTAAACCAAGAGGCCTTTTTTTTTTTTTTTTTTTTTTTTTTTTATCATGCGCTTTGTATTTATCAACTACGGGGAACAAAGGCTACGTGCAGCGCTAGCTATGGTAAGGAAAAAACCCCAAAGAAATCCTCCTCGGCCCACCGGAAAAAACCATCATCCCAAGTCCCTCTGGTGTGGAACCAACCGCACGAACCCGCCGCGAAGACAAAAATACCCCTATCGGCTAAGTAGACAACAGAAATAAATCACCAACCCGACAAGCAGGAGACAACAGGAAAACCGGACCCGAAAACTCCCCCTTGACATAATAACAAAAGAAACCACATTTATATCCCAGAGTACTCTAACAGAAACCCGACCGTGAAAATTCAGCCAAAACTACAGAACACAGAACGGGGGGACAGAAAGCGCTAAAACCAAGCAAGTCCGTCACATTAAACCGTAACCCAAGGCGTTGACATCGTCCAAGGAGGCAGTGCAATACCATGACCGAGCGTAACCGAGGGCTGTGGCCGAGCCGAGCCACGGGGAAGGGGGAGACCCAGGGGAAGTGGCAGTAAGGGTGCCAGCTAATGAGAGGATGTTTGGCTGTAACCGAGCCACGGGACGAACCGAGCGGAGGAGAGGAGGGGTAGACCCAAGTATCGTAGGAACTATCGGAGACGTGTGCGTGTCTGACAAGGCAGCCTCAAACGAAACGTAATCGAAGAGAACAGAGAAATCGACCGTGGCCTGGTGAAAAGTTTTCTCTTACTGCGAACCGTAATCCCAGCCGTCTGTAACATGGACGCGAGGGTGTTGCCGACCGTGCAAATGCTAAGCGAAGACGCGAAACAAAAGCGAAAGGGTGGATGGGACGGTCCCTAAGAAACGGGTGCCCAAGTCCGAATCTATCATAGGGGGGGGGTGCAGCTCACAAAGAGTGCGTTTGGAGAAAAGGATGTTGACGATGATTTCTCATGGTGTTGAGATTTCAATCGCCGGAGGTGTAGTGGAGATGGTTCGTGTCTAAACCAAGAGGCCGTCAGGGCTCTCTTTTATAACCGTTCTTCCCGCAACTCATGACTCCTCCTTCGCATCACGCGCCCCTATGACTCATAGGTGAGTCATAGTGTGAAATCCATCAGCTAACTCGTACGAGTCACTGCGCAATAACAACTAACCAATCAAAACATAATAAACCCATCATGTGTGCAACTCGCATCACATGCGTGAAACCCATGACTTATAACTATGAGTCACGTGCAAAAGTCATAATCATATGACCACAATCGTGAGTCATATTAAAACAATAAACCAATTATAACAAAGGAATGACACGCTATCGCGTAGTCATGTGAAATACTAAACCCTATGACTTATAAGTATAAGTCATGTGAAAACCTCTCCTTCTAATCGCCGTTTATGACAATAATAAGAGAAACAGAAATAAGAGTAAAGTATGATATTATAAATATTTTCAAAATAGATAGTATGCTTTCATATAATTATATAAAATTTAGATCTAAAGTACGATAAAGTGTATTCTGAATTATCATCTACCTGTCGCTTAATACTATAATAATAATATTATCATAGCTACCTTATTTTAAAGTCACTATTTGTGAACTTTATCTATTATGATACCTGAAATCTACTACTTAATTTAGTAAAAATAACCTAGCCACCCAGTTTAAAGCATAGGCTTTAATCATTTCTTCTGTACTATATATATTTACTTTAACTTATCTAAATATATTTTTTACTATAAAATCAATGCACTATTAAATCCAAGCAAAAAAGATATTAAATAATCTTTTAATATGTAAGCAAATACTATAATTAAATTTCCAGTAAACTATGCAGGTCCTGTTTATATTCAGCTAAAGTTTAATAATTAAAAATCATTCATATTCTAATTATAATAAAAGTGATAATAATATTATTATTGTATTAAAACTAGATAAGCTAAAAAAGCCCTACAATGGAAAAGACCTCACCTGATTTTCTTTTTGCTTTTTCTGTACCTAAAAGCACACACCCAGCAGAACCTCTCCTCAAAGAAATGCATTTTATCGCCTATACCCTACCATAGTGTCATGCGCATTGAGTGCAGAACCTTCCTACAGAGAATATCTAAGTTGACCACAAGTGCTGAGTCATTTGAGCACTAAAAAGACTGAAAACCCATGGTTCCTAACCGGGTACAAGAGGTGGCGGAAAGTGATGAGTGCTGTGCTCTGTGGCGGTGCGTTCTCACATTAAAACGAGCAATTAAGTTGAGACCCCGCCACAGAACCTTCAGCACTTTGCGTCACCTGCTCTGGAACTAATTTCCTGCCCAATCTGGTTGGCTCTAGCGGGCCTCGAAATGGATTTTAGTAATCTGGCCGGCCAAGGCATATGCCATACCTCGGGAGGATCTTGGTCAGTAGTGACGAACTGATCAACCGTTGGGATTGAGGAAGGGCTGTTTTTGCGGATTTTGAAAGTGAAAGAGGAACTGATGCAAAAAAAGCAAGCAAACCAAGGTTGACATGTCTCTCTCCATCACCAGAGAATACCGCCCTAAATTTACAAAATTCGCGCTACTCGAGTACTGGTACCGGTAACACATGTGCCCTTCTTTCTTGGGCAACCTGATGCTTTTTTCACGGACTATCACTCTACCGCACCAGTTGCTGACGAGACATCCGTTTCGCGAGTCTTAGGACTCGATGGTAAAAGCAAGACCTCAGCTCAGGGGAATTCTCTCTTTCTATTCTCTCTACCTCTCAGCTTCTTAATGCAGACTCTCGCACCCTACGCTAATGGCATAGATTTTGCAGCACCGGAGGTGATACTTTCCCAATGTTAATTTTAGGAGCCAAAGTCTTCCTCTAAACGATTGGTTGTTTCTGAATCTCTAATATACAAAAGCTACATGCGTTGCTTTATTCTTTGTTTCAGAAATCCTGAGAGTAGCACCCGTCTCAAGAAAATGAAAACGAAAATGAGAGATCAAACAGGCAAACACTCAAGGTGAAGCTACCAGGGAAGTAGAGGCGGAATAGTACGACCTATTAAAGCCTGAATTAAATTACCTCCTAAGGCAATCTCGAAATTCACCTTTCATGAATGAGTAAAAAGGCAACTAAAACCAAAATTCATGGAGTATTCCAAGGCAAAGCGAGCCCACTGTAACGCTATACAAATAGCCCCTATCTTATAAAATTCTATGGGCGTTCTCGCTTCACCGTGTTCTTGCTTCGCCGCGAGTTACTGTAATGGTGATAAAAAAACCCCCGCGGGGGCTCTGGATGTATAACTCTATCTATATGGGTCTAGTATGGTTGCTTGTTATCGATTTCAGGGGAGCTGGAAGTGGGAAAAGGGATTAGAAGGCATAATGGAAAGTCTACCCACCAAACCCACCCTAAGTGGAAGATGCTATCTCCATCGTTGTATCTACCACCCACTTTGTACTACAATACTAGCACAGTACACGCTTCTCCTCCCGAAGAACCGAACCCACCCAAGCAACCCAAGACCCCCTAACCGTCGCGACCTTGACTCTACGCGGTGGGCGGTCACTTTCCCTTCCTCCCCCAGTTCCAACGCCAATCGAGCCCAGCCACCCCGACCTTTCCAGGAGACAATATCCGTCAACCGGCGTCGTACCATATCCACGATAGATCCGATAAATCAAACCAACCCCACATGCCACCAGAACACAAAGCACGAACATAACCTATCACCACTAAAAAGCTAGCTCAGAAACACGAGTGACCAAGGATGATGCCACAGTGAGCGTAGTCCATGCAAGTTTCACTTAGCCAACACATTGTGATATGCAGGTACAGTGCGTAGGTGGCGACGACACAGGAGAAAAAAATAAAAATAGCTTGGGCGAGGTGATTGTGATTGTGGAGTGCAGCAGCAGTTCCTGAGGCAAGGTGGATGTAAGGGAGAGGGTTATCGTGTTGGTAGTCACGGGATGGGGGGCCCCGATCGATGGCGTGGTACGGATGTGGGGTCGGTCGGGGGGGGATGCCTGAAGTATGGGGGGATCATCAGTAGTTATGTGTTCAGTCCTACCTTGTGCCATCTTTTCCCTGTTTTCTTTTGCTCTTTTTCGAGGACAGTAATAGGGGAGGGGGGTATTATGTGTCTAATCTACTTAGTTTCTCCGAGGACCGTTTAGCACATCCCTCGACTGAACGACCTACTGGTATATTTTTCCAAAGTAAACATTCGTCTCATCCCCATCCCTACCGCACCCCGCTCAAGCCTATATTCTAGAAGTTTCAACAACTTCAAACTACCGTCCGAGCTAAGCATGAAAAAAAGTAAATCAGAACAGCGATTCGATGAAAGTATACCCCATTTCCAGTCTTCGCGACTTCAGATGAGTCAGACAGGCATCATAGGTAGGCAGGTGAGCAGTTAGACGACGGCGTAGGAGCTCTGCGGCTGCTGGAACACCGGTGAGGGAAGCAAAGCTACTTTTACGTCCCTCTGTCGCTGATCGAATCACCTTCTCTCACTCGAATTTCGATCCAATTAAGGATTTTTGAATCCCCAGAGAGCGAGGTACCGCACAACAGATGGAAGAGGTGGTAATTGATGGAGCGTTTGATCTAGAATAGAAAACACTATTAGAATAAATAGACTGAAACCAATCGCGAACGAACACCGCAGGAAACAAGTACCTCGGAAGCCTATCGTTAGAAAGTCACAGTGCTAGATGAGTGCAAACCCGGTTTCGAGGAAGGGGAGTGTTTATTTAGTTTCCCCCGGAGACCAGGCAGGCAAAACACCAACAAGACAATCGAGGTGCCAAATAGCCATTTCCTTTCTTTCCCTCCCACGAGTCAAACTTATCCCCCCATTCAGCCGAAGCCTGCTGTGAACTTACCAGTTCGTCAGCGGTAGGGCAGATCCCAATCTCGCTAAATCAACTCTCCTAGGCTAGACAAAAATAGTAGCCAATCACACAACTCACTAATCACTCAACCGGGGTTCTTAGCGTGATGGGTCCCGCCCAACCAACCAACCTCGTGAGGATACCGTTTTTTGTTCGACGCAAATGTAGACACCCGGGCTCGCATGACATGCACGGGAGCAGGTGTTACGAGGGAATTGAATCGGCGGGGATGAGCGGAGATGGCGAAATTATCGCTGAGCTTCTCCGCCGTTGATAGGGCGTTGAGTGTTTAGGATGACATCTCCCAGCTCCATCAACCTGGTTACCTTTGCTCTGTTCGCTTAGAGTGATGGGTTGTGAATGGACGAGATTTGTATTTAATCTCATTTTATGAATTAACAATATGGCGGTGGCTAATATTGTACCAGTACTAAGCGTGGCGGGTTCTATTCCTTGCTCGTATGGCAGATTAACGGTGCGCTCCAGGAGCGTTTATATCATCCTTTTTTTTTTTTCATTCCTTTCACCGGCGGCGAGACCAGCCCTGAAAAGTAGCTGTAGTGCATCTAGGTTTAGGGGAGTTGAAAATAGTATCCACAACTCCAACTGTCAGTAATGTCACGTCACATTCTGGTCGGGTGGGGACAGGACAGAGAGATTCTAAAAAACCAACATTAAAAATTCGTTGGAGAGGGGGAACATACGGGGGAGTGAGGTCGGATGGGGGAAATCGTTATCTTTTAATCTATTCATCGGTTGTACCCGAGTACGAAAAGCATCCTCGAAATGTTCGTTCTCGACTTCTTTGCAAATTGCCCCAAAAGGGGGTTGCCTACGCGTATTTTGGGTAACGTTTCCGAAAATGTACAGTTTTAAAGTATTTATGTCTTGTGCGTGATTTATTTGGGACTCGTTGCCTAAGGGAAGTTATCTTTAAGGTGTGTGTATTGGTGGGGGGAGAATCTCTATTTGCTCCCCAGTTGGAGAGGGGGTGGCAGGGGGAAGGAAGGGGGAAGGGAGGAGATCTCACATATATGTGTCTCGTAGGAAACAGGCGCCCCACAGTTGACCACTGAAAAGACGTTATGCTTCCCCTGCCAAGGCTCGTCTAACAATAGTAGCACCGCAATCAACGAAACCTATTCGCTACTCTTTCGCAACCAACAATCTTCACAACTTGTCTTTCGCTTGTGATGGAGGTGCGGTTCCGATCTCGCAGTTGGTAGGGTGGGTGGGAAAGAAGAAAAAAAAGAAAAAAAATATGTGGTGGGTGAGGAGGGAAGTATCGAGGGCGAATAGTAGGTACATAAGCAACACCCGCCTGCTCCCCTGAGAAGTAGTCTATTTCTTCCTGTCTGTCACTACCACAATACTGCACTTTGCGAGCGTCTATCCTGTGCGCCATTTCATTGTCACCCAGAACTGTACGGTACAGGATATCGAACATATAAGGAAAGCTAGCATCCTCGCAGCGCGAATTTACTACCTATCCTACACCACCACCACCACTTATTATTTACATTTGGTATTTCGTTTACATAATTCTTTTCTTTATTTCATTCATAACTACATACAAGATGATTCCCCGAAGGAGCATCATGGCACTATGCCTCTTGACAGCTCTCACCACTGTCGTGGCTCAAGACCCAACTACTACATCAGACTCCGTGGGCGCCCCAACAAACACTCCCGTTCCCTCAGTAATCACCGTAACGTCACCTGTTCTCGGACCGACTCCCTCGTCGGTTCCCGATCCTTCCACCGAAAGTTCGGAATACTACCCGACAACTCCGGGCCAATCCTACGACAACAACAACGATCCGAACTCTATCATCGATGAGACAAAGCAGGAGGAGAACAATGCGGGAGCATCTGGGAAGTCGGACACCTTTGTGAACATTCCCCTCGGGGCTCAAATCGGCATTATCTCGGCGGTTGTAGTGGTGGGTGTAGCTGGAATGGTTGCCTGCTTCTTGTGGTATCTTAGGAGGAGGAGACAGTATGAGTTGAGTGGAAGACGTTCGACCATTCCGAGAATCGGTGTCAATGCAAAGGGCGAGTTTACCATGGGCACCCAGGGTGATATCCCTCACAGGGCTCCTAGGCTAAGAGCTCCGAGCCCTGTCGATAGTTTCGACGACTCGGCCCTGGAGAAAGGGAACGTAAAGAGCGAGTTTGAGAATGAGAGTACGAAGGCTCCAACAGGTTGGAAGAAGATGTTTTCGAAGAAGTAAACTATCAATACTATACCGGTGTTCTTTCTTTACCCCTTCCTTTTTCTCCACTTCCTACTCATCCTTCGCTTCTCGGATAAATATTTTGGGAAATTTGTTTCTTTTCTGTCACGGCTTCATGAAAATTTCCTTTCTATCTTCTTCTCTTTTTCACTTCACAGGGACAGTTATTTGTAGGGTTGGTGCGGTGGGGTACAGGTTACTATTATCTTTTGCTTTTTGGGGTACATATTGGTTTTATCATTCGTTTTGTTTATTCAGTCTGCTAGTAAGACCTGTTAATTAGTCTACATTCTTGTGGGAAATTTCCTTCATAATTCTCTCACAAATTACTTGGAAAACGGGAAGCTTTTTTAGCAAAGCCCCCGAACAAGATAGATCGTTTTTGTGTATAAACAATTTCTCAAACCGTGAACGTGAGAAAATTCCGGGGTAGATGTGTTTTTGGCGTTTCACCCGTTGCATTGTGCACTTCGACCTCTTTCGCCCGCGCGCTTAAGCCTCTTTATTTTTGCACTTGACAGCAACAACAACAGTCAGCATGAACGACCGATGAAGGGATCTTTGCCCACGAACTTGAAGGGCGGGTAAGTTAAACCAATACTTCGTCCTGTTTTGAGAAAGTAGTGCCCTATTTTGTGCTTGTATGCATTAAGACCGATTCTCGTTGTCTGAACCATTCCCGATTGGTTGGCAGAGCATCGGGAGTTGGGGCTGGTGGCTGCTTATTGAGTGGGGGATTTTGTGAGAGCACAGTAATGCCTTCCCGGGCTTCCACTAGGAATTGGAACAATCAAATATATTTTCGTAACTAACTACAATTGAGTTAGCGAGTTTTTACGGCATTGTCAGTCAGGATACTTGAGATTAATGCAACGAAAAGAGGTTTGGCAAACGAAATCCATCACCTCTCTAAAGGCCTTAGAAATTTAACTAGGGCGCTGCAAACCAATCTATCCAGATTCTTGGCAAATCCCATTGTTCCGTTGATAAGCCAGGCTCACCGGCATCCTGGAAGTGCTCGAGTACCGGGTTATTATTCTCAGAGGAGCAGCAGAGCAGAGCAACCAAAATGTTGTGGAACAGCGGGTTGTCCCACCGCCGGGCTGTAACCGAGGCACACCATACCGAAATATGATAGATTAGAGTGTCCACCAAACTGCTCTTAGGAGGATATGGTG
Organism: Tuber borchii; assembly: GCA_003070745.1. Lineage (NCBI taxonomy): Eukaryota > Fungi > Ascomycota > Pezizomycetes > Pezizales > Tuberaceae > Tuber > Tuber borchii. Next base: position 148 of record NESQ01000198.1, on the reverse strand, counting down.
GGGAAACCTTAAACAGGAGCATCGAGGACATCCATTTTACCTAGTAACACCTGTTGTGTCAGATGTGGTTAAAACTCAGTTATCTTTTGCTCTCTTGTGATAGCATATTAACTGTGCCTCTTGGCACCTTTAACAGCAAATAACTGAG